>CM023453.1:53966377-54521755 GCA_013339765.2 Haemaphysalis longicornis
CTGTCCTTTTCGTCTTCCTTCGAAACTTCGGCTTTTAGTTAGGATGATTGAAGCTCCTCCTTGGTAAAACAATGCTTCGACCTCTATGCTCTTCGTGATAACAGATTGCAAAATGCCTATTAAATCACTAGTTGAGCGGGAGAGTGCATCTTTTATTGGAGCGAGGAGGACGTCTGCCCTACGATGGGGCCCGCGCTAAACAAGGACCGTATTCAAAGAGGGGTTTCTTGTTGAGGGGTCTCAAAGCCTTCACAGTGGTCGGCCTCGGCTAGAATACTCGTGCCAGACCACTATGAATAGCAAAAGCGGAATTCCTTGTGATAAAGCCTCGCTTAATTCTCTCTGTGATTCATAGTGTGAAGTGCTCGGACTAACGTTTCTTAGGCTTTTGGGGGGATGTTTGGCCAAGTGCAGACACGTCACTACTAGGTGGTGGAGATCTGACTTTGCGCGACTCTTGGAGTAGGGGCATCATGGGTGTGTGTGGGGGAGTACTTTGCCCATTTCTGAATCATGTGCGGAGTGGAGGCTGTATTTGTGCGTAGTTTGTTGACGAAGACTTCTTGAGATCTTGTGCACTCCCGGGACAATGTTGACGTGATACCCAGGGGTGTAACGTTGTCTTTTAAAGTCCTTCAGCCGGAGAATTAAGGGGATGGAGAGTGGGTGTGGAAAAGAAAAGGCTGAGGATGTCCGGCGACTGCCGCAGAACTTCTGACCCCACGTGACTGCGAAGCCTTCGATAGCGGGGGCTTTGCGTTACAAGTCTCGGGAACAGGGGATCGAGGACGTAGAGGCGGCAAGTGACAAGGTCAGCCGTATCCCGAAAATTTGGGGGATGCGGGAGAATGAACGGTGCATTCGCTGTCGTGACCTAGCCGGGCAGCTTCATGAGCCAAATCCTTGGCGACAATTCCGGATTGTCTTGGCAACGAAAGAATTACTGCGTCGAGACTATTCGTGACAGCGTGTTGTAAGTGTTCTTTAACTTGTGACACCGGTTAATACGGGAGTTCGTGGCGCAGTGTTGATTACTGAGTGTGAAGGATGCCTTAAGGTTCCGTGAAAAAGTATCACTTCAAAATTTTTGGTAGGGAGAGGGGGATTATCTCGCGTACCAAAGGGCACCACAAGCGGCTATCAGCTCAGAAGTCGTTGGTTTCGAGGCACGTGCTAACCAGAATCGTATTGGGGGGCTTTCTTCCGATGTCGACCACCGCACGTGCCGAGTTGGTTGGTAATTGTGTAATTCATGTGTGCTCGGTGTTCTAGGTCACTGCAGCGCTTAATTCATTCTTGATAACGTGAACAGTTGCAGAGACGGTGGTTGCTCACGTCGGCTTTCGTGTTAATTTTAGGGCCCCCGACACGAACCTACGATTCCCCCCCCCCCCCCCCAAAATGACAACGCAGTGTCCGCGCATGTTATTAAGGGGATTATATTTTATCAAGTGCATCTACTAACAAGACCAGCAACTGTGGCTTGGGATCAACGTTGGACTTTGCACAAGACGGAAATAGGCAGAGAGAGAGAGAGAAGAGAGAGAGAGAGAGAGAGAGAGAGAGAGAGAGAGAGAGAGAGAGAGAGAGAGAGAGAGAGAAGAGAGAAAAGGACTTTGTTGGTTGAGGAAATAACTCGAGGAGAATCAAGACGTGATGGTGATGGCGGGCAAAGGGCGATGGCCCTCTCCGTCTTGGCCGTCTTCTCTTTGAGGTTGGTTGGCGGGGGAGAAGGCAGCCTTTTTGGGTACCTGATGTATACAGTTGTAGCGTCTCAGCGGCCGCATTAGGTGTCATGTAAAGGTTTTGAGCCAGATATATAGTGTCCCAGTAGACGCGAACAGCGCTAATTCAAGACGTGCAAGGGAATACTCAGGCTAGGTGCCCTGAACCCACCAGAAAACTGGTCAATAATTCTTGAAGTTCCTACAGGAACCCTTGGTCGGTGCCGCAGCACGATACATTTTTTGTGTTAATAAGATATTGCCATTTTTTGTGATGGAAACTGCACTCTCCTTTTTCGGCGCGTGTGATTTTCCGAGATATTTCCGATATTTCCGATTTCCGATATGAGATTTTCTGATTCATTAATGGAGCTACTTAGAATAAAGAAAACCACCTCATATACTTTGCAATCACACAAACTTTTCATTTTAGGGTTCTAGCCTCAATATTGTTTTCGTCGCGACTTCCAAATAACCCGTTGGCAGCTTAAGAGAAAGCATTCTCGAAGTATTTCTGCCATGAGTCTAAATCGCTTGACTAGAAAGCTTACACAAGCGACAACCAGTTGTGGAGAGACCACTTAGGGAACGACAAAACAAGGAGGCGGGTTGGTAGATGACAGCGCTGCGCGTACTCTATAAATCAGTAATGCTTCTCTTAAGTGGAAGCACACGCAAAGCAAGGCCAGGATAAAGGCTTCTACCCGCGACAATGGTGGCGAGGCGTACAGTGGACGGCAGAGAAGCCATGCAACATCGACCCGCTGGAACTGGACGTAGCCGGTCGCCCAACGAAATAACCAGCGGACTTCCCGCCCGCAGTTACAAAAGCTGCTGCACTGTTTGTGCTATAGATAACGGTTTTTTAATATTGTTGGACTCATCCCGAACTCTAGTCATGTCTTATTATCATGTCTTAGTCATGTCTTATTATTATGGAGATTATCGCTTTGCCTTGCTCGCTTAACCCTTATTTTTACTGTTTTCATCGCCTTTCACGTCTTGGGCGCAATAAAAGGCGCAATTGAAGACTCTTTTTTATTTGCGTTGTTTGCATTCCTTTTAATACTTTTGTATCGGGATATATAACCCTTCAAAAAAGTGAACTTTCGCAGTCGGAGGCCATTTAGTTACAATTAAAGGGCATCGAAGGCACTTGTTCGTCATCCGGGTCTGGTGTCACTTGTTGGTTATTAGTGTGAAAGCACTATGTGACAGCTTTTGCGGAAATACGTCGGCGGCGTGAATACATATGAATTGCGTGCGCTCGTTGAAACGTTCCGCTGCTAGGGGCAATACGGTTTGTGGTGTAAAGAAACAAGGACCCCGATGCAGACCACTTACGCGAAAACGAGCAGTGTTTGAAAGTAGCAAACTGAAATGAAATGATAAAACTTGAACTCATTTCGCACGGGTTCAGCTAAGAACAAGAAAATTAATTTGCCTTTCCGAAACAGCAATGAGCAGGTAATGCAACCCGCAACGATCTTCATGTGAAGGAGCCCTAACGACAAAATACAACTTTGTTTATTTTGGAAAAAAAAAAACTAGGCTGCAGTACCGCACTCGTCTTCATTCCAGCAACGAAAGAATTAAGAAAAAAAATCCGAGCAGTATTGAAAAAAATGACTACGGCTTAGCTCAGCTAATCTTGGATATGCAAAGCAAAAGCTTGGCTTAGTCTGGCTGAGTATTGGTTTCGCTTGGTTAACCTTTGATGTAGCTGTATTGCCGAAAACGGCTCAAAGCCGTTCGGTACCGTGCAACGCTCACAGGAGAAGGCCCGGTGAACGCGGCGTTCATACACGGCGAACGCACCGTTCCTCTTCGCCGGGCGCGAGATGAGTCACGTAGCCCGAGACGACCCAGCGGCGCATGCGTGGGAAGCTGTGGGGGTGGTCGGCTGCGGATCAGCTGATCGGCCACAGCGGCGGCCGTGGCCGCCGCTCATATGACCAGAACGACTGAAAAACAGGCCTTGTGCGTAGCGCCGAAAGTGGGCCCGGCGAATCACGCGATGCGCTTTGAGGGGTGTGTCGTCGGAGGTGCGTGTCTGGTCAAAAGGTCAACTTGCGCCTCCTCCTCGAAACCGCTGGACGAAAGTAGTGAATCTTTGCTTTAAAACTTTCAAATTTCGCTCTGCAGGTATGTGTTATCGGGCATGAGTGACGTAATATTGGCCAGCGCGAAAAACATAATTTTCAGTGTCTTAACTGCACGTTAGCAGTGAAGTGATGCGATCAAACGAAACTATATACAGGCCCCACTGCAATCGTCCGGTCGTGTGTCTTAGCGATGGGTCAGTTCTGTGGCCTCCGATCGAACAAAGAAGGTTCTGTGACGTCATAGAAAAGTTGCCGGAAAGTGGATAGGGAATCGCCACTGCTTCACATGTTTTCTTTATCATTCCCATTATTTTTTTGAAGTTTGCGATAAAATTGGTATCATTATTATCGGGACCAAGCAGTCTTTCTAAGAACCAAACTTGTATTTATTTCACGGTCCCTTTAACACCGTAATTTCGAAAGCCGCCTTTAGTAAGTCGTTTATCATTCGAAGGAACACTAAATATTAAAAGCAGATAATGCGAGTAATATACCATCCACTTAATCACTGCCGTTTTAAAGGATGTGGGCCCCTTCTTTCCCTTTTTTTTTTTTGCAATCTTTGTCCGTTCATTAACTTGTCAAAGTGGCGAAGACCCTCCGCTTATGATTTAAGATTTACTTTGAGTGCCCTCACTCTTCCCGCGTAGAATTTGCGCCGGCCAATTGTGTCCGCAAATTTGGCCCAAGCTCTTTCTCCCAAAATCGTCGTATCTTCACTTTCACATCCCTTAATTCGATCCCCCCCCTTAGTCGCCGTGTTTCATTCGAAGGAACACTAAATATTAAAAGCAGATAATGCGAGTACTACCATCCACTTAATCACTGCCGTTTTAAAGGATGTGGGCCCTTCTTCTTTTTTCTTTGCAATCTTTGTCCGTTCAATAACTTATCAAAGTGGCGAAGACCCTACCTGCTTTATGATTTGTAGAATTTAGCTTTGAGTGCCCTCACTCTTCCCGCGTACCGTAATTAGCGCCGGCCAACTGCTAATGCCGCTAATTTCCCCTCCAGCCTCGAATCTTCAAACAATCGAAAGGCGCCCGAGCTCGTTCCCCATCGCCGTCTTCATTCAAATTTCCTCCTCCGCACGTCAAGTTTGTCGCTTGCACTCAAATTTAGTTTAGACATATTAAGAAATCAAACGTGCAAAAGTAATTTTGTACTTTTGCAGCATCACAGAATTGAACATTGTAATGGCGACACATATTTTTTGTTCTCTTTATTGTACATGCTATGAAGCAAGACCAGAAGTTTAAAATCTGAAAATCGTTTCCCTAGAGGAAATTCCAAATGCAAAGATCGACTGACATGTGCGTGCAAAAATGCATTTTTATTTCCAAATTTTTATCAATTTTGTAATGACTATTGGGAAGCAGCAACACAATGCTAAAAACTGGCATACTTTCTTTCTCCAGACACGAAATTGCGTGAAAACACGCGTTGCAAGATGCGCCTCGTGACGCTGTTTCCGCTGGCTGCTTTTCGCTTCCGCTTTGCTAACAAAAGGTCTGCTCGTACTGATGCACACACACTTTAATTTGAAGCCTAAACTACGACGAAATCTGCGTTAATCTTTTAGCAAAATATGTCTTTCTGCATACAAAACCCAAAAATTGAGACCTTGTGAAATTGGCCCGTACACTGTTATCGTGACTATTGACGCCCCACATACGATATCTGCAATTGTGAACGCACTTCTAATGTAGCCAACGTCGACCAGTAGTTTGTGAAAATATCTTGCAAATCATTGTTTGTAGAAAAATACGCAAAATGCCCAAATCAAAGTTGACTTGCTGTGCTTTGTCTAAAAATGCCGCTGACTTTTCGAAATGAATATAAAATAAAAAGTTCCTGCCTCGCATTTCTGAAATTCCGTAACCGGCACTCTTTGGAGGGCACATTTTAGTGTCTGAAAGACATAGTTGCACTTTTGTTTTACGAAGAAATAAGCGGTTCTGAAATCTTAGCTTCAGACCCTCGCGTCTTGTTCCACTGCATGCGCATGCTTTTTGGCTTACGCTTTGATAAAAACAATGTCTGCTCGCATACTTGATGCCAACCACGACCGCAACACTTGAGAGTAGTCCTAAAATGAAAGATTGCGTTTTTATTAAACAGTATTTTTTTTAATTGCGATGTTTTACTGAGCGCTAGCACGGCAACGCCTGTGGCCAAGACCCGCCAAAAAAGTGCGCCTCTGAGGGCATAACTTTTTTCTTAGCAAAGAATAAAGAGCAGGATAACAAAACAAAGTTTTTTTTTTTTTTTTGGTATGACGATTGCTCTATGTGACCCAATGCCGGGCGGCTGCAATAGAAGGGGTGCACTGATCTTCCAATGGAAACTATAGTGCAAAACTCACTGCCTCTCCCCGCCGGAGGCGTTTCTGCAGGCGACGCAAGTTCGGCGCGCTCCAACAAAGAAACGGCATCTGTCTTTACCGAGGGTACAGATATACCGACCATTGAAATACGCAATAACGTGGCGAGCTTCTGCTCTTCTGAGTGGTCGCGTGACCTTATCGTGAGGCTAGGTAAACAGTCGGTTGTAATCACGACCAATGGTTGTAATAAGGGACCAAACCGGTTGAGCTGTGTAAACTTTGTTTGTAGTCTTTATGATGCAGCCCTGTCTACTTTTTTGTTACATATATCATAGCAGCAAGAGGAACCTTTGATATGCGTCTTACAAGAAATTTGGTGTGCTATGTTTGAATGTGCGAACATCCGAGTTGTAACGAAAATGTTGTAAGCATTTCACTTTAATTATATGGTTATGATTGTCTTCTGAGAGGCGTAAATAGAAAAGACGTGGTTTTGAATCTCAGCCACATCATCCGGCAAATTAATAGGCGTCCTCGTTATTTCACTTTAATCGTGCCAAAACACTCACTCCTACGACTATTTCTGTCAGTTTATACTCCTGCTGTAACCGGAACTCTGTTTTAACTGAATTCTACAGCGGGCTTTTGCGCGCTATAGGCGTGTCTTGGTAAATGTCGGTGTTTTTCGGACATCCAAATCAATTGCAGATTTAATTTTTTATTATTTAAAAAAAGTGGTCCATTTGTAAACAGGCTCCCCATTTTAACAAGTGGCCGGCACTTCGTCAGTTACGGCAGTCGTCACAACAAGAAAAACCTTTGTTTTATAACTCTACTCTACGTATTTTGCTAAGAAAAAAGGTTGCGCCCTCAAAGGCGCGCTTTCTGGCAGGTCTCCGCCACAAGCGTAGCTGTGCCAGCGCTGATTCAACGAAACATCGCAAATAAAAAATATTAAAAAGCCGTTTCCTCTTTTAGGATCACGTCAAAGGTTGAAAGTCCCTGGTGTGGCTGCAGAATGCGAGCAGACCCTTTTTTATCAAAGCGCGAAGCCAGAAATGCAGCGGCAGTAGCGGAGCAGACGGCGTGGAGGCGCGTCTGGAACGCGTGATTTCAGCCGCTTATGCCTTCCGTACAAACAAAATGATGCGGCATGTTTTTCAGCAGTGTTGTTAGCCCTCCTGAGGAGTCTCGTTTCCAGCATTTTGATGAAAATCGAGAGCGGTTTTTCTTAATGTTGAGTTTTAAAGTTACGCATTTTTAGGAAAAGCACAGCAGTCAATCTTGTTTTGCGTATATTTATGCTTTTCTAGACAAGCGATATTTTACGCGTATGTTTACAAATACCTTGTCGACATTGTCTATCACTTACAAGTTGGTCACATTTGCAGATACGGAGGTAGGGGGCGTCAAAGTAAGCCACAATCTGGCGTCAGGCCCGATTTCACAATTTTTTTTCTAATTTATTCGTTCACGGCAGAATGCAAAATTTGTCTTGAACTATTTGTAATTTTGGTGTAGTTGTTTTTAAACAAATTTTAGTCAGAACGACCAGACCTTGCGGTGCGAAAAGCCCCAAATTTTGAAAAAACTGCAGCCGCCGGACATCGCGCGTCGCCCGGGCCACATTTGCATAGTTTTTTCTCGCAAAGTACGCACTCTAGAGGACAACTGATTGCAGTTTTAAGCTATTCTCTGGCTTGCGCATATCTCACAAACATATTGGAAAAATAAGAAATGCGCGTGTACTCGCATGTTCATCCTCGCCGAGAAGTCATCCGCCTGATATTTTCCCCACGGTGGGCTGACTGTGGCTGCCACTGAAGTCAGAGTAAATATTTTCCAGGGCGATCTCCAACCTTAGCTCTCCATCGCTTTATTATTTCCTTTATTGCTCCGTTCTCGTTTGGCTCTATTAGGATAATTGAATAGAATGATTCCTCTCACATCCATCTACTAATTGAGCTGACGTATATGAAAGATGATCAGGTTTGCCTAATTTAATTAACAAGATTCGCGTTTGTAATTCCGCGTAAAAAATAAAGGAAGACGTACACAACGGCCGAAACGCTGCACAAGCCCTAATTACTTTCGGTATATTGGGGCGTCTGTTCCGTGGCCGAAACAAACTAAACCAAGATCGAGCAGTATAACCTAATGCGATGCGGATACTGAGGCAAGAAATTCAAATATTATGCCTACTTATAGGCTCTACACGTATTAGACCCCAATGAAAACAGGAAATAAAAACCAACGGCGAGGTATAGCGGACAGTAATTATTTCTCTTCTTTGTCATTTTTTCTTCGCGAAGTCGCTGTTCTTGGTGCATAAGAAACGACCCTCAAGATTGGACTGCAGGGAGGCATTTGAAGAATACTTGTAAGTAATGACGCTACATAGGCTACCTCTGTCACTAAAACGAAAATACTACAACCAATGCGTACTTTTTGGGAGGACGTACGGTGCAGAAATTTCGGAGACTTACTAAGAAACTTTAAGGGAAAACCTAGGTCGGCTCAAGGAGCCATGGAAAGAATTATTATAGGAGTAGCACTTCAAATAGGGAGGGAGTGTCTTGGATTGAGAAGCACATTTCAGTGGAAGATAGCCTAGGTCAAATCAAAAGGAAGAAGTGGAGTCCGGCTCCACATCTAAGGGGAGAACTGACAAACCGTAGAACGTCGGGGTAGCGGAGGGGATGCCGAGAGGCGGGACGAGAAATTGGGAAAACCGGTAACTCAATAAGGGGGTGGGGAAAGGGGGTGAGAAAGAATTTTTGGGGAAAATATGTTCGGACAGCGCAGGATAGGCGCCGTTCAAAGGTAATTGGAAAGGCCTTGACCTGCAGTGGACCTAAAAATGGCTGACGACGACGAGGATGATGGCAATGGTGTTGGCGTAATAATAACGATGATGATGATGACGGCTTACTACCAGTTAAGCTTAAAAATGGTGGCAAATGTGTAATCGGTAACGGCAATTATTGTACGATGTTTAATAGTACTGGTCGGGGGTCTCTTCGGGCGAGATGGTGCGTAAAATGCAAATGTTGTATCAAATTAGGTCGGAGAGGGCCGACATTTTCTAGTGTTTATTCAAATAAGGAAAACAGGGAATATCTTGTTAACGCATCCCACCCCTTGAAGTGCAGCGGGAAGCTATGGTTTGGGCAGGGTATCGGTAAGAAATAGCCGCGAAAACATAATGAATCGCGACATAAAACACCGGGGAGTGTCCCGGACTGATTTTGCTAATTTGAGTGGTTAGGGAAGAAGGAGGCGATTGTTTGAGGAATTCCGTCGCAACTCTACAAGAAATTAAGAGAGCGTTATTTAACTATGATGGCTGAAGATCCGGCATTCATAGCACGCAAAATGGCCGCCTGCTCGACGCACAGAACAAAAAGTTACTGAACGCCCAAAATGACGCCACATTCTTCAGAGAAGCTTCTGTAAACAAGGTAACTAAGTGCGTTTAAAGAAAGCAGGATCAATGTGGTTGTTGGTGTGATTGGAACAAGGTTTCTGAGGAATGCAATACGAACCCGGAACACTAGGCCACCACCACAGCTCACTGATTCTAGGTGACGTAAAGTGGACGTAGTGAAGGGGTTTGTGGCCTTCGACTCAGAAACGTGAATTTAAAACGTGCACTGCGGCATACAAGAATAATTTTGACGTACGAATTACAGAACTACCCAGTAAGGGACAAGCAAAGGCCGTTTGCGCTAATAGGGCGATTAGAGAGCCTCTGACTTATAGTAACGAAGAAAGAAAGAAAAGAACTTGGAAGGAAACAAAACAAAGGAACAACAACAACAATGATGGTCGCAATATTGAGAGGTCATAGCCGCACTACTGCCCATGTGCCGTCGATGCTGATTCGAAGGAGGTGGCGTCACTGTAGGCACAACCACATTAACGTACCGCCATAGACCAATGAAATGAGAACGCGAAAATATAAACCCGAACCTGCAAAATCAAAGAATATAAATAGTGAAGATAAAATAAGGGCTCACCAGAGGTATATTTAGAAGTATACCTTTTCAATCTCGGTTACTGTAATAAAAGCACGCGACACATCACTTTCGTGGAAAGAAATCACTCTATTTGTGCGTCGGATTCATATTATTGTATTTGTGTTTCAGTTGCACATGACTGTACATAAAATGAGTGCGCTACCCTCCATGGAAGACCTGTTCTTCGAATTTCATCCCTGTAGTTGGAACCGTCCACATCAGCGGCAGCTACGAAACGGCGCTTAAAAGGAGCGGCAGCGCCGGAACGCAGAGAAGAGAACCACACCTGCGGCCAGCCTTGCGCCAAGTAAGGGATGCGATTCCGCCCACAACGAAGAAAACCGAGAGAGGAGCATCGGAGACCGTGGGAAGTGGGAACCAGGAGGAGCCAGCCAGGAAGCTGAATCTACTTGACGACAATAACAGCGCTTTAACGGGACGCAAGAAAGATTGACAGACAAGGCGCTGACTAGCAACAACAAGGTTTATTTCATCGCAACGAAATATATACCCTCGGAGAAGGAAAAGGCAGAGAGAAGGAACAGATAAAGATAAAGACATTGTGAAGTACTCATAAGCACAAACATAGGCACGCGCGAAGAAAGTTGTCATCAGTCAAGATAATCGTGCTCCTTGTTCAGCAAGTCAATAGATGGCTTGCTGACGAATGAATCCTTTCACGTGTGGATGACGTGCCCCTCGAAGATCTCTCTGGCGCACTGATCTTTGTATTTCGAAGCACACGTGTCTGGTCGAATTTCGGTATGCACTTGCACTTGACGTAAATTATGGGAGTGTTCGGTTCCAGAACGCAACAGGGACGTCCGTATCAAAATTTGTACAGCTTCTACAGTTCTACCTGGAGTCGTCGGTGATGGTATTCCAAGGAGACCACTACTTTCAGAACAAGGGGGTCTGCATTGGCGTTTGCCTCGCTCCGGTGCTGAGCGATCTGTTGCTCGCCCGCTACGACAGGAACTCGAAGTGGAATTTCCGGAACTCGCGTTGTACGCGTATTTCGCTACGTGGACGATTTTTTTGCTTCTCTTCGAGTGCTCCACAGCTACAGACAGTCAGCAGCAAGTTCAACGCATTCTGAGTGCGTTTTAATCAAGTCTTGGGGACTTCACGCTGACGACCGAAGAGCCATGTGACGAGTGCCTCAGGTTTCTGGACATAGAGTTGAAGTTAAATCCAGAGCACGTATGCTGGAAGTATTCCCCCCGATCCAAGAAGAGTTTGTTGCCATTCACTTCAAACCATTCGAAAATCGTGAGAGGCATTGCAATCTCAGCTCTCAGGACGCTCTCCATCGGTCATGCCTGCATCAAATGGGCGACAGCTTTTCCGCTCAGGCTCAAAGGCTGACAAGAGCAGGATTCCCCACACATTTGCTTTTCAAATTGTGTGAATCACTGCTGATGGGAACCCGCCGCCGTAAACCTCTGGAAGAGCACGAAGGGAAGGAAAAAAGGAAGGTAGCAGTCATTCCGTACGTTCACGGTGTCTCTCTAAGATGAAAAAAGTTGCTGCTCGAGCCGGAGTACGTGGTGTTTAGCGTTCCAAACAAATAGGTGGGCTTGCGTAGTGAACGGGGGAAGAACTACAGCGAGATCTTGTTCGAAAAAAGCATGACAAGCCATTCGTGGAGTGGAAGTCAGGCGTCGTTTACGACATTCCGCTGCCGTGCGGGAGGTCCTACACGGGTCAAACAGGACGTTGTTTGAATGAACGGCTGCGGGAACATGCGGGAACTTCAAGAAAGAAACAGGCAGCAATCTCGCCGTACATTACGTCAAGTGCAAGTGCACACCGACATTCGACCGACACGTGTGCTTCGGAAATACAAAGATCAGTGCGCCAGAGAGATCTTCGAGGCGCACGTCATCCACACGCGAAAGGATTCATCCGTCAGCAAGCCATCTATTGTTTTGAAAAGGAGCATGATTATCTTGACCGATGACAACTTTCCTGGCGCGTGCCTATGTGTTGTGCTTATGAGTTTTCAAAAAGTCTTTATCTTTATCTGTTCTTCTCTCTGGTTTCCTTCTCGAGGGTATATATTTCGTTCGATGAAATACACCTTGTTGTGCTAGTCAGCGCCTTGTCTGTCATCTTTCTTGCGTCCTGTTAAAGCGCTGTTATTGTGGTCAAGTATGTACCAACAAGCCCGCACTACCACGCTGAATCTACTTAGGTACACCACGGCGCGTCTACCTCAGCAGAAGCTGTGAAAAAACTGCGGTTGTACAGCGCTTCTCCAACAGGTGGTGCGCAAGCGGTACCATGTACAAGGCGAATCAAACACGCCACGTCGTTGCGACGTTCAGACATTGATACCGGCAGCCGACCGGTAGCACCAAAACCCGGAAGAGGCGACACGCGTCCCACCCCGCGTTCGAGCAATGACCCCCCTTGGGAGACAGCATGCTGACCCCCAACGCACCGTGGAGGCGTCGAATATGCGTGCGACGACCGTCCAGCCGCCAGTTTCCTGAAGCAGCACCCAGCTCCGCCTTCCCTTCACGCACCGGCGGAGGGCATAAGAAGGCCCGCTCGCCCCTCGATCGCTCTCTCGCCACCCGCCGTCGGTGGAGACCCTAAGGATACAACCGAAAGCACTCCCGAAACCCGGCCGAGATTGAGACGACGATCATCCGTCCTACCCATTTACGCAGACAGGTGAGCCCGCAGCAGCGCTTTGATTTCGCCACCACGGCAATGCACGTGCGTGGGCATCACCGTGCCCCGGAACTTCCGACCTTCCCAGGACAACTGAGAAAGCGCATCCCGTGCACCCTGGCCACAGAGCGAGAGGCCCCGTCTCCCAGGTCAAACTCCAGCCGCCTTCATGAACCGCCCCTACGAGTCACCATCTCGTCGGATGAGCGCGTCGGCCCCAGGCGAACTTCATTGCTGATTAACTTGTTTCTATAGCCAAACCTGTGTTGCCTCTTTTCCCCTCAACTCCGTGTGGACCCACCTAGTTAATAGCGTGACATTATCTCATTATCGGGGGCATCGCAACGTCATTACCAATACAACATGACGGTGCCCACAATGCCCGCATATATGTTCGACAATTTAACACTAATACCTTCGCATTCAGTACATTATAAGGACTGCTTCGGTGTCCTAGAGTTTTCGGTTAGGACTTGTTGCGAATAGTAAGGCTTAAATATGCTCATAGATGTGGAAATGCAGTACCAAAAGAAAGGCCTCGCTTAGGCGAGATAGTCGTGAACGGGTAAGATATTTAATAGTGGTTAGTAGTAGTTGCAGGTACAACTACTAACACGTTTTTTTTTTCTTTTTTCTATTTGGTGTGCGTACGCCGTAGCGTTTAAAGCCAAGAGCGTGACGAAGTCCGTCTGGTCAGGATGAGTCCACGTGTTCAGTGGAGAATACAAAAAACAGACATAGAAGCGGCGGACCGACGGTTGAAAACTAACAATAGGTGCAAGACGAAGTGTAGAGTGCGAACTTTGAGAATATGTTATGGCCTTCCAGCGCGAGAAAGTAAGAAATACGCTTCGAAGACGCTGGGCAAGAGCGGTCAGAGTATAAGGAACTAAGTTGTGGGAGGAACTCCTTCTTCGCATTTCGCAGTCCGCGTGTTTTATGGGGAGAGGAGACAAAAAGAAGATACAGAAGAAACGCGAAAACCCGAACAGAGGAAGAGTATATAGAGAGATCGAAATGGGAGGGGGGGACGGAACCAGTGAACGATGCTCAAAGTGAACCCGAGTGACGCGTATACGTCCCGGTGCGGCGGAAGACAGAATGAGAAATGAGGGAGAGAGAGAAAGAAATATACAGAATAGCAAACTGAAATGCTGGAAGGGTGAGAAGTGCGAAAGAAACAAAAAGAGCGGCCACCGTTGTTCAGAAACTGTCGAATACGAAACACGGGCTGCTTCATAGAGGGACGCCAGAAGATGCGCCTATCCCCGGTGGCACTGGGTCGAAATAGTGCGCGGTCTTCATTTGAAAGCCAAATGACTTCACTTTGTGACAGGAACAAGTCGAAACTTTTTTACAGCTTTCTTATTTTTTGCAAGAAAACGTACAAAAAGCCCTGCAATGGGCCTGCCAATCGCTGCGCAAGCGCCAAGGCAGTTTGCTGCTGGTTTTCGAGTACGTTTTTCGGTTGCCACAACGGTTTGCGTCCCCTGAGCCCCGACACCAGATCTCCAGTGAAGATTCGTTTATAGCAATTCTGGCGCAGCGCCAAACATCCGCTCGAACAGGATGAAAGAACGAAAATTTGCCTTTTCGATCGAATTTGGTCTTTCGTCTTTTGGGGTGGAGCTTGCGCACTTGAATCATATGCAACCACGAACCAACTAGACCGCGAGTAAGTATTGTCCTCGAGAAAATGTGCTGCCCTGTTGCCAAGGGGCAGCGGGAACCTTGCACGAAGCAACAGAGTGTACTGGAAGAAACACGAACGACAGCCTGGCATGTTTCTTGTTTCACGCCTGCCTCAGGCGTTTTTTTTTTTTTTTAATGGGGAAACATAGGTGGTTCCTAGAGCGAAACACGAGGTATGAAATCGACACTTGCGTGAATTAAAATGTGGACCCGAGATTTCGCTGCTACGTGTTGTTACTGAGTTAAAATGGGGCTGCGACAGTTTCAGTGTTTGGAAGTGTATATTGTCTGAGTGTCAATCTGTATATTGTGTGCACAATCAATGAGTGAGTGCCCCGCAGGTGCTTGCCCGCGTGGCACCACTGATTATTTGACTGACAGTAGTTGTGGCGGCCACAGGTCCATGGTAGATTCGAGAAGCAGTTTATGAATTCGTGTAATTGAACGCTATTTTCTCGTTATGTATTGTAATGGACCTTTTTCTAGTAGCGTAGCCCTCTTGCGGCGGCCGCCCGAACCCCACATGGGGGATTATAAAAGAACACGCCCCATTTTTTTCCGCCCACCTTACGCAGTCGAGGAAGCTGTCCCACGTGGCACGCTTGGTTTCGGAGGCACAGAATTTCTTCGAGGGCAGCTGTAGCGCCTACCTGTCAGCCGCTTTGGAGGCTCGGGAAACGGTGCAGCACTTAGCTGGCTCGGCGTTCGCGACTGGCTAATCCAATATGGCGTCATTTTGTTTACGTTTTGCCCTCCACCCCCCCCCCCCCCCCCCCCAATAATGGTGGATCTGTCGCTGGGAGCGAGAGTAGGGCATGCGCAGAGCGCTACTGAAAACAGATCCATCAGGACACATTTTAGTTCGTATTTGTCCATATTCAAGGCCATTGGTTTTTGCAAGACCAGCGTCAACGTTTGCTACTTTTCGTGGCAACGCGACGCTATGGTGGCGCCAGCATCAGTTCCGGCGGGAGAGGCGCTTTGGTGTGATTGGGTCAGTCCCGGTCACGGCTGGCTCCCGTGTCTGCCGCCTACCGTGCGAGCCCCGACAAGGTGATAACCCACAGTGCTCGAAATGCCTGGGAGTGCTGGACCGGCGTCACCTATTCGGCAACTGCAACAAGGGACCAGGCGAAGAAACCATCGTGGGACTCTCGTCACGTGAAGACCAAACCGCCCTCACCGCTTTCATCAAGCAAAACCTGGAATGCCAGTGCAAGGGACGTCAACAAGCCCCCGACAAGGACTCAAGCCAGTCCACATGACGCCACCTAGGAAGCCACGACAGGCAGCCTGGAGGTTCCCTGAACAGAGGGGACCTATACCGGCAAAAGATATATAGTAATAAAGCGCAGGGGCGCAGTGCGAAGTCATGTATGCTTTCTGTCTTCGTCGTGATATCATTGTTGGCGAGCTCACCGGCATGCCTTCTCTACTCCACAGTCCAGGCGTCGCTGTGCCCGCTCCCAGCTTCAGGAAAGTTCTCACTTCTGGCTGTCACGTCGTCGTTTCCGGTTGGCGGTGATGACGACCTTGTGCGGGCGCCTTATGAGCCCTCCTGATAACCGTGGCAGCTTCGAACTGCTAGAGCCATGGGATAATCGATCAATGAGCTTAGTAACGCTCTCTCGTTAATATCAATACCGACAGCCATTTCTTCCGTAGAGCAGAGAATGGTAGAAACGTTTATCAAATTTAACACCAGAGTCGGCGACCAGCACGTACACGGTGGTTAGAAGGTAAAGCATCTCTTAACAAGTGAACAGGAAAGAAGCTAGAAATGGCTTAAGGAACGCGCTTCTGCGCAGAACTATAGGCGAGGCACAACGCGTGTTGCAAACAACTGAACATAATTCTTTTCCAAATTGGAGTGGACAAGTATTGAGGCAGGTAGCGAACGCTGATTGGTCTCCGCGGACCAGTGGGTGTTCGCACCTCGGTACTTGAAGCCTTGGTCCAAGTTTCGATAGCGCAGCATTGCGTCACAATATGGCCACGTGACGTTCGGAAGCTCTCAACACAATTTTTGCTCCTCAGGTTTCCTCATCCTCAGTATGACCAAGCTGACTGAAAAAAAAAAAATTACACCCGCCTGAAACAACCAGTGCTTCCCTAGTTTTATTACTTATCCACTAAAACAGAGCGGCGGCTGTAAACCTAAGTGCAGAAAATGTAGAGGAGGAATTATTTTAGATTGGTTACGAAAGCGTGTCGTTTGCTTGAGGAGGAGAGGTGCCCCTATTCCAGGGCCCCTGTAGCTCTGGCTGTGATCGTGGCCCGTTGTACCAGCTGTCGCTGATCTTCCGTGTCCGACCTGAGGAACGCAGCTTTCCACGGCTCAAGATTTGGGTTGCTATTCGGGGAATGTTTGGAATGTCGGGGCAGACCCACGTAATCTGGTAAAGGGAAGTACACTCAGTTGTTCAGGAAGGGCATTTGTTTGAAGGGTGAATAGGAAAAAAAAGGTGCATCACTAGCATTGAAACTTTTTCCTGGCTCTGTAAGTTCAATTTATAAACGGGTGATCAGGGAACGCACACCCACGAAGACACACTTTGTGTCCGAGTCTTGTTTACCAAAATCTTCTTTGGGAGAACTTGTGAGCATCCCATAACACTTACAAAGCATTTGCCCGGCAACCGTGCAGCCTGTCGGTATGCATTCTAAACTAGTTACGCGACAGCATTTAAGAACCTTTAATCACTCTTGACGACCCACAGCACTTTCGAAACTGGCTTCTTACCACGAGTAAAGCGTTTACAGAATCATTTTTCTGGGCGCCTTAGACGCATCGGCGGCTTTATTTCCCCGAGTCAATGGCCTGTCAGGCCATAAACACCGCCCAGACGGTACGTGATGAGGTTCCGCTGGCCGAAGTGCTTCAGTACAGCTGAGAAACTCCATTCTACTTAGTTTACAGTCGCGATGTCGCTCATATGGCGTTGTGAAGAACGGCATCAAGTAGCCATCAGGAACTGTCGGGTAAAGGCCATTTCAACGTAAGTGACGCTTGTACATGGCGAAAATTTTACGGGCCTTGGTAGAATCGCTATTATTGTATCAGTCACGACACATTGTTTTCAAAATCATGAAAACTTATTGGTCACTGCTGTGATAGAATGATGGTCCTCCTGGCGTACGTCGTTGGAGTTCAGCTGTTTAGCAAAAGGACCAGGTTTCAAATTGGTTTGCTTTTATGATTTCATAGCTTCTGCTCCCGTAACAGGCACTGTTTCCTATCGATGCCACAGAGCACCCATAACATCTATTCTGCAGAGTGAGATATTTTAAACCGCTCACGTCATTCGCAGAGTAAAATCTTGGTCTTCTGGTCCCGGTAAAACTGCATAATGTACATTTTATTGTTCTCTCAGACTAAATGTATGTTTTTATAGTTTTTGACCTGTCTTGTTTCCATCATGCGCTGTCTCTAGTAAGAACACTTGTTGTGTTATCGATATGAAGGATCGTTGCGTTATGAAGGATCCGTCTAGATTCACACGCTATTCTGAAGTGGGTACATATTCTGATTCAATTGTGAGACGACAGTATGTTTTTTTTTTTTTTTTCTGTGGTAGTGTGACAGTAAGTCCATAAGATCCTTTACTCTAAGCCCAGTGCTCCATCTTTTCAAGTAAAAGTTATACTAAGACTACCTTCCCATAGTTAAGAAAAAACATGATTTAATAAGACTTGAGTTTTGTATCGCTCTTAAACATCTCTTTATTACTCGCCGTGCACGCCGAGAGCACTAGCCGAGCGAAAAAAATTGCGTACGGCTTACAGGTCTTCGTCCGAACGACCTCCCCCGGTTATCAAAGACATTTCGCTATAGATTACTCAAGCACAAAACTTTACCCCGAAAGAAAATATCGCCAATTTCCGTTAAAAAATTCTTGAACGGTTGTGAGGAATGCATTTGTGACGAGGGGCTGCTGCTGCCTTCTGCCCCATCGTGTCCACCTACCGCTGTCCGTATCACGCACGCATTTTGGCCAGAGGAAGAAGTTGACCTTGACATTCACCGAGGAACATCATCACCATCATCATCATACCTAAATGCGCAACAACTACAGCAATATGTCATCACAGATTAGCAAGGGTGTCGAAAAGAAGCGCAAACATCGCCATCGCAGGAAGAATCACTCCAAACATACCGAAGCAGTCACTGCCGAGCAGACCGGTAAGCCGACTGAGTTCGTGCAGACGCAGATCTTGCGCGCGTTTCGTGCCCAGCAGGGAGGCGCGGTTAAGCGCGAGACACATGGACGATTGGTGCATGCGATTCGCATGCGACTGATCGTTACGACGGTCGGCACGACTAGTCGTACGCGTGAATTTGAGACACATGGTTCGATGCAAGCGTGCGATGCATGGAGGAAAGAGCGTGCGATGCGTCGTCTGCGCCGCTCCGCCAACTGTTTTTGCTCCATGGTTGCCTCCCTGTTAAGGCGCACTCCGGCGATTTAGATATGTGCACGAGAAATCCAAGCGTGAAAACAAACAAAACATTTATCAACTTGAAGTGGAAATGAATAGTGCTATTACGTTATACATTACATTTTTATATGTTCAATAAAGCGGTGGGGGAATATTTATCACCGATGATTCCGCTGGCAACATGCTCTGATATCCACCACGCGGAGAGCGCACGGGTCGGCGGCAGGTGGCCGGGCGAGCGGCGGCCGCGAAGTGGCGCAGGCCGGCGTAGGTAGCTCGAGCGATAGCTTGTTATCGCTCCCCAAGGCGCAAACAAAGCTGTACATGCGAGAAATTGGGTAATGATGTCACGGAAAGTTGCATCAAAAATCGTCATCTGCGCCGCTTGCGAGAGCGGCAATGGAATATTCGCTGTAGTGTTAAGCCTAACGTATGTATGCGGGCCTGTAGGCGGACCGGCCGGCTTCTCCCGCGCGCCTATCCCAAACCACTGCGTCGCGCGCCGTTCTCTACCCGTGACAGCGCCTGCATCGCGTCCACGGCCAATTTTTGGCCGGCTGACAAAATCAGTACGTAAGGCTTTAGCAGAAATTGCCGCCGTCGCGGAATCGGCAGTGCTACTGCAGCTCTGCTTTGGAGATAGGCGACTGCAAACACTGATGTCCGTCCGACAGTAGCATCCTTCGTGTGAGCGAAGGAGCTGGCCGAGCGGATGTGCGCCTGCGGTGACGTCATGACCTCCCTCGGATTTCTCCGCGGAAAGACTCCGTCGAGTGAATACCGCTTTAGCCGGCTAATAGTCCCTTGAAGGCTAAGGAGGTTAATGCGCCCAAAATTATTTTAGCCCTTTTTCCCATGGCGAGCCGCAATTTTGGGTTGGAGTTCGAGTTCTCAAGAACGAAAGTCCGCATACTCAGTGTTAAAAGCTCAGTCATAGAGATTGAGTAACCACGCGCGAGTAACCCCATGGGTCTACCTTCGTAATTTTCAATGTTTGTTGCGATTTTAAAATAATCGCATTGGGGAGTGATACCACGAGTCCTGGAAGTATCCTGGGTTACGCCGGGCACATTGCTTAGAGAAGTCGATGTTTGGACGGCATACTGTCCGGTCAGGTGGCATAATACAAGAGACGAAGCACAAGTCACTGAGCATAAAAAGGACATTTCTGGAGGGCTACGGCCCCCTTTGTTCGCAATCTGCTAACAAGGGAGACGTCGCGCTCCTAAACACCGCTTTTATTCGGTGGGGTGAGGAGGCATGTCTAATTAGGCTACTTAGGAAGCGTGGTTCATTGCAACCAAAAAGGCGGAAAGGCTCCTTACGAGTATATCTGACTTGAAATACGTGCAAGTATTCGCCTCGGTGACTTAATGGCTATAGCGTTCTGTCGCTGAGCCCAATGTTGCAAGTGCGATCCCGTAGCGGAGGTGGGTACGAAAAGCGAAAAGGCCGGCTGTCTGGATCTAGGTGCAAGATCCCCAGGTGGTCAATATTATCCGGAGCCCACCACATTGAAGCGCCGCGTAGCCCAGGTGTAGCCTTGGGCGTGTCAAACACCCAAATTACGACTTTTTAAAATAAGAGTCAGCGTTTTGCAAAGGGTCTGCTAGCGGTTCTTTCCGATGCGCTGCCGTTTAGTCGGCGTGAACGAGGGTGGCATCATTGAGAGCCGGCTGTTCGCGCAGGCAAGGAGAGCGTTTGCCACCGCATTCATCGCTGCCCACCAGCCGTCCAAGCGGCATTTCTGCGAGCGAGCGAGCGAGGCGGAGCGACCGGGGTTCTCGGGAGCGGCTTACGTCTTTCGGGAACAGAGGCCGAGTCGCGCGGCGAGCAGCAGAGACTCTCCGCTTCGGCAGTGCAGACTGAGGCGCCGACCGCCACCTCCGTTGCTCCGACGGCGTATACTCAGAAGAAGCAGTGTTGCCAGATGGCGTAATGGGGCGCAGCCAAAATTTAAAAAATATGTAGCCCAGAAATAGCCACCCATGCAATCGGGTGCAGATAGTAAGTAGCCCAATGTAGCCAAGATTGGTGTACAAAAACCATGCACTGCAAAGTGGTACAAACAGTTTTTTGTTAGTTGATTGTAGGGTTTAACGCGCCGACGCAACGCAGGCGATGAGGCGCGCCGTAGTGGAGGGCTCCGGATTAATTTTGACCACCTGGGGATCTTCAACGTGCGCCGAAATCTCGTACACACGGGCGTTTTTGCTTTTCGCCTCCATCAGAAAAGCGGCCGCCGCGGCTGGGAATCGAACCCGCGACCTCGTGCTCAGCAGCGCAACGCCTTAGCCACTGAGCCACCGCGGCGGGTAGTTTTTTATTAGCAAGAATTACTGTGACAGAGAAAAACAAGGCTTTCACGCCTATACAAATAAATTGAGAAACAGCAAGGTACTCTTAATCTATCAATGACAAAAAAAGACACTTAGTGAATTTCTTCTAAATACACATCCATGGAGATACAGCAAGAATGAAAACACACACCTCGCAGCACAAGACTTTTTGCCAAATTGATAACAACGAGAGAAGAAAATACTATCTAACTTCCTTGTAAATACGACTTACATGAGACATGCAAGAAAGCACATCAAACCTCGCCGTAGTACATGCAACTTGCTGCCATATTGGTAACAGTGAGACCAAAAAACACTGGCCGACTTCCTTGTGATTACAAGTAAACTAAAAGCAAGGCTAGAAAAATATTGCACATTTTCGCACACGACTCGATGCTCTAGGTACATGGCAGCACTGTTAAATTTCTCCAAAAAGTGCTCGCTTGGCCTAAAATTGTTACGGCAGCCGAAAATTGTCTTTCAAGCCACGTTACAGTCACGAGACTGAACACTCTCTCTACAGCGGCGTTCGACGCAGGTAAACAAAGAAGTGCAAACACCATCACTGACAAGTTGAGAAAAAGAGCTTCACCCACACTGTTAGTAGCTTTCGCGACAAGCCTCCAAAATTCGCTAACATTGTCGCTCAATGCAAGAGAACAGTGTATTGCCTGCAACGCCACATACTCACACTCAAGGATTGATGTGCCGCATGTTGCTGTGACCATAGAAATGACCTTCTGAAATGTGGTAAAAGGTGTGTCGCGAACATAGCAGGGCCTTAAAACACGCTTTTTAGAACGAGATATCATTTGTGCAGATGTAGCCCAAAAACAGCCACATAGCCACGTCGTCTAAAACAACGCCAGAAAAAAAAATACGTCGCCCAATTTGGCTATAAATAGCCCAATCTGGCAACACTGAGAAGAAGCGGAAGGAGGCGAGGTCCCGCACGAAGTCAGGGAGTAGTTCAACTGGCTCGATGGGTTGTGTGGCTAGGCGGCGCGCGAGAAGCGGGGGAGGTGGGTAGCGAAGGCGGCGGGAATGGCGGAGTCCTTTTGAGTTGCTGCCGTCTGCCTTACCATGGTTGTCACTCTCGTCCATCCGGCAGGATTCTTCCGACCAGGGAGCAGGACTGGTCGGTGAAGTGTCGTGGGGCACGGCATCAGCCCTCGCGTTCCCCAGTATACCCTGGTGGCCGAGGACCCATATTCCAGAAGGATATTGAGTGGAGGCGTTGCCTTATATATGTGTTCAATGTTCTATAAAAGAGCGTGGATAGCGTGTGCAACCAGAAGAGCTTTGGTTGCACGTGCGGCCCAGCCCTGGTTGCACGTGCTTTGTTTGCACGTGCAGCCCAACTCTCCCAAGGAACCAGAACAGCCCTGAACAGAAGTCCCGTATGAAGCGGCCTGCACAAGGGGGGCGCTGCGAGCGCGCCATCGTATCGGATGGGCAGCTCACCGGCTCCGACAATTTTCGTTCGGCACCCCAGAGTACCTCTTCTAACGTCCTAAAAAATCTCTCCACCGTCACCGGAAGGTGATCCGGTTCATCTGGATACCACATTTCGGCAGGTGGGCCCCTCCAACATTTTTTACGGGCGATTTACGTCTCGACCACGCCGGAGGCGTCTTTAGGCCTAACGGCCATGGCGCCTCCCGGTAGAAAGGACGGCCGGCCCAGCACCGCAGCCGCAACCGTGGCGGACACCCAAACTGGATATGATCCTCACAGCATGGTTTGGACCTCCATCCCGACTTCGGACAGCCCACCGGAGTTGCCCCAATCCTTCAAGAGCGCCGCGCTTGCTGCCGCGGTCGCTCGTCGAGAACAGGCGAGCAACGCACTTAAAGCTGCCTCCACCGACGCTGCGTCCCTGGCCACGGCTGCCGACCCGGACGCTGACGCCTGCTCTTCAACAATTTCGCCGCCTGCGACGCGCTCCGCGGGCCCGCAGCGGGGGAACAAGAGGTTTTTGTGGCATCCTCAACCCCTGCCGAAGCCGAAAGCAACGGACTTTGTCGTTGTGCTCAAACCCCGGACTCAGCTGTCCCTCGCCAACGCTTTCCCCGAGAACGGGGCCGGTCGCGCGCTCATCGCCCACCTCGGAGCGACCGCGACACGGCTAGTCACTGTTGTGATGGTGCGGGAACAAAATCTCATCTTAGTTTACACCTCGCACCCGCACATAGCGGACAAACTTATCGGTGAGTTTGCAGTTCCCTCACCCGCCGGACAGGTGCCCTTGTTTGGGTACTTGCGCGCAGACACTCATGACTCCTGTTATGGAGTAGTGACGGTGCGCAGCTCCGACACCGAAGCCGCACTTCGTGAGAGCCTTTACTGGCCTGAAGGCGAGATTCTACACGTCCGGCGACTGGGCACCTCTAATAAGGTGCGCCTCACCTTTTCCGGCAAGGTGAAGCCCAGGTACGTCTCCTACGACGCCCTGCTGATCCCGGTGCAGCCGTACAAGAAAACTGTTCCAGCCTGCGGTCGGTGTGGCTCTGTTGGACATCGACCCGACGCCTGTCCCGGCCCCAAACCTGACCTTTGTGGCATCTGCGGAAAGGCGGTGCCGCTCACGGATGGCGCCCGTGCCCCACATGAGTGTACGCCCAGGTGTGCTCTGTGTGCTGGTTCCCACGTCACCGGGGACCGGCGCTGTAAGGAACGCTACAGGGCGCCGCCACCCAAGCCATCCACTCCTCCACCGGAAGGTCAAGCCGGCCGCAAGAAGCGAAAGCGTCGACGCCCACGGAAGCCGCGGAAGTCGGGCTCTCGGGAATCGCCGCAGGGGGCTCAGCCTCCTGCCACCAACACTGACCCGCCCCCGCGCCCTGGAGCGGTGGCTATCGGGCCTTCCCGGCGAGGCCCAACTCCGGACGGACCTACGGCCAAGAAGCCTAACACAGGGCAGGCTCCTCCCGCCCCATCCAAACCGAACCAGCCATCACCTGAGCTCAAACCCGCTGCCCAGGGGGATTCATCGTGGGCCGCCCGCGTTCGGAAAGGATCCCAGGTGAGCGGCTCGGGCGGGGCAGCCTTTTCGCCCACACCCTACGTGATCTCCCAACCCAAACCGCCAACCCCTTCCACTCCCACACGGGAACAAATTGAATTCCGCAGGTTACAGGCCCAAGTTGCCTCGTTAACGCAGATGGTGGAGGCGCTTGTGAACCGCTCGTCCTCACCTAATTCGGCACCACTCGGGCAGGCGCCGGAGGCGATGGATAGTTCCCCCTCCGAAGACAGGGAAACCGCTGCGAACCTCGGCCCGCTTGAGGAGCGCCTAAGCAACCTAGAGGCCCAGATGGCGTCCATAGGGACCATGATCGAGAATCGATTGGCGGCCGCCCTCCAAACCGCTTTTGACCGCATCCCGGGCAAGATAGCGGCCCAGATGTCCCAACTCACTGTTAGCACCCGCCGTCCTAAGCTTAAGCGAGGATCTCGTTCTCAAGCATCCCGGCCCCTTTCCAAGGTGACGGAGGTAGACGAGCAGTCTAACAGTTCGACTGCGACCTCGGAAGTGAGCACCGGATCGAGCAGCGGAGCCCCTATGCAGCCCTTTGCTCTCCTGGAGGCCCCCCACACGTTTAGTTCTAACGATGGCGGGCAACGGCCCTAGATCGCGCTGCGACCGTGCAAATTCGGCTAATTTTACAATCCTACAGTGGAATTGCCGCGGATTTAAGGCACGCAATAAGCGGGCTGCTCTCCGGCTCCACTTAGAAACCTATCCGCAGTTGCCCGCGGTAGTGGCCCTTCAGGAGACGGGCGAGCACGTAGCTCTCACAAATTATACCGTGTACCAAAGGGATTCACAAACCGCACTCTGCGTACATCGAAATTACACCGCCAAACTTGCGGATCTCGACTGCGATCCGCTTTATTCGTACGTTATGGTGACTATCCTCCCGCTTAGGAAGCAAGATCCGTCCCTACACATCCTCAACATCTACAGTTCTCCCAAACTGCCTAACGTAACTTACACTGATGTGTTTACCAAAGCCCTTACGGTGGCAGGTAGGGAGCCGCTTGTCATTGTAGGGGACTTTAATGCCCCTAGTCCTCACTGGGGTTACCGTAAGGAGGAACGGCGTGGTAGAAAGTTGGCGGAACTTATTTCCACCTTGGGCCTCACTATCCAAACGGACCCCGCACACCCAACCCGCATTGGCAACTCTGTAACTCGGGACACATGTCCTGATCTCACACTTACCAAGCACATCAGGCATGCAGAATGGCTCAACACCGATGAAACCCTCGGCAGCGACCACTGCATTCTTCTCACTACAATTCGGACGCATCCCCTTACCCGTCCCCATCAACAAGCGAAACTTCCGGACTGGAACAAGTTCCGTTCGGAGTACACGACTTCGGCCCCCATAGCTCAACAAGGCTACGCCACTTGGTCTCAACACCTTGTGACGTCGCTTCGCCAAACTGAGCAGACGGTTCAGCTCTCAGAGGCCACGCCGGCGGTGGATAAACATCTACTGCATATCTTGGAGGCTCGGCGTAGCCTTGTCCGCCGTTGGCGCCGACAGAAGCATAACCGTAAGCTCAAACTCCGCATAGCAGCCCTCACTCAGGAAGCGGCCGAGTACGCGGCCCAGCTCGCTGACTCCAATTGGGTAGAACGCTGCAACAATGCCGCCAAGCATATGTCCAACCGCAGCACGTGGCGTTTCTTCAGGGCTCTCATCGACCCTAGCCAAACGCGCACAGAAACGCAAAAACATCTTCAACGTGCGCTCCACGCTTACGCGGGTGACGCAGATAAATTGGCACAGGCTCTTAGGGATAAATATATCTGTGGCCCGCAGGACTCCATCGAACCGGCGTTCTCATATGCAGGCTCGGAGAACGCAGGCTTGGATCGTTGCTTTGAACTCCATGATCTGAAGGCGGCCCTGTCGAAAATGAAGCGAGGAACGGCGCCGGGTCGGGATCAAGTGACTGTTAAGCTTCTAGCCAACCTCCCAGACCCAGCATACCTTCACCTCCTCGACTACTTCAATCAAATTTGGGAGGGGCGCGAACCGCTACCAATTGATTGGAAAACGGCTCTGGTAACTTTTATTCCCAAACCGGGCAAGTCTATCAACATAGAAAATCTACGCCCCATTTCGTTAACCTCGTGTGTGGGGAAGCTTATGGAAACAATGGTTAGGGATAGGCTTTCCGATTACCTCGAGGCCCAGCACACTTTTGCCGACACTATGCACGGCTTTCGTCCACATCGCTCTGCTCAGGACATTCTCCTACAACTCCATCGTGACGTCATTGAGCCGATCGAGCATCCAAGTAACGATAAGGTAGTCCTCGCCTTAGATCTTAAGGGGGCTTTTGATAACGTTACCCACAAAATCATTCTTACCCATCTTTCCCAAACGAACTGTGGGTATAATGCTTTCAGGTACATCCGTCAGTTCCTGACTGAACGGCAGTCGTACCTCCGCATTCAAGGCAAGGAGCATGGCCCATACCCTCTGGGTACTCGAGGAACACCACAGGGAGCGGTCCTCTCTCCTCTTTTGTTCAATCTCGCCATGGCTCATCTCCCCCCACTGCTGAAGGATATCCCCGGCGTACGGCACGCTCTGTACGCCGACGATATCACGCTGTGGGCAACCCAGGGTTCCCTTGGCAGCATTGAGGCCAGCCTGCAGCATGCAGCATCGGTCGTAGATGAATACGCGCGCCGCTGCGGCCTCGAATGTTCCCCTGAAAAATCGGAGTACGTGCATCTTCGCCCCAAACCAAAAGATACGACTCAAATCGCACTTTCCTTGCGAACCGGGCCAATCCCGGAACGCGAAGAAATCCGTGTCTTGGGACTCTTCATACACAAGAGCAGGAAAGTCGACACAACCCTGCGCAAGTTACGTATGGTCGGGGATCAAGTGGGCCGCATGGTCCGTCGGGTCTCAAACAAGCGGGGGGGTCTCAGAAGCCGCGATGCTTTGCGCCTCGCCAACGCTTTCGTGACCAGTCGGATCCTATATTCGACACCCTACCTACGTTTGCGCAAATGTGATGTGCACACGCTCGAAGGCATTCTCCGCAAGATATACAAGCGCGCCCTCGACCTCCCGATCTCGACGTCTAACCAGCGTCTTGCAGATTTGGGCATGACCAACACGTACGGAGAACTCAAAGAGGCCCATCTCCATAACCAGTACCTGCGGCTTACCAAGTCGCACGCTGGGAGATGCCTCTTACAACGCCTCCACATCTCCTACACATATCAGGCAGAAGAGCGAACCCCGATCCCAGAGGACTGGCGTGGTGCGTTGGATATCCAGCCTCTACCCCAAAATATGGCTAGGGGTACTCACGAAGGCAGGCGAACTGCGCGGGTTACAGCCTTGCAAGGACGCTATGGGTCCCGGCCTGGAGTATTCTACACGGACGCGTCTGGCCCTCACCACGGGGGGTGGTACACGGCAGCCGTAATCCATCAAAACGTGCCTGTTCAAGGACTCACTTTTCGAGCACCTGACATTTCTCATGCGGAGGAAGTCGCCATAGCTCTCGCCGCAGCAGACCCCGCATCTCGGATCATTATTACCGATTCGCGGAGTGCGTGCCAAAATCTTACCAAAGGTCGCATCACCATTCGCGCTGCTCGAATCCTCAAGGGCTGTTATTATATGGACCGCCCAAATACACGTTCCGTCATCTGGACTCCAGCTCACGCAGGACTAGGTGGTAACGAGGCTGCCGATGCCTCAGCCCGCGCGCTTGATTCCCGGGACCCTCCTCGCCCTCCATCTCTTGACGATCCAGAACCTAACCCGGTCAGCTCATTTCGCGACATCACAGCGATGTACAAATTGAACAGGCTCCGATTTCCGCCTCCGGCGCCGGGCCTGACTAAGGCTGACGAGCGCTGGCTCTTACGGCTATACACTAACACGGTATTGTGCCCGGCGATACTCAAGCACTTCAATCCGGCCTTCTCCGGGGAATGCCCACACTGTGACCATCCGTTTGCGGATACTTTTCACATGGTGTGGGCATGCCCATCCAACCCGGCGGTCCCCCCAATCACGTCCCCTTCCCCCCCTACCCGTGAGAGCTGGGAGGCTGCCCTGCTCGGCTGCTCGACCTTGGAGGGCCAACGAGCCCTCGTGGCCAGGGCGCGCGCCGCCGCGGAAGCCACAGGGGTCCCGGACTAGGGACTCCTCCTAGAGTTTGTAAAGGGTCGGCCCTTAAGGCTGCCCCTATCTCTCACTTGTATATAGACTTAATAAATGTTTTTCACCACCACCACCTGCACAAATGGACCGAGAGTCTCTACCTGTGTATGATGTACTTTGAACACATGCATATTACATGATGGATGTCGTTTCGTGTGTTACATGTGGAGCAACGAGGTCATGATGCCTGCTGGAGTTTGTGCAGGGAATGTCCTGGGTAAGCCACATAAAAATTACTCGATGTAGAGTGGCTTCTTTGTGCTTGCTGAGCCCTGGTGGCATCGTGAAGGCGCACTCTGGGTCGATTAGATGCAGAGGTGCGTATTGCTGCCTTGAATCAGTCGAGATAGACATATGTCTTTCCCATGCATTGGACGATGCGAGTATTGCGCCTCGATTCTCGTGAATAGTACTCTCGTGAATGCGCTGGTCGCTGTTAGAATTCTACAATATTTTAAAGAACTTGTACTATAATATCAAACGGGACAAACACAAATTTACTAAATAGGCGTGAAATTGGTAACCTGCTGCGATTGGTTGTTTCTCACTGCTAAGAAGATGGAAATTTTTACGCCTTGGGATAACGTTATGACGTGACCTTCATGCCACTTTTTAGTTCGGACTTCGGGGCTGGGGATCCAAGTCACAATGTTCCCCATTCTTCACTGCGTTGTTTTCATTTCGGGCTATGCAAATGTCAACTGAGGCCAAGAAGTTGACTGTACATGTAAATTTGTGTCACAGCTTCAACCAGCAGTTAGCATAACGGAAAGCGAGTAACTTGAAGCGACGGAGTTGTCAAAGACAGTTACGTTGGAAGAAGAAAAAACTAGGCTGGATAGTTAACGCGCTGTAAGCGCTTTCCGTAGGGGAAGACAATAAGGCCACGAGTAAAAGAGAAATAGTGTCTAGCCTAAGGTGCGAGGCAGCGCGAAAATTCACGCCTCGCGCACACGTTTGGCAGCAAACGCCACCGCATCATCGGTACTCGGCGTGAAAGGATCGCCGCGCGCTTCGGCCATTAGAGTCATTAAGAGAGCCCGGTGCAAATGCTCCGCGTTGCATGCATATTTGAAAGGGACCGCGTTTGGCTGGCCACACCGCGTCGCCCTTCATTACCGCTCCATCTCAACCCGCCGAGAGGAGTGAACTGGGATAGAAAGCGAGAGAGGGAAAACTTCGGGGAAGCGCTTTAAGCGCTCGGAATGACATCAGTCCGAGTCGCGTACAGGGTTTGTTTAGGACGCCATTTTGTTGCTTAGCTCAGATCAAGGTCAAGGGAAGAGGAGTGCGCCCTCTATGTGGGCCTGTTGTTAGTGCGTCCATTTCAGATCGCCACGCTGCATTAGGCCCATTAGAGTGAGTTTTCGGGAAAGTTCGGTAATCCTGCCGCACAATTTGCGAGACGCACGCGAGTTTGTCACAGGGTTGGCGATGTTTACCGTGTTACTCCCGAAGTTTAGTCACGTGGTGTGGTCTGAAGTTGAGGAGACTCTGTGTAAGAGCTCAGCACCGGTACCGGGTCTCATCGGAGATGTTACGCGTCCTTGTGAAACATACTGGCGATGCAGAGATAATGTTTATTGCTGCAGGGCTGGATGGTGCCCACGATGTTCGTCCGATCATGCGGCGCAAACTTGTTGAAGCTTGTGCGGATCCTGGCGTCAGAGCCATTGCGGGAGCACTCGTTTAGTGCCGTCAGCGCGGCGCTTTCCCCCTTTCTCCTCCCCCCGAAGGGCCAGCTCGCCCCTGCGCCACTGCATTGGGTCGAGCCAAAGCTTCAAATTCCTGACGAGGTGAAGGCGCCGGCGGCCGTTGCGCGATAAAACACTGTCAGCTCCACGGCCGCCCAACCCTGGTCCATTGGCTTGTTTGAACGGCGCCCGCACTCCCCCTCGCCGGGACGCGACCGCGCGCCCTGCGCGGGGGTCCGTTCGAGGGGACGCTCAGCAGAACAGCCTAAGGTGCGTAACGATTTCCCTCACCGCCCGGTCGCAGTTCTTTTGCGCCGGCTCTAAGCCCGCAAGCCCTTCCGGCTGCCGGCCCGTGGCTTAGGTTGATCCTTAGTCCCTTCGCTCACATATTAGCCGTACCTGACACTCGACGATCACGCCGTGCGCTACGTGCCTGGGAACGGACGGACAGCGTATTTTCATTGCGAGCCCATCGGCCAGCATCCCAGATCTTGCCCGTATTGCTGAGCACACTGGTTCAGCGCGCCGATGACGTGCACACTTGCGCGTGGCGCCAGATCGCCCATCCCCCTTTCCAACCACGGGGATGTTGAAATGTAACCGAAGGGGTTGGCGCAAATAAGCGCTTTCTTTTGACGTACACTGGGCATATTCCTTTGTCGCCCCTACTCCACCTGCCCAACACAGGCGGTGTCGAACTGGCAACGGCGTTTCACTATCGTGAGCGTGCTCAAATTACTCGAACCCGTGGCGGTTCCTCGCAGTGTGCATGAGTGCATGCCTTGTGCAATGCTAGGGTTGTGCATATTGGGAGGTACAGAGACCACAAGCTGAACTGAGATCGTTTTCCGGCGCTCGTTTGCCTTTCAACGATATTAAAGGTTTCAATGTTTAAATCATACCCTCGAACGATCTCGGTTGCTGCCTGCATTTTTTGTTTTTTATGTTTTTTATTCGACGCTTTAAATGAGGGGTCGTAAGTTTTCGAGGAAACTTTTTGGAGGGCGCACGTTTTAAGCTCATGCTGAAAGCGCCAGGGTGAAGGCCTAGAACTGTGGAATGCGTGGAACACGGGTCCCTACTTTCGCCATGCACGGCATCTTAGTCGATCAAGCAAAAGCTCCCTCGAACCCTTTTGGGTGCGTTCGGGTGTCTGTGCTGGCTCCTGCCACTGGTCCGCTTCGTCCCGTTTGGAAGAGAGAATTTATGTTAAGTGGTCGGAGTGCGCTGACCTCTCTCTTGATTGCCATAAAGACATTAGGAGGGAAGACGAAGTCGCTTTTCCGTACCGGCGGCAACGACGTCAGTGAGACATAGGTATTGCCTTACCGGCAAACGAACACACACCGTGTGTCCTCAACAGCGTAGCGTATTTATTTGTATGCTTTCACAAGCATGCGTAAACACGCATCCCTGAATCCTTGTAATGGTATCCACTTGCATTAGGAAGGAAGGAAGCCGGGCAGATATGCCTCTGAAGCTGCAATGAGTAACTACTGAACAATGCTTCGGGTTGAGAACTACGGCTCCCCTTGACATGTTTTCTCAAGGTCGCTCCTACTCTTAAGTCTTGAGAAGAATTGGCTACATTCAAAAGCTGGCAGTCAGAAGAGAAGGTAAAGGCAGAGGGAAGAAACTTTGGCGAAGCATCCAAAAGGAACCAAGATGACGAACTACACGTTTGATTCATTTAAAAGAGGGCTTTGTCCTAGTAGCATTGATACCAGTTTTAACACAGACTTGAAACAAGTAATCTAGATATTAAGGAAAAAAGGTGAAGCGCAAGGCAACTTGCTTGCCACTTTCTTTCCCGGTCCTCAGGACTTCACACGGGCTTGCTTGTGCGACTGATGGCCGCCGCTCATATCCAGCGCCAGTAGGCACGGTTGTTTGATTGCAGATACGTATCTAGCTCTGTTTATTTGTATACACTACATCGCTAACATTAGGACAACGTACCGATAACTCGTTTTAGACTTCTTCAGTTAGGTGACTGTTGATCAAATATTGCGCGAAATTCCTAAATTCGTGAGTAATTATCATCCATTTTTATGAAAACAACGTCTTTTATGGTCGGAAAGGAGTCGAGTGAGTCGAGTTAGTAGACAAGCTTGTATATTGTCTTCGTTGTGCGTCTGAGGATGGGTGCTAGAATACTGAAATGAGGTTATTCTCACAGCGAACACGAAATTCAGTAGCCAGTGCCTTTCAGCCCGCACTTGCCTTACCCCTACTTTTTCATGTACGTAAAAAAAGTAAAACTACCCCAAAAACGCTTTGGAATGCGGAAAACAGCATAGAGTATCTTAGCAAATGTGGTTACCCATAACGTACAAAGAGAAGATAATGTGCGAACAACGCGAACCATGAAGAAACCAATTCCAGAACAGGTAGCGTCAGAGATGACCTACACGAAAATACCATAGGGAAGGGGGGGGGGGGGCAGCTTAAGAGGTGTCCGTGATGAGACCCTTCTGAGTGCACTGGAAACAAATAGCGCCATAACGAACGCCGAGAAAGAGGTCGCTCCCTGTGATCGAGCTGCCTGCTCTTAGTTTCGCGGCGTACTCCTGGAGTTCGTAAGCGCGGTGCCTTGTGTGGCAGAATCAAGAGCAAGGAAGCGCTATCGGTGTTAGCGGATTTGCGAACAGAGTAGATCTCGCCTGGGACACGGCTCCCACTCATCAGCCCGATATCGGTCATTAGAGGTTGGCGACAGAGCAAGCTTTAACGAACCCCCGCATCGGTAACGACATTACTGGACAGTTTCCGAATGAGCGCGCTCACTCAGCGAACACCGCCTATACGACACTGAGCACTGGGTCTTAGCGCCTTCATTAAAGTTTGTTAAAATGAAAGTGTTTTATGCCGGGGTCCACCAAGATCTGACTGACGTCATATCCGTCACGGAAATGACATCGCCAGAAAAACTACGACTGACGCGGCTGCGGTGGGATTCGAACCACCGACTCTTTCGCCGTGACGGGAGGTACGAAACGCGCTCCCGGCTGAACTATGAGCAGGACGCCTGAAAAGGACGACAAACGCGCCTTATATCCTTACCTTCATATGCTGCTGACAGCGCCTACGTGTACGGGGGACGCGCAGAGCAACCTGCGGAGAAGCCTGTAAGGCAACGACCGCGGAGTGAGATCGACGCCGACTTGCGAATGTTGCGCTCGTGGCACGGTCCGCTGCTCCTTTCGCTGCAGCGGACCGTGTTTTCATCAAACTATTCGCTAACAATTCGTTCGGTTTCTTTCGCACGGACGGTTTGCGAGCGCCTGTGGTTTCAGTCGGATTTATGCAATGCTCCGGCGCGTACAATCCAGTGTCTAACGTTGATGCGTATAATGTATATGGCATAACGTTGATGGCATAACGGTGTCACATCGACGAAATATAAAGAGAGATGTGCAAGTTCATATCGATGCACAATAAACATTCAACTGCTCCTGTGAAGGCAATTTTCACTTTCGTGTTTTACCGGCTCCTATGAAAGATGGAACAACCACACTTTTTATTGAGTCGTAGACGCGCAGTTGTTCCGAGCTGGTCAGGGTCATGGATTCCACTACTGTAATCATAATCTTTATGTTAGTGACTGTCTATCATGTCACTATTTCTCTCAGCCTGCACACTTCCATAATTTGCATGACACGTTGTCGTTGCAGGTGGAACAGCACTCAGGTCACTTTTCGGGCCCAGACACCAATAACACGACTTCGAGAAGACAGCAGAGTACACGTAAACACGCAAGGTGTAACGATGGCGGCCAATTGTACCCCGAAAGGGAACCAACAGCATGCAGTTAGGTCGGTACTGGCGCACTAGACACAAGTCACGTAGCGAGGGCATATTTGCTGATAAAAACGGTTGCAAAATTTCCAATAAAGGTTACTTGTTTACAGACCGTTTTCTTAGAGAAAATATTGGTCTGTGCGTGAGAAAGTGGTTATCAGGGTACGTTTCAGGTTATCAGGGTTTATCGTTTCGAACACTACGTCCCTACACAACATTGTCGCATCTTTGCATGCACGTTGTCATTATTTATTTATTTTATTTTGTTTATTTATTTATGTATTTATTTATTTTTATTTATTTATTTATTTATTTATTATTTTTATTTATTTATTTATTTATTTATTTATTTATTTATTTATTTATTTATTTATTTATTTATTTATTTATTTACGTCTTGCTAAAGACACTACCGTTCATTTAATGTTTTCTTTTGCATCCGACGTACCCGCAGTTAAAACACGAAGCAATGATACCAAAAAGTGTATGGACGCCCTTATACTCAGGCATTCCGTTGTAAAACAAAGGGCCCGTGTCTCTGTTATTTCCAAATGCTTTGGGTGGACCCCTTACGGAGGCCAAGCTCAACCCGTCTATTTCACTTTACGCATCTCAATAAATAATTGCCCAGTCCCGGAAAAAGAATCCCATTCATGGCCCTTGCCTCGCTTAGGTTTCCTAGAATGGCTCCCGCGGGAGCCATTCGTAGTGGAGAACATCAAACATCAACGAGAGCACCCATTCTTTCTCTTGGATTTCGTCTGCATGCTGCATCGTCCAGAATGACTCGCATGGACGAAACGTGTCGATGGGCTTCTTTACTCGCTCGAATATAAATGGGACACCCCCAACGTAGGCTAACGGCGAAAACTGATGGGCGGCTCTTTCTGTCTTTTATGGCGGCTGTAAAACGTGCTGTGGACGGCCTTTTTGTTCGTAGGGTATGAAACAAGCCTTGTTGTAGGTCATACTTGAAAAATATTCACCCCAGGGGCCTTTGGGTCAGAGGAAAAGGCAACATCCTGGCATGTTTCGAAGGCATTCTCACTGCCTTTAACCTCGAGACCTCGAGTCAATCGGTGATCTTTCCTTTATATTCCGTCTAACGACCATATTTCTTGCAGCTATTTTTCTATTTGGCAAGTTTCCCGTTTTGCTACTTTCTTTTTGGCAAGGGTCCCGTTGCAGTCGTTGACTATGGGACCCTTGTTTGTATTCTCATTGGATGTATTTTACTCCGTTGAAAATAATAAAGAGTTCAATTCAATTCAACTCAAGCATACATTTTCGGGAGGTCCTCTTACTCCAGGATTGTCGAATTACAGCAAAAACAAACCAAAATACAGCCCCCCCCCCCCCCCCGCCTCTTTTTTATAAAGCAGTTCTGCCTACGCCAAACCAGGTGCAGTGGCACGTGCAGAGCAGTGCAGTGGCACACATGGACAGAAAGACGCACAAACACAAGCATGCGGAAAGGCATACCCGCTTCCCGTGCGTACAGGAGTAGCTTCCACTCTATAAAGCTTGCGTTCCAAAATTAACACTTTCCAATCTGGATCCACCGTGTACAGCCTCCAAAAACACCGGGAAAGCGCGTTAAATAGAAACACGTTTTTCGGAAACTTTGCAGACTCTGTCAATAACTTTGAATTTGTAAAACTGGGCGTAACTTCTTTAATTGCTCATGGAGTTTTTTCCTCGTTCCCTCTTTTAGTTCCATCACACATCCTTGATTTTAGTTTATTTTGCAGTTGCACATAACTCTCCCTCTAACACAGAAACAGGCCAGCCTCCTTTGCGCCAAGGTGGCTAAAAGTTTATTTGTTTGCAGGGTTTAACACGCCGACGCAACGCATACGATGAGGCGCGCCGTAGTGGATGGCTCCGGAATAATTTTGACCAACTGGGGATCTTTGACGTGAGCCGAAATCTCCAACACACGGGCGTTCTTGGTTTTCGCCTGCATCAGAAAAGCTCCCGACGCGGCCGCGAATCGAACCCGCGTCCCCGTGCTCAGCAGCACAACGCCTTAGCCACTGAACCACAGTGGCGGGTGCGGCTAAAAGTAGCTGATTTTCGTGGGGGCTAGTGCGCTGCTACTTCGGCCGTACACGCAGCGCCACCTGGCAGCCTCCGCGGCATTTTTTGCTTGTCCGGGTCTTAGCGAAGTCAGCCGCCGCCGGTAACGAAGTGTTGCGGGATGGCGCCTGTGCGGGCGAAAACACGCAAATCAGTGTACTGTTGCGTCTACGGATGCCATAACAGCTACGCCAACACTGCTGACAAGCTCCCGAAAACCAGTTTTTATTCCTTTCCGTGGAAGCCGTACGAAGAGGAGCGCAGGCTGCGCTGGATTAGGGCTGTGCTTCGTGCAAGGTAAACAAGCGCGTTTGGGCGCGGTGAAGCGAGTGCAGCTGCAAGTGCTTCAAACTCTGTCCTCCTCGTTTTGATGCGGTGGGCCATCGTGCTTGTGATGCGGTGCTTCCGCTCTTGGTGCCATCTGCGACAAAATGTGCCATTTTGTATAAAATGCACAACACGCTGTGAAGCACATAAAGGCTGCAGATATAACAAACCTGTCTACAGCAGCCTGGCCCAGGGTTAAAAAGCGCGATCTCCGCTATCTGCTCCACGCTTTTTTCACAAACTTTTTGTAATACGTTTCCTCTCTCTGCTCCAGCATAGCGAGCAGGTTGCACCTGTTTATTGTCAGGGGTACCACGCTCGCCACCTGCATGGTTGCGTACGTTTCTCGCGCTTCCCCGAGCAGCGATCTGACAACCTCGATGCCGAGATTGAGACTTTCGTCTACAGCTTCTGTGGAAGCACCGGTTGGATCTGCATTTTCGTCGTGGCTGTCCTCGCACGCGATCATGTCCGCGAACGCACACCTCACGGCCCGAGAATTGGGCAGTACCGTTTTCGGGCACAGGGGTTTGAGTACTGGGGCAGGTAAGGGGCGACCTGTATAAATAATTATCAAGTTGTATGATGCAATACAAAAAAGCACGCATGCTTCAATGTTGAATAATCTGAACAATTCAAGAAAGCGCTCCTCGTGCTTACTTGCAAAGAGTTCCTTTATCTGTTTCTTCGTGTCCAGGGTCGGTCGCGCAGAGGGTTTCCCCCAAGCACGCGGCAACTCCGTGCACGATTTCTCCTCGTGGCTGTTTATGAAAACGGCCACCGCCGCCGCGTGTTTACAACCAACCGCGGCAGCCAGCCTTGCACGAACAGCGGCCTCGCACAATGCGCCTTGGGTTCGGCGACAACTACATAAACAAAACAAATCACCATGTACGTGAAATAAGCACATAAGGGTATCTCAAATACAATTCACTCACCTCCAGCCGCACGTCGTAGTCGCAAGTGCTCTTCATCTGCGGAATGCACCTGGCCACGATTTCAGACGGCGCCGTCTCGCTGAGGATTTCTTCTTTTACGCCGTACACGTGGTTGCTCGCGTAAAGCTTGATGCCGCGCCTGAAGCAACTTCCCTTGAAATACTTCTCAGGGCTCTGTATTTTACTAAAACCGCAATACAGCACGCACGATCCGCTTGGCGCCGTCATGCTGGCCTCGCGCGGACGCGGCCGAGCCATAGAGAAAGCCTTGCGGAGCTGCGTTGCACGGAACGGCGGACAAGCAAAAAATGCGGCGCGGCGCCGGAGGGGGCGCCACCGGTTCCAATTCAGTGGCGCCTCCAAACGAGCGCACGAGGCCTATAAACCCCGGTCAACATTTTGAGCGCATTTTGCGCTGCCCCTGGACTCGTACCCAGGCCGTTACAACTGAAAATATGAGGCCAGTGAGGTTGTACGGTATGCCGTTTTTAGCTGTCCGACATTCAACGACGTTTTGGCGCTCTCAATAATCAACTACAAAACGACGCTCGACGTGAAGTGAAGCAGCTATGATCCAGGTGAGTCCTCTATTAAGATTGCAAAGGGAAATATCAAGACCATATATTCGGAAACTGGCTGAAGGTTGGACTTCTGGCACCGAGTATGTACGTGCGTGTACGAGGATGCACGCGCGGGAGTGGAAGTGGGTGTCTGCGTGCGTTTTTGTGCGTGCGTGTGGGAGCGCGCGCCGAGCAGAACTTGCTACTCGCTTTCATTTTTTTAGGCGTTGTGGGATAACGTAGACATTTTTCATTAAGAACTTGTCACTCAAGCGGCCAGGCATTACCACCATCCCGACTGAAAGACTAGAACAATGCACTAATCTTTTTTTTTTTTTCCTTTTTCTGTTCAATCCGCTTTTCAAAAACATCGACCATTTTAGTGTAAAAAGAACTCCAACACTGATTCTTGAAATTCAATTTTGTACCACGTGCTTCCACTCACAACTCTCTTTTCTTCCCCCTCCACGAAAAATTTTTTGGAAACATACTTTTGTCACTGAAGTAAAGATAGTTTCAGCAAATTTCCTGTGCCTAGATCCCCTGTACACCCTTTTTGTGTCACCAGTTCGGCTGTTAAAACGCATAACGTGTTTGTATGACTTGCGGCTGGTCTCCCAGGTCGGGCCTTCGAGCCAAGGTGAACTTCAGGATTTTCACAAAACTGCGTCTATAAAGCAAAAGCAAAAACAAAAAAAAAAAGCGAAACCGCAGGTACCGTAAATCACAACGTTCATTAGAGGCCGTCTTCGAGTCGTAGTTGTTCAATTAAAGACTCCAGTTAGCCCTGAAGCACAATCATGACAGAAAAAAGCCTTTTGTTTTAATTCCGGTTCACTTATTTGTATGGGGATAAAAGACAAGGCCTCCACCCTGGCAGACCACCTGACCTCCATAGGTAAATATGGGGACCCCACCACCGCCCCCTCCTTGCGTTTGTTCGCGAAACGGGAGTTAACCTATACTTGTAGCATAGTATTTATGCCAACGGGAATACTATCGCAAAAAAAAATGCGTGACTATGCATGCATGTCTTTCATGCATGCATAGATCGATATCAGGACACTTTCGTGGCACAGGCCTGCATCCTGAGAGACCCCCCCAGTTGTGGGGGCGCCACCACCGCTCTGTTTCGGACTTTCTCCGGGAAACTGGTGTGAACCTGTATCTTTAGGACTGTCTAAACAATGCAGAGGGCATACTATCGCAATTAAAAAAAAACATGATTGATTGATTATAAGGTTTAACGCGCCGACGCTACTCAGTTGATGAGGCACGCCGTAATGGAGGGCTCCGGATTAATTTTGACCACAACGCGATCTTTAACGGGCGCCGAAATCTCGTACACACGGGCGTTTTTGCTTTTCGCCTTCTTCAGAACAGCGACCACCGCGGCCGGGAATCAAACCCGCGTTCTTGGGTTCAGCAGCACAACGCCTTAGCCATGAGGCACCTCGGCGGGTTAAAAAAAATAAAAATACAAAAATAACAAAAAAAGCGGGACTATGCCTGGTTGGCATAAGTTTCCGCCTCAGGGAAAGCAAACTGAAATTGACATCGCCCTTACTGGGGGTTAACTGAGACGCGAGGGAAAGAAGTGTGATTCGAGGATGTTTAATCCCTAAGTGCTCCAGAATTATTGTGTTCTAAAATAAATACAGTAAAGTGTCCTATTTGTTTGAGATGATGGCAACTGACAATGAGGTGACAAGGATGAAGAACAAGAAGTTAAACTGAAAAAAGTCACGTAACTGACCTGTGAATCCTTTTCCTGGTCATGTACGGGTCGTGGTTTTGTTCCCGTCTTTCGTAGAACCCACGCCTGCAAAATCAAAGGGGCAATCACGGACTACGGCCCCCGTCGCGTCAACATATTCTGCAGGCTGAAAGAAAATGGGGGAGCATTTAAATACTTCATTTCATTTTTATCCTTCGCAGGCTCTGTAAGAATTTGGCACTCTGTCGCAAGAATTGCGAAAAACCAAAAAGAATTCTGCAGAAATTCAGAGAATTGTCTAATAATGCTTAGCATTCTATAGTTCACTTCATTTTTATCCTTCGCAGACTCTGTAAGACTTTGGCACTCCGTCCCAAGAATTGCAAAAAAAAAAAAAAAAAATTACGCCCACCTCCCCTCGCGGGAACCCTGGTGTGATGCGACGCTGAAAGGGGTTCCATTGGCGTCGCATCAAGCAATCGTCGTGTACGGCAAGAGAGCAAGCGCAAGCGCGGACGACCGTCGACTGAGAGACCGGCTGGAGCGCGGCACTCCGCTTCTATGCGCAGCGCGCCCGAAGGAGAGGAGACCACGGAGAGAGAGAGTACTGCACATGCGCACAGTGCGCAGCCGCGCGCAGCGCGACCGCAGATGTTGGGAGAGAGTGTTCGCTATCGGAGAGAGGAGAGGAGGCGAGCGGAGGAGAGACGCAGCTCTGCGGACGCGGATGACGGACGCACGCAAGACAGGGCCGCCGGCAAGATATGCTCCTCTCAGCGTCGCATCTAAAACAAAAAAAGAATTCTGCAGAAATCAGAGAATTCTCTACTAATTCTTAGCATTCTAATTGCGTTTGTCTTGAGCGTGAGTTCTTTACAGCCATTTTTTTTTTGTTTTCTAAATCCTGTCCGACACATTATCTCCATTTGCGCTGTTGTTACGATTACAGGTGGAACTTTCGCGAAATATTCACTATTGTGGTTATATAGGGCATTACAAGATTTGCCCTTTTCCGTATTGTTTTTATATATATTTTTATTTTTTTAGATTTTCAAATTTAATTCGACCAATTCCCTTCATTAACGCTATTAAAACGATTACCTTGCGACTTTCGTGAAATATGCATTGTTGGGAAATGCAGGGCGTTTTACGGTTTGCCATTTTCTGTAATTTTTTATATTTTCTTTGTATCTATCACGTGTCCAAATTTTGTTCAACAAATTATCTCTATTTACGCTAGTATAACGACTACAGGTGGAACTTCCTCAAAATCTGCAATATTGTGGAAATGGAGGGCGTTGTACGATTTGAGGTTACACATTCTTTTTACATTGTTGGTTTTTCAGAACTTTGTTCGGGCAATGATCTCCATTTACGCTATTACAACGATTACAGGTGTAAATTCTGCGGAAGCTGTATTATTGTGGAAATGCAGAACGCTATACGGTTTGTCATTTTATGTATCTTTTATATTTTTCGTATTTTTTTTTAGTTTTGCCAAATGATGTTAAATTTATCTCCATTTACGCTAGTGTAACGACTACGTTTGGAGCTTTCGCGAAATCTGCATTATTGTGGAAATGCAGGGCGTTACAGTGTTTGCCATTTTCCGCAATTTGTTCATACTTTTCCTAATTCTTTAGTTTTTTCAACATTTCCTTCGACCAATTGGCTTAAAACATCTTGCCCCTGATTTTTTTTCCACACCATGAATTTAGAAAACTTACGGTAGTCAGGTAGCTACCGTGTCAAGATACAATGTACGTGAAGAAGCTGAATAGATTCTTATCTCGAATTCCACAAACCGAACCAGAAAATATACGACTGTTTCATTTACTAACAGAAGCGTACATTCAAGAAAGCAAGCTTTCCTCAGTGTTTAAGGTATCACCCATTTCCAGACTTATTTGAAGGGATCGTAACACCAACTAACCGCTCTTGAAGTGGTTAAAATTGGTTGCCTTCTTCAACCTTACTTACTATCCCAAACATTCGAATTATAACTGCGTTCGCCGCATCCGACACTACCCGACAATTCCGACTCTAAGCAGGGCCACTGCTCATTGTCGGAGTCATCTGAAAGAGGAAGTCGATGCTGTTACGCCGGGATGTTTTGCTTGTGTGCTTGTGGGCGCTTGAGTAACGACGCTGCTATTCTCTTCCACGCAGCCCTTAGGACACGGGCTCTATCCCGGCGGCAGTGGCTGCTTTTGTGGTTGAGGCGTACAGCGAAAACGTCCGCGTGTAGAGATTATGCTGTGCGAAATATGCCGTGCGAAATGTCGCTTCGGAAGACCTTCAAGCTGAACAGTTGAAACGGCCAAAACACCACTCCAGGTGCTCCTGAAGCAAACACTTCCGTGCGCAAAATGTCCTCCCTACGCCGATTTTTCCACGCAACGAATGTGTGGAGATGGAGGCTTACATAGCTTCGCTGTAAAATAATAAAAAAAGAAGCCCTGAGCAAACCAACCGAAATTTGAATAATAAAATAAAAACGGACCAATTGTGTAACGCCCTGCATTTTCACAGAAATACATAGTCGGCAATCTTTATTTAGTCTGTATAGTAGTGCCAATGTATACCCTTGGCCGAAAGATTCGGAGACGCGATTTTGAATATCGAAGTCGGTTGCTCGGCTGTCTTTTAGCTCAGCTCTTGATTTGCCTTCCCGAACGAAGCATCCAACTTCAGCGCACCATCATTTTACGCACAACAGAAGCTTAGTCACCAGGCAGCAGATAAATGGCTTCGGTTTTCTCAGTTGCGTCCCGTAAATTCTCAACGCCGGTCGTACTTACATCATTGCGAAAAGGAAGTAAAACTATGTATTTGGCTACCCGTAGCCAAATATGGCTATAAAAACCTCATAATGACGACACGTGGCGGAAGAAGGTTTGCGCAATAGTTGAGATTCGTCGGAATTCCTGCACATTGTTTTCAACTTTTTTGTCTTGCATTACTGAGTGGTTAAAATTGCAGCAATTGAATCGAGTCTTGCCAGCTTCAAGAATGGCCACTTGTTTTATTGATGTCGCACGTGACCCGCTTCATGCCATAAGTCCCAGAAAAAAGTGGGAAGAATAAATGTCACACATTAAATACCACGCCTTTAGACCAACTTTAATTTTGTGACTCCGTTCCTGGAGGCTTCCGCATGGTCGGTGCGCGTGTGTTTTGCGTGACAAACCCGTCGAACAACTCAATGAAAAAAAAATGGCTGCATCTCTACTCCGTGGATGATGGCGAGGGTGCGGAGTACGGGGACTCGAATTTACACCCAAGTTGCGCCCCGAGTGACATCCTATTTGCGCCCCGACCGCCATTCGATTTGAGCCGTGAGCTGTACCTTGATTATTCCCTAAATGAAACTGGAACTCACGGCTAAAATCTAATTTCCGCTTGATAGTGATGCGCGCACGGATGGACGCAGACGGACATTGGGAGGTCCTAAGGCATTCCGCACCGTTACAGGCGAGGGAGTAAGCCGTTTGACTCTCCGGTACTAGTTCACAGTCGTAGCCCAATGGGTAAGACGACTGACACTGACTCTGTCTGGTCTACCAGACACAGGCTCGAATGCTGCCGGTGCGTGTGGTATTTTTTGCGATTGTAAATGCTATGTGCACGGACTCAGACGGACATTGCGCGGTCCTAACGTGCTCCGCACCTAAAATTAGCCGCGTATCTGCTCCTTTCATTGCAAATGTCGACAAAAGACGACAGTCTTTGTTAACATTTGCCAAGTAAATGACTCTCTTCGCTTTCCCGCTCACCTCTCATGTTGTACCTCTTGCGTCGCGCTCCTCCCAAGGTAAACTCGGTAAAGGTTTTCTTAAGCCAATTTAAATTTACCACGCTCCACTGCTCCAGGCCGGGTGCCTCGATGTGAGCGCTTCCGTACGGCGGAGACGCGCGTGTACCCAGGCGCCCAACTTCAACGTCTATAGAACCGCGTTGCCCCGATCCACGTGCGTTCCCAGCAGAACGTGGAACCTATCTTGTGGAACCTTTCGTAACTGTTGCCGCTTGATTTCTTAATATGTCGCCAGAAGCTGTAGTGGCGCGGGTGACAGTAGGTGACAGTGTGAATTTTTTTTGTGCAAAGGATGTAGTACTTAATTTCGCGAAAATCAAGCATCTATGATTTTTTTTATAAAAGAACACTGTAAATATCCCTTGTGTATTAATTTTCTGTCTTATATTTGCGTAATGTCTTGTTCTTGTTCAAGAATGTTGACAAGTATGAACATATAAACCGGCCTTAGACGTTTAGATTTGGTTGTGAGTATATAAGACTATTGCGCAGATTCAGTTTCACTTTGGCCGGGTGGCTGAATCGAGTCACAGACAGACAGATAGGCATACAGACATACCAAAATTTATGGTTTTAAGTAGGCCAAGAAAGACTATCCTCTTTAAAAGTTGCGTCGCCAGATACGGTCGGGACCTTAAATCGCCATTTCCTTCAGCTTGCCCCTCCCTCGAACCTTAAAGCTGGAGCGCTCTGCATAACGCTACCATGTGTACAAGTCCCGTCGGTTCGTATTGCAGAAGTTTTACCCTTTCCCACTCAACAGAGTTACCGCTTTTAGTCATTTCTCTCGCGGTCTTTCTTTCACGCCCATTTAAGCTAGAAAGTTTGAGCTTTCATGCATCCATGGTGGAAACTGGGCGAGTATACGCTGACAAGTTTCATTGCTAATGAATGGCCACGTGTGCTGGGCTTTAATATTTCCTTCCGCGTGTGTAAGTGCATCGTGCAAGTGAGAGAGCATTGCCGCGTGTACAAATTAGGATCGTCAGAAGAGACGCGCCCCGAGTGACTTTTCCTTCCAAGGCTTTTAGAGGCGTTTATAACAGAAGCCCATGTGTCAACTAGTGCGACTTTGAGTTTTATTAAAGAGCCGCCCCTTAGTTAAGATGGACGGCGTGCCTGTTTCGCGCTGTCTGCCACTCAGTAGTGAGTGTAGCCTTGAGCGCAAAAAAATGCGACTACACCTAAATTTGGGACAAACGCCGCACGGCTCCGCTATTCTTAGTATGACGTGTTGTTCTTAGACGTCAACTAGGGCACTTAGGCCGTATAAAGCTTCTTTTCTTAGCCCACTCATACGCCCTGTCGCCCATGACACTTTCTTTTGTGGGGAGGCGAGGAGTAGTTAGAAAGTTGAGGCTCCGGTGACAGGTCATAAGTATCGGGGCTTCTCCTGCATGCGCCGGCATATCTCGTAAGCGGCAGGTGGCAATTACTGCCTGGCTAAGGGTATAAATTCCCGGGCCGGATTTGCACAGCAGTTTTGACACATCGCACGCTATACTGACTGCAAGCCGGGCGCCTCTTGAGCTCTTAGAAAACTGTTTTAGGAATGAATCCTCAATTTATTAGTGTCGACCTAGCTGGTTAGCGTCGACCGCGCTAAAGCAGGATTGATTTGGCTGAAAGCTCCTTTAACTTGAGGGGCCTTTGGCATTTAGTTAACGTAAATAGGCTGAATAATAAATACTGGATTCACTACTAATCATGCCAAAGCGCACGACAATGGCGTACAAGCGCTGTCCTTGTGTATCGGGCCCTTGTTTTCACGCTAAAGGCCTACCTATAGCACTGTTTTGCCGTGAATTGCCGGGAATTGCCGTCTTCTTTATTCCAGTTTTTTTGCTGGCCTTGACTGCTGTAATTTTGTTGCTATTTCCTTGTTATGTGATTGTTCTACACCGACCCCGAGGAAAATCTGCTCGCTAGTGGCATATTTACGATAACTCGGCAGTATTTTGTTTCCAGCGCAACGGACCAATAGCGTACTATATTTTAGTGGTGGCGTGTCTTCAACGCCCACAGCACCGCCCTTAAATATTTTGGTTCGCGATTTTATCCTCGCAGAGGCGATAGGAAAGTTTAAATTCTAGGTGTAGTAAAATTACGGTAATGGCATAATTGTGGTGAACACGAAGAAGAATGAATGAATGACTTTATTGTTTCCTTTCCCCTTCACCAGTAGGATTTTCGGTTCATGAACACTGAAAGGCCTAGGGAAAGTTCTGATTTTATGTAGGTGCATTGCTAAGATGTTCAAAATGATTGTTTTTGCGAGGTAGTCTGGAAATATCCTGCTGCTTGCGCAGAAGTACAAGCAGCTATCTTTATACATCATTCCTTTCCTAAGTGGCCAATTCTGGTGGCTGTAAAACTGGTCCGAAGCCGCTACGAAATGGCTACGTGGTATAATAAACTAGGAGCTGGTGCTTCGAAGAAACTTTTAGGACAGAGGGAACTTGTACTATTGTGCACGCAGAAGGTACTCTTTTAATTCATAGCTAGAAGATCAAGCTGCATTATTTTGCTTAGCGTTATCCTGCGCCATGAACCAGAATTATGGGAATATCACAGAGTGGATCAATGGCTCACGCTTTCTTTGGATTCCTGAAATTATTCTTGTGGCCCGGAAGCGTCACCACAATACATTAATCCACCGGGACTTGTCTTCAAGGTCATCCAGCCACGCAGGCAACAAGGCGAGTTGGGCAGTAGACGTTTTGATTGAACTTCGAAATGCGATCTTTTCCTGGTCGCGGTTGTAAAACGCTTTTAAATTGATTTCAAGTTCAACAAGTTCTCTTTTATGAATTTCTGACTTCGTTTGATAGCATTTAAAAACTCGTGCGAGATGGGCACGATTCTTAATTGACCGAACAGAACGCGCAATACCAGCACGCGGAACAGAACAAACATTTGTTCAAATGTCTCGCAGAGCACTGGAACGAAGGAGTTTCGGGCCCAGGTTTCATTTCCACGTCCCCGGGAGGGCAAACGTAAGGACATCATTGTGAAGTGACCTTAAAACTTTCTCGCAGAACTCCAGGCCACAGAAGTAAAGTAACCACTGTGGCCTTTTTTAGCGTAAAATGAATACCGAGGCGAAACTAGAGGATGGTGAAAGTTGCGTATGACAAGAAAGCCAGGAAAAAAAGTTCAACAAAACTTACCCCCACAAAATGTTGTCGCACGTCGAATTCATGGGGAAAAAACGATTTCTTTTTTTTTTTTTTCACTTTTGCGAGTGCCGCGCAGCCAGGCGCCCATAGGCGAAACAATAATCGAATTTGCACTCCGTTAGCACTTACAGTGTGCGCTGTCCTGAAATGACACGCAGTGGCGGCGGGAGTGCCGCCTAAGAAACGAAGAAGCTTCGAGAATCAGGGAGAGACAAGTAAAAGCTATGCGACGAAAGAACTTGTCGCTTGTCGTGTCGAGATGAAAGCAGACGGCGGGGATGTAGGTTCTCGCCGCTGCAGAAGGGGGCGGAGTACCACCCACCGTGGAACTGCTTCCAGAGTAGTAACCAGGCAGCAAGAATAGAATCTTTTCCCGGGGGTGAAGGACGAATGTTCCGCACTCTTCGTGTCGGTGTAGTTTTGGATTAGAGCCCTAAGCTTATTTTCTCGCACACCGTCCGAAAATGGGGAGTTCGCGGGAGAAAACGCGCGGACGCATACGAAGCCGGTAGGTTTCTAATGAAGTGACGATGGAAAGAGGACAGAATCGGACAGAGCTTGCAATTGCAGAGACGAGAACAGGGCCACATTTGTGTAGGTACAGCAGGCGGAAACAAGCGCAACGCAACCTGATTGAATATATCCCATCGCACATTCATTATACTTTTTCTTTCCCCCGCCTTTGTTGGTCAGGTTAGTTTTCTAGTTTTCGTGTTCTTAGTGCCTCTACCGTGGATTCACAGTGCAAGCGCGATTCTGTGCTACTGGCGTTGTTTGTTCTGTTTCTTGTTTCCTACGTTTTGTTTTCTTTCCAGGAGTTTCATATGAGGGAAAAAATACGGTTGGTTTAATGAGGTGCCGAAATGTTAGTAGGAGAGCGAGTGTTCTCCGTTTCGAGAAGAACCCGACCTACTTATCGGCTGGTTTCCCTGTTCTTCGTAAAACCGCCACAGGCGACGAGCGCCGAGCGATGGTGATCCGATTAGAAGTTTCGTAGAAGTTTCCGTGGCAGGAGTTTTTTGTCGACCGACCTTTTCTATTTTTTCATGGTCAACTGACCACGTGTTTGTTCTTTTTCTTTTCAGCCCGGAGTGGGAAGGTTTTATTTGGTTAGAGGGAGGACGGAACAACTCTATTCCTTCTCAGCAGAAAAAGAAGAATGGCTTGAACACCTCAAAACCTAGCTATCACGAGTGAAAGCAAAAACGATGCACACCATGTATAATGACAGTTCGTATTTGCTTGAAATTTCACGGCTGAAATTCGTCGCGCTATAAGTACTGAATGATTGGATTCATAATTCCGCAGTGCGCGCACACACAGCACAACCGACGCACCATCGATTTCGAGAATGAGGACTTAAAGGGGCACTGACACAAAAACTTTGCATCTTGTTTTTTTTTTTTTTGTTGTTGCGATAAGTAGCTAGTGACCTACTTATAACCTGTAGAAACTTCATTTACTTCAGCGTGCGACGGTTGTTTAATTAGAGGCATTTTCAATGCGGCCAGTCGCAGTTTCGGTTTCAGCGAGTGCCAGGAAACGATGGATTTTGTGGATTTTGTGTGAACAAAGCTGACCACGTGACCGTCGGAGGGATATCACAGAGCAGAGCCGCCGTAGCACTGTCGAATCCGCATCGACGTATCCGCATCGACGAATCCCCACGTACTGATCTCGTGCGGCGCTTAATTAAAAAGCGACAGTGAATGTGACGCAGGCGCTGCGAGTGCAAATGCTACCGCGGCTAAAGAACGACGCGCGACGCTCGAGACGGTGGGTGGCAAGACGCGCGCTGGGAGCAGCCGGCCGGTCTGCCTACAGGTCCGCCTACAGATGTGTTCGGCTCAGCAATGCTGCGGATGTTCGAGTGCCGCTCTCGTAAGCGGTGCAGATAACAATTTTTAATGCAACCCGCCATCGCATCATTAACTCCTTTCTCATGTAAGCCACCATGGTCGGGACTTGGGGACAATTTCGTGCAGCGGTAACAAGCCATCACTCGAGCTACCTGCGCCGGCCTGGGCCACTTCGCGGCCGTGGCCGCCGCCTGCACAGCGACCGTGCGGCTAGCTCAGTGAGCTTTTCGTGCCTCCGGCGCGTTTTCGCATCCAATGGTAATAAACAGTAATAGACGCAGAGTGCCTGGAATCGCTGTAGAACTTTGGTCGCGGCCAGCTGCCCGATTAGCTGACGAAATCACGGCGCCTCCGCCGCCAACGATCGGGTCGTTCGTTCTCGAGAGCAGAAGCTCCGCCCTCCGGCCCTCCGATTGAAGCGGCGAGCCAGGCGAGCCGGCAAAAAACGCCGGTAGTGCGGAAGCGGCAAACACAAACTCGTGACGTGTTTGGATGTTGTTTATTTACAATTGCGCGTGGTCCTCTGCTGGCTGCTCGGTTGCGTTTCGCACACTTCAAAATTGATTTTAAATATGTTCTACGCTGTATTCGCCGCTGATATTTTGCAGATGATGTATATGTGTTCCCACCAATCTATCTCCGAAGTTATCTCGCCTTCAAAATTTTGTGTCAGTGCCCCTTTAAGCACCGGCGAAGCATATAGGTGCCTTCATACATGCTCTTCATATTGCTATCCTATTGACTGTAACGCAAACTGGCGTCGCAGCATGTCGACGATAAGGATTCGCTCATACCCATGCCTACTTTTGCTGCTCTTTGTGGCACAAGAAGACGGCTGATGTAAGGACCGGCAATGCTGGAAGGGACCCGCACTACTGCCGGTAAACGCTATCACCCGTTCCTTCGTGCCTCGAAGCACTGCGAAAACTGTAGTTATCGCCAGCCCAGAGCGATACAATGCCATTTGCTCGTCGAGCAGATAGGTCTCCCACTTTCTGCTTTGCGTGTGTTGCATTTTTAACGCGATAGCGTTATTAGGATCGTTTTTCTGTTTTGACGTGGATCTATTCATCCGCTGTCAGCCACGCTCATGAGGCATCCGCGGAAATACGTCATCGGTGCCAACCGGAAGCTACGACTGAGGCGGCCAAGTGAAAGGGCTCAACCGCGGGCTCAACAAAATCGGAAATACGGCGCAGCGGCAACTGAAGTATGCAAAGCAGGAAAATGATACCGCCGCGGCCATAGAGTTTCTTTGAAAGTATACTTGAGAGGAAACAGGCCTGAGAATGTATGAGGAGCTTTTTTTCGAAATGAGTCAAATGTACCTGAACCGAATTGCAGAGACAAGCCAAAATTTTGTGACCGGACTTAAATGAAACGCAGTCAAAGCTATTATATGACATGTTCCATATCTCAAATGGGGGAAGTTAATTTTCGGTTGGTTCTGAAATTCTGTTCAAATGGATTTGACCCATTTCAAAAATAAGCTTCTCACATGTTGGCGTGGTGGTTTATGACCTTATGGGAAGATCATAGCTGCTGCCTTGGCTACGGGTACTTAAGCGTATTCTTGGGTTTTCTTCCTTCAGAACGCGGTGCTATTTCTACGAGGTGGCCGCTCCGGCCGCTCCGGCCGAAAATCACTTCGCTTCTTTCATTTCGCTTATTACACTTCACTTGTAAACTCGAACTTCGCTCCATCAGTTCATGATTGGGCAGCTGCGCTTCATTAAAAGCAAGGGGGGGGGGGGGTGGACTAGTGCCGGCGAGCGACCATCAGTATATGTACATAAGTACAAGCCCACAATGTAGATACGTTAGTTTGTGGTAAGGAGAGTGCGTTTGCCGGTTCTTTTTGCAGTAGAAGTAAATAAGTTAATACCACCAGGACACCTTGACTGATCAGCTAATTTGACGCTGCGAATGTCGTAGCAGACGGTCTGTTACTAAAACACGAGCGAAACAGCGCGAAGGCGATGTGCTGTTTTTCATGGGGGTGCGCATAAACCCTTTCTGAGCTCTTCAAACAATTTATTATTGGAAATGTCTGCAAAATAGGAGTTTCTCCCGATAATTTACATTATTGTTAATTACCAGCTTGGTCTGCTGAATAGTAGCCATAACCGTTCTGGCTAATTCTGAGTAAAGAGAACTCGCCTATTTTTTATTTCTTTACCTTTAATGCAGCGTGTTTTTTTTATAACGTTATGATTCTACACTCTTCTTTCGGTGTCGTCGCATATTATTCGAATTTATGGGCACCAAAAACGTTTCCATCCAAGCCAATGATGGAACTAAGACGGGCGCACGGTTGATAATGGCGGCCCATGACGACACGGACTGCCTTGATGTGAGCCACAGACACGCTAGCACCAGAGTACTCTCTAGTGTATTGAGTAAGAAACCCTCTGGCTGCGGCGACGAAAGAAAGGATACGTGACGTCAACAGGCGTCGCGCCTGCGCAGTGTAGTTGGCGCCCTGGCATTGGTAGCATGCTCGGCCGACACGACCGCCAGCTGTTCCTCAACTGACACCATCACACCAAAGTGTCTCGCCCACCGGGCCTGATGTGGGAACCAAAATACTGTCTGCTATAGACGCGGCAAAATATTAACGCCAGTCGCTCAAGAATAGGCCTACATTATGAGCAAAATCGAACAACTGTGTTTCCCAACAAGAAAAATAGATCCAGTATATAGCGTGCTATTACGTGATTACACGAATTTATTCCAACCTAACAATGTTTAATTTATTTAAACTATTTTCCCACTATTTTGTCACCGCAGCAAGCTGCGTTTTGTGAGCGATGAATGGCGCCACCCGGCTAAGTAAAAACAAAATACGCTAAAATAGGTAACGTAGTCATGGGAATCCTCAGCATGAACGTACTGAGAAGCGATACAGCCGCCCTCACAATCGCCTGAATGCTGAAGATCTTCAAGCATATGTCCCACATTGCAAAGCAGCCATTAAGCACGGGAAGAGCAGGAACGGGAGAAGAAACGCAAGTCTCGTTCACGCACTGTCCATGAGCTGGATATCGTGCAGGCTGCTATACCACAAACTTACCCGAACTGAAGAAAATCATATTGACACAATTATCACAACAACATGTAACAGCGCCCTTGGCATCCCACTTTTCCAGGCCATCAAAAGGTATAGAAATTGGGCCTTTATAACACCTCTGAAGAAATCACAGAAGCCTGTCGTCTAGCACAAAGGGAGCGACTGGAAAAAGCCAGATAGTGCGGTACAGTACAGTACCAGTACAGTTCATGACATCGTTTATACCCAGTATTCTATCTAGCAGTATACACGTTAAATGAACCTTATTCTACGACTTCTATTTGCGAATCTGCATGCAGGCACTACGCTTGCAGGCGCTGGCGTTACTTGTGGTGGCTCGCTCTTATGGCACGCACTGCTTTTGACGGATGTCAGACACCGGGCCGAACTCCTGACACTGGTTGGAACTCAGGGGCCGCTGCACAAGCTCTGAGTCTAAGTCATCGGAAGGTCAATCAAAAGCCTAAGAAACGAACTAAACATCGTCAGCAACGCACTGAAAGAGCACAGGGCAGTGCGCTTGCAAAGTTATTCCTCTTAGCTATTTTTACGGGCATGACCCGTGATCAGCAATATCGGACAGCAGCGCCAACAACAGCCATGGCTGAAAGAACCACCTATGGCCTCCGAGATCACTCCGGGCGCGTTTTGCCCTTGGCCCGTTTTTCTCGACTACACAAATCACTGTAGAGTGGGAATTTGCCGGAAGTGTTTTCTGATTGGCTTTCAATATTGGTCACGTGCTTCCGATTGACAAAGTGGTTGCGTGTGCTTTCGTCATTTTGACGTTTCATGACTTTTACGGGCACCAGTTCTAAACTTTGCCTTATTTCTCTTTATTGAGAGCGCAAAATTCTTGGGCGGCAATGAAAAACTAGACTAAATGCCACGGACATGACAACATAAGCCTGTCTTTTCTATTAAGCAATACGGCTTGTATGTCACGAACTCTCTGTGATTGACTGAAAAGGCGTGTCGTAATTTAAACAGCTGGCGGGAACGATCACGTCACACATTGGCAAATTTAGCGTGCGTAAAAGTGACTTCATGTTACGTAACTGATTGAAATTGGCGGCTGCTCTCGCCGTGCAATAGGGCAAAAAAATTTCACGATCTACGGTGCCGTGAAAACCCAGTGAATTTGCAGCAGGCGCAGTTTCATGTGACGCGTGCACGTTAAGAGCATGTTTTCTACCGAAAAAAATAATAGTTTCGACTGTTTCTAAGTCGGCGATCACAGAGCATATAAATAACGGGCCGTAGTTTGCTTTTATGTTTGGCAATAAAACAAAAATTATTTGTTTGGCGTAACAGCAACATAAAAGGGCAGTACAAGCCTCTCCATGACGAAGAAAACCCAATGCACGCCATTTGTCCGCACTCTTCATAGTAAGCTGCTGGGTAACATGATCGAACCCAAGAGAGAAAAAAAAACAGAAAAGTGACTGTTTTATGCCTTACTGTTATGAATTATGATTGAAGTCGAGCTTGACGATTGAGTCGTCGCGACTGTCTTTTTTCTGTGATCACGCCATCAACTTGTGACATGGCAGAAGACGACAGCGTGGCGGCGGTGGCGGCCGGGAAGGTGATAACGCAACAAAGCTTGCATTGAAGCAGATAGCTCAACTATGTTACTAAAAGCGGTTGAAATAAATAAATAAATACGGTAAAAAAGATTGTGTGATGTTCTTTAGCTGAACATCCCCCGCGTTCTCTCGCTTTTGGATCAACGTTACTCGATCGCTTTGTGGTGTTGACGCCAATTTTGACCTGCAGAAATCGGTTTCTCTTGCCAGCTTCAGCTACCATCTGAAGTTCCATAATACATGCAAGGGTTTTTATATCTTTGATGCGCAATATTTGATACTTTAATGGCGATCTTCATGAGTGAAGCGTCAAATTACACTGCATGTCATCATAGCTATACGTGCATCACGTCACTGATTAGTTACGTTGTCCTCGCGCAAAAAAAACATGGTGAATTCACTGTGAATTTGTGCAGTCGAAAATAGGGCCCCCTGAATAGAATACTTATTAAGTAACTCTATGGGCCGTCCCAATTGGCACGCGCCCCAGCCAAATTTTGTAAGCGTGCTGGTTCTCCCAGGCACCGCCAGGCGGCAGCGCGCACCTATGCATCGAATGCATGGTTCAGCCCGTTAAGCCGCCGTGTATGCGGCATTTTGGGGCATATCAACGTGGCAGATTTTCTGGTCTTGGCACAAGTGTCTTTGTGGGTTTATTTGCCGCATTTCTGCTTAACTCCTGCCGAAGATGCTGACACAGAACACCTGTAATGGATGTGTCTTTCATTGGAACGGGCGAGAACTGGACGCGGCGAGAAATAAAACGAGAAATCAAACGGCGAGAAATAAAACTCGTCGGGCCTCGTGTTGGGGGCTGTTACCGCCGGCAGCTTTCATACACCGTGGTTTGGGTCCCACTGTCTGCGCACTGGGCTTGACTGTGTGGCGTTATCTGTTAGTTCTTCAGGTAACAGAATAGAGATAAATAATCGAAGGTCATCTTAAAAATACAAATACGAAACGTAGAAAGAAATTATAAAGTGTACTTACGAATTAAAAATATAAATTCTGTACATTTCTTGCACAAAATGTAGACAAGAATAAAAAGCCCTAACAAAAATTAACGACTGAAACACGAATAAAAAAAAAAAATCATGAAAACTGACCACAGTGCAACACCCTGCTTGTGCGGAAAAACGTATAATTGGCGTAGTTCTATATATATTATATTATATATTATATATATATATATATTATATATATATATATATATATTATATATATATTAATATATATATATATATATATATATATATATTATATATATATATATAGATATATCTATATATATATATCTATATATATATTATATATATTTATATTATATATATATTATATATATAGCCATATACATCCCCTGTTTTTCTGCTCACGGAAAAAATTTTTTCTCGACTTCTATTTTCGCTTAGTTATCACTGCATCAAAAAAAGACGTACATACGTCATTCGGCACTATAAAATCTTTCAGAAACCAGCCCAATAGCATTAGCAATCAGGACTGCCACCTTGATATATATATATAGTGAATCATAAGGGGAAATGAGGGGATCGCCAAATTAACACAGAAACAAGGGTAGCCAGTGAAAAAATCCAAGGAAAGCAAAGGAAAAAGTGTGGTAGGTTATTTTATTATCATTGAAACAGATACAGTTTTTTAAAGGAACAGTTTACAAATATCCGTTGAAAATAAAGTAGCATTACCTTTCCTTCCGCAAATTGCTGCCTGTGGAGAACACTATGATGACCTCGTCATGCACCTTTACAATGGCGCACCGTTATTCTATTTGTTAATTAAGGATATTTTCCTGCGATGTTCAGGTATTCAATCATTTCCAATTTTTGTGGTTGCTTTCTGTAAATTTCGGGCAGTCTGTCATTCCGAGAAAGCTCCAGTTTTTCTAGAAAATCGACTAATGGGTGGAAAACGGACACTTTATACCGGTGATAATGGAGGGGCGGTTAGTTACCCACAACACAGGCTTCATCACTTACTAAGCGATCCCTTTGCTGATTGTTATTTTTGGGGCTCACGTCTATGCCATTGTATACCATTCGTGGTAAGCCCTATAGTCTATAGAAATTTTTGTTGGTGGATCAGTCACAGTATCAACCATGCATACGCCGAATGCTTTTGTGAGAAACATTGCCTTGGAATTTCGCGGAATAATTGCGAACATCATGTGTGGGTGGGTGGGTGGATGGGGTGAGCCGGTGGGAAAAGATGTCTCTATCTACCATTAACCGCTCGTTGTGTAGTAAGTGAAATTACTGTGAGAACTTGTTCCCTTTGGAACAAGTTTGTTGCTTTTTTAGTAGGGGAGCTGCTAATTGCTTCCGCTTACGCCGCTTAAGTGGGCAAGGCTCACTTTGGAAATAGTCTAAATTACCGGCACCGCCTGTACGCGTGGGCATATGTAAAGGGCGCAGCTCGGGGAATGTACAGCTGATATACAGACTTCACCGTTGGAGTTAGATTCACCGTTCACCGCTTGCGAAGAAAGACGCAATACTTTCGTTAGTAAACTTATCCCACCTAATGCATACCATTATTCTGAGTCTCTTATATAAGCTTTGAGGGACATGGTAGTTTGTCTAGTCAATGGTTTACGCGTCAGCTACGGTCACTGGTCACGCCGTTGCCATCACAATTTTCACGACATCGTTAAGTACCCGCTTGAAGTGGATGCAAAATAACACAGAAACGGGGGAATACTGGTCACTCAAGCTCCATCTTAAATACACACAGATATGCATTCTCTCACGAAAGAAAGGTATCACGAGGTCATTGTACACTAAGCTTCGTTGATTCGGCCCCCGTTAATTCGGAAATTCGAATATATTTCGGTGCTTAAACTCCCTTCCTTCAAAAATGTACATCGCCCTATACCCGCAACCCTTCGTCATTTCGCGAAAATGTACGATCACACCGCTTAATTTGGCTCGGCCCACCTGCTAAGGTATTCCCTCAGGGCACCCATGAAGAATAGAAAAATCACGCCGGTGACCATGGGAGATAGACAGCCCTCCGGGATATCGGCTTGGCTGCATTGGTTAGGCATAAGCGTCAGTCGACCGTGATGCTCCTCCTCAGGAATAGGTTCCCCCTCAATCACGTAGGTAAACAAGAGCGCCAACTATTATTTCGGGGGTCGGGCCTGAAGCACTTCAAAAGGCGCTCTGGCAAAGCATGAGGTGCAGTGGCCGTACAAGAGCCGAGACACGCCAGGGATGGCTCGATCGCTATTTTGCAGAACTCCCCGCGTAGTATTGATTCCTACGAAGGAACAGCCACGTATGGGCATGAAGAAAGGCAGGTATCCATGGTTTTAAATGCGGAGCGTCTTATGCTCGGGGGTATGTCCCGCGGCGTCGGCGGTGGTCCCGCGTCCACACACCACCGTTTCTTGTCCAATCCGCCACGTCTTATACTCGGGGGTATGTCCCGCGGCGTCGGCGGTGGTACGGTGTCCGCACACCACCGTCTATGGCACGTACCCCCACGTGGGTACGTGCCATAGAAGAGGAACAACAACAACAACAACAACAACAACAACAACAACAACAACAATCTGTACCTCACTAACGCATCGGGTGATCACCGGTTCTACCACGGTTCTGCAAACGCCCACAAGAGGATTGTGGACGAGTTTCGACGTTTGCAGAACCACAGACTGGAAACCGTTACGCTACGGTACTTGCGCGTCCTCGGCGATGTGGATGCGGACGCTGATGAATTTGCGCTTGCGCTCTTAAACACTCGATCCCTCAGCGCTCACGCCGCAGACATTGAGCGACACCCGGTGCTCACCATAGTGGACGTGCTCTGCTTCACTGAGACGTGGAACGCGGTGAACGTTTGCATTGCGGGTTACGTTACGGTCGCGCGTACTCAAGGGGGAGTTGGACGCCGTGCCGGCGGTGTAGAAATGTATATACGTCAAACGTTCTTCTTCCTCCTGCTACGTGGGCGCGTTCGACCTGCAACTCCGACCACTCACCACTGCCGACTGCCAACGCAGCAGCGGCGAGCATTGTGCCGCCAACGTGTGCTACCCCGGTGACGACGCCGGCGGCGTTACCGTCATGACAATGTACCTCGTACCCAACCTCTCGCGTACAAACGTGGAAAGGTACATCGACGAGGCAATGGGTGGCAAGAAGAAATATACAGACACGGTGCATCCGTTCGTTCTCGTGGGAGGCTTTAATGTCGACATCACCAAGAGCGATTGGATAGTGCAGTACATGGCATGGCGTCACTCGCTGCATTGCGTATCGAGAGAGCCAACTACAATCCACGGAACGTGTATCGATCTAGTCTTTACCAACTGCAACGGCGACGACTGCATACAACCGCTGCTCGAATGAGCTGAAAATAAAATGTAAGCCAGCTTGTCATTCTGACTCTGCTCTGCTCAGGCGTTGTGCTGCTGAGCCCAAAGACGTGGGTTCTATTCCCGGCCGTCGAGGCCGCTCTTCTCATCAAGGCGAAAAGCGAAAACGCCCGTGTGTTCGAGATTTCCGCGCTCGTTAAAAATCCTCAGGTGGTCAGAATTAATCCGGAGCCCTCTACTACAGCGCGCCTCATCGCCTGTGCAGCGTCGGCGCATTAAACGTCATGATCGTAAATGAATTATGACTCTTCGATTACTCGTACGTGGCTCGCCAAAGTGCCAATTATTAAGTGCACGTTTGTGAAGCTGGAACAGGAACAGTTTAACGAACAAGCCGTGAAAGAGTACAGAGGAGAAGCAGGAGGACGAGCAGTAGGAGGAGGAGGAGGAGGAGAAGAAGAAGAAGAAGAAGAAGAAGAAGAAGAAGAAGAAGAAGAAGAAGAAGAAGAAGAAGAAGAAGAAGAAGAAGAAGCAGGAAGAAGAAGAAGAAGAAGAAGAAGAGAAAGAAAAGAAAAAGAAGAAGAGAAAGAAGAAAAAAAAGAAAAAAGGAAAAACAAAAAGGAAAGAAGAAGAAGAAGAAGAAGGAGAAGGAGAAGTGTTTATTGACTTCAAAAAGAGAAAGGTTACATGAGCAGACATATCCAGAGACGGGTCGCATAATTGACACTGCACCAGGACATTTCATAAATTGTTACCTAGAAAAAATACAGTAAATGCAGCGAAAAACAAATTCATCAGTCACAAATCTGAGGTACACTTCTTGAGTTAAAGCAACAACAGAGCAATATACAAATAAATTCTTGAGTTAAAGTAAGAACAAAGCAATATAGAGCCAAGCAACTCATGTTATTACTAGGGCAGACTTAATTGAACCAGAAAAAGGAAAAGAAAAGAAATACAAGGAAAACAAACAAGAAATAAGAAAATGAAAAAGGAAAAAATGAACATAACACACTATATAGTACATGTCAAGTCACAGTTTTAAGCAAAACAACAGTTTGGAATATTAAGGAAAAACGGACAGGCAAAAACAACGCATCTAACCGAAATTTGTAATCAATTTTTTGCAACGAGAGGCAAAATATAATGTAGTTCGGTGGCTGATTATAGTAAAACATCTTGACAAGAAGGAGGAAAAAGAGGAGAAGCAAACTGAATTGAAGTGTAGGTGATGTTGAATGAAAGGAATGTTTTTTTGTATCCCACTAGCAGTACAGAACCATAAACGTACATTTGCAATAGAACCAACAACATGCAATTGTGCAAAATCAGATAATAAACAACACGCAAACTTATACATTTACACGACTACTATGTATGAATAAAACTGCAAAATATACTCTTTAAGGTGCCGTTTAATGGTGATAACGATTAGAGTGATTTAATTGCATCAGGCAGGCTTTTCGAGTTTTAAATGCCGGAAAACACGAAGGGATTTTTACGTAATTTGTAGAAACTTAAGGAAGCAGATAATTTGTAGTTCCCAGCGAATCTAGTCGGGTCGATTTTGGCGACACAACTTAAATCAATAAAGTGAAAAAGAAGTTTATTATTCAGCAGTTCGAACAACAGTATAATTGTTTTATTGGAATAGTTTTCTAACTGACAAAACGTTATTTTGACCAAGAAGTACTCTTTCATTGGAATAGAGGGAGCTTACGTGATTAAGTGGATGGCTTGGTTCTGGACATGTTGGACATATGAACTGTGGGAATTACACGTATTACCCCATGCGACATGCGAGATGGCTGTGAATAAAGGCAAAATACAATGATAGAAGTGGTCGACGCGGAAAAAAAATTACGAGCGTTAATAAGGGCTCTAATGCCGTATGGGGTTTTTCGTCATAGTGATTGAAGCGATTCCGAAATTCAAGATGAGAATCAAGATGAACGCCAAGAAAGACGACATGGTCGGTGACAAGAATGGATTCAGAAGAGAGATTTATCTCTGGTAAATCGGGAACGCGCTTCTGTTCCGATCTAAAGAACACAAATTTTGTTTCTGAGGGTTTCATAATTAGGTGATTCCTGTGGCACCAATCCATGGCTTTTCTTAAAACACCATTTGCAATGAAACAATGGGCCGGAGTGCTTTGTGGGCACATTATAATGTGGTGCAGTCGGCGTAGAGAACACATTGAGCTTATTGAAGATGATCCACTATGTCAGTAATAAAAACTATGGGTAACAAGGGGCCAACAATTGACCCTTGAGGAACCCCTAGATTGATCATTTTGGTATTGAAAAAATGGTCACCAGTGTAAACTTTGCAAACGCACAAACGTCACTATTGAACGTCACCAGTCTAAACGAACAAACGCCACTCCTAACACGGCCCAGAAAAGCACCAGCACGAACACAGGCACAGAAAGAGCCTTCACGATCGTCATCCTTCACCCGAACATCGTCGTCATCGCCGACGCGGCGTGGTCGTTGCGGTGTGGCGCGTTATCCTGCGGGCGCACGAGCCAAGTGCAGCAGCGTGGGCAGCCTTCTCTTGGAACGGGACGCGCGCTCGGCGAGGCTCTCGCCATGAACTGGCCGCCGATCGTAGCGTAGCGGACGAGTAGCGCGTGTCCGCGTGCACCGCCCCCCCCCCCCCCCCCCCCGCTTTGGCGACCCGCTTTGGCGACGTCACGGAACCGAGGGCAACGTCACTCGACGCAGCGCCGCTAGCGGAGGGGACGTCGCCGCGAGAGGCTGAAGTACGTCACCGATCTCGACCGCGGACGCGGCACCCACAAAATGTAGTAGCGGTCCAGTGTTCCCATTATGGGAGGTTTGCAGAGGAGAACGGCAAGTGATGCGGTCTCGATGACAAGGAGCCGGCTCGGTGCGCTGCAGGAAGCGGGGCTGTAGAAGGTGGGATGGCAGCGGGGCAGATAGTTTGCAGGCGTGGAGAAAGAGTACAAAAAAAAAAGTAGTTAAAAATTGCGTTGCCCAGCCCTTATATAGCATTGGGAATGTCATGTTCAAAGCGGAGCTTAGCAGATTTTATCGTCTTAGGCCATCAGCTTTTTGCCAAAAGTTTGTGGCTTCACCGGAAAGCACATGTTCCACAATGCGACACTGTTGGGGTTTTTGGAGTGGTAGCAACGTTCCACAATGAAACTGGCTGGTGTGCGTGACACGCACGTGCAGCCGTCATAAAAACCGCGATTAAATGGAGTGTTGCCTCAGAAGCCGTGGGTGCACTACCTTTGCCTCAAAAGTCCTGGGTGCATTACATCCGAAACTGAAGTTTTCAAGTGAATTACCGAGATAGCGAGCGACCAAACGATCCAGTCGAAACGCCTTAAACGGGGCACACGGATTCTGTAGCCTCCTGATACATTCCCGCGTGGGCATTCCTCTCGGTAGCGTATGTAAGTTCGTATGCTCCAAATCTGTCTAGCCAAATCGTACGCATAAAAAGTCGAATTAAACGAGGATTACACTATATACATTAAACACGTAAACACATCATAAAAACTGGGATTAGCGCTTTAAAGAACAGGACACACGTAAGAGAAAATGGACAGGACTGGCGCTACTTCAACTGATTTATTGACAAGCTACATCTTCGCATTTATACAATGACAGACTCGATCATGCGCAGCGTGAACCATTTGAAGAACAACTCCCAACCAATCATCGCAACAAATACATAGATAACCGCAGCCATAAACACTAAGTCATACAAGATAAAAAGTTTTTATGATCATGAACCAACTAGCCCAGCAACAAGTTTGAGTAAACACATCTGTGCACCTGTAACGCATGAAATGACAGACTTCACCTCATACAGAAATGTCATTATTAACAGGCTGTGGCGCCTTCATATTTTTGTACGAAACCGCTTATATCGCCCCTTAAGATGCTTTTTAAGCGATATCGTGGCGTACCGAAGTGAACCAAACTTTAGAGAAGATTGTTGTCTGGCCTTTTGTAGGTTTACGTGGAGTTTAGGACATTTCGGTGCAGGACATTTTGGTGCTGGACTTTTAGATGCGGACATCTAGGTGTACGGACATAGCGGTGTACAGACATAGCGGTGTGCGGACATTTCGGTATCCAGACATTTCGGTCCGCAAACTTTTCGGTTGCCGAATTATCGGGCGGTTGCCTGTTTGAAGCAGCCGTTTAATTTCTGAGTCTGCATACCGTTGGTTATGAAAAATAATATAGCGCGGTGATTTCATTTTAGATTTATGCAGTGTTTGATTTTTGCCATTATTTTTATACATTGAGAATTTGCATATTTTTGCTTAACACCTCGTTCAGGTTATACCTGCTATGCAGCCAACTGATTAACTTATTTTGCACATGTTTTTTTTTGTAATTTACGAAAATATGTTAATTTACATTCACTGTTTGCGGCATGCAAATCAGCTAAGTCAATTAGCCGGTGCTTACGATTGTATACTGTTTTTCTTCGAGTCTTCAAGTCTTGCGAGTGAGTCTTGAGTCAATTCAAGTCTTGCGAGTTAGTGCATGCTTCCCTGAATTTGTTCGTCGAGGCCTCGATATTTTGTACGCTTAAGCTTTTGAATGCGGACTGAAAGAGTAAACCCCTTTGTCCATCTGTAGCGCTTGATGTGTCACACTGCCAGCTCACACAAAAATGCTTTAATAAATGGCCTTAGGGCTTTGATACTTTGATATCGCACTTCTTATATTGCCCCCTAGGAATGTCCTCGCAGCAATGCATTTGTGCATACTCGACAAGCCTACCATAAAGGTATATGTGTATAGGGTTTCCCAATGATAAAAGGGTCTCATGGGGGTATTTAATGAAACGCCCTTGGAGCATCTTACTGTAGCGACTGGTTTTGGACTGCCGCACGATGTGATGTTCGGTCCGGTGATGAAGTGCGCAACGCCAATGGAGGCCGTGGGGTTAACTCTTTTTAGTCTACGGACGAAGACATCTGGTTACAATTCAAGATATACCAGCTTACGAATGTACATAATATCCATGAAAAACAGAGAAATACTCCAATGAACTTAGCTAAATAATATTAACTCCGGAGGGTCTCCTCATTCGATCTCGCTCGGTCAACCGATCCTTGCCTCAAGCTTCTCTGGATCGACCCCCGAAACACTAAACACTTCAGTTTTATTACACAAAAACTCCGCCACCAAGGGCGTGCGTCAAAAGAGCCTGAGAAGGGCCTACTAAAAACACACCCTAGGTATCTGATTGGCCACAAACGCCAAATGTTTGAGCACAACAAATGATCACGTACTCTACACTCTCACTCGCACTCATAAACGTCATCAATACACAAGTCCAACAGAGATTAACGCCGACAAATTAAAAGCTACTCTGAGCGCTGGCCAACGACCCTCGAGTGGCCTCTGTAAGGTATTCTTCATACGACGCGCCGAAATTACGCCGAACGCCGGTGAAGTTGCCGCCTTTGTCAACATGGCGCGCTTAAAAAAAGGAGCTGTCACTCCCTCGTCACCTCTTTCCGCCGTCATGACGACACTATTGACCCCTAACTAATCGGATACTCACGGGGGTACTTTGGGCTCCACAACTTCCCCAGACGCGGCGGCGCGCCTTTCTCTATTCATACCTAGCCCCACGAATGACCTCGCAGCCAGCTTATAATCCCGCCGACTATACCACTCGGTAACAACTTAAAAACGGCAACGGAAGTTGCCGCTCTGCCTCATCATCGCGGCCGGATTTTACTCCGCGCGGCGTACGTAGTCCATTACTGGGAGTATTTTGAACATGGCACCAGCCGTTTCCGTGATTTTTCGGACTTAATATGCTTATAAACTACTGCACCAACGACAAACAAACTACGTGACAAAAGGCAGACGATATCACGCGTTCATAGCAATCTCCTTTTGAAACGCGCACGCCCGTTGCCATCCGGGTCCGTCGCTTAGGCGGAGGGATACCGTACATGAGCTATTGCCGTTCTTATCTTGTTCCCGAGTATAGGACGCACACGCATCTCGCACGCACTAATGGTATAATTACCCGCACAACTAGAAAGATATTCCCCAGCCGTCACAAGACTCTCTCGGTGCCGCTCGGACCTAAGGCAACAAAGGTGCAAATTCGCCGCAAATGGATTTTGACACTTTTTCCCGGGCAGGGAATAGTTTTATCGGCTAGATGCAAGTCTCCGTTTTCCCATACGAACGATGTAAGGCCGAAATTGTCCACACAGCTGCTCCTAGCGCCCCTCAAACACGTCAGTCCGGCCTGCACAAAGGAGCCACGCAGGCTACACAGCAACAATAACGCAGGTGCCTGCGGTCTTCATTGATTACCTGAGTTACGCCCGTCTGTCTGCCATCGAAGCCGTTTTCAAACGAATGCAATGTGCCTCTCTCGCAAAGTGGGAAAAGAGCAGACTGAACTAAGACTTCGCGACAGTGCTCTGATATGGCATATTAATTTCAACTAAATGAGTGATTTTAACAAAGCACTAACGCATCACAGTGAAGCCGACGCTGCAAGAGATTGGTGTACAAGCGCTCTTTACGGATGCACGGGTTCTGTGCCGGCATATTGGGCCTTTGTATCTTTATTTTAGACGTCGTGTACAGCCCGTATAGATTTATTCTCAGCAAAGAAATATCGCCGAGTAGTGAAGCCGACCTGAAAGGAGCTCCTTAGGTGCGTTTTATAGTAGGTACGTTTTATAGGGAGGCATAGCGGCCTTTTTGATGTGTTTAATAATTTTGCTAGGGCGGCCTCTTTTAATATCAGACTATTCATATAAAACTACAAAATGTATTCCCTGCAATTTCTGTAGTTGTTACGCCGACTTCAAAGAAGCTTAGTTTATAGCAGAACAGCTTAAAGGAGCCATGAAGAGAAAACAAAAGTTTGTTTTATTCGAAAGATTAGGTGTTTCATAGTACCCCAAGCGCTTTCCCGGAAGCAAATGATGCTTTAGTCACTGAGAAATAAGGCAATTTAAGCCAAAATTTTAAATCTCCCGCTAAAATTGAACATTCCGTGACGTGTACAATGGCGTCATAGAGCCGGTCCATGAAACAGATACTTAGTATGTCGACTCCATATAGCACCCACACGCGGGAGTCGATCGAGACGGCGGCCATTTTAAAAATACTAGTAAAACCTAGTGCACCCGCAGCCCTAGTCATGGAATCGCCTGATCCGGAGAACAAAACTCTCGCCGAGGAGCTCGGGCTTGCATTTAACAACCTCACACCACAAAAACGCTCAATGCTTCTAAGTGCACGAGCGGCAAGAGTTGTGGGATACGCGGTGGACGGGAAAGCGACCATTCCGCGATAGCCACAACAGACGAACGCCCAGCCGTCGGCACCGCTGCCTCGTCAGCCCCGTCGCGACGGACGAATATAGACTGGTACGTATGTGCCGTATTTTGATTACGGTTAATAATAGTTCAATTTCAGTAGCAGTATCACTTATGCCAGTTGGCCGGTGTCGTGTATGGAAAGCCGTTCGCGCGAGCTCTCTGCTTCGACCAGAAAGATACGAGCGTCAATGCTAGGTGTTTACGGCATTTTTTCCCCCAAGGTCAGAGCGATTTGACGAAGTCGGCGACGAGCGCCAGCATGTCCCAGGAGTGAGCTAACGTAAGGGTCCCTGCCGTAATCACTTCCTCGGAAATGAAGCGAGCACACTCGTACTTCCTTTAGCTCTCTTTCTCCTCCGTTTGCAAAGTTCACAAAACGTAGCCACTTGCTTCGCCTAGGTTCGTCGTTGGGCAGCACATGAAAGGAGATCTCCTCACCGGCGGGGATGTCGCACTCCCTCGACGATTTGCCCGTACTACATGGGCATTTCAAAACGCAGCAACGAAATTTCATTGAAAGTACTCGAACAACTGAAGTTTTCAGTGGTTGTAAACTGGAAACGAGCTCGTACGACAGCAGCAAGCCAACACCATTCGAAACTTACGCGACGACTGGCACTATCTCGTCGCATCTTGCTGTTCCTTACTCCCCTCGTTTCTATTTTACCTTTGCTGGTTGGCGATATGACGGCCAACCTCCTGTGAAGGGATTACGATACGAAGCAAGGGTCGCGGCTGTGCGTGCTGGAACGGTTCGTTGGCCCCGAAGAGCCTCGAACCCGAAAATTCGTCTGCGCCGACGGCGAGATGTCGAGCTCGGCCGGCGCTAGTTTCGTACGCATTGGCGCACACGCTTGCGAGTTCGTTCGGACCTTCAACCGTTTACTCCACCGTTCTTTGTCATAAAAAGAATGTGCAGTATGTTTCACGGGCATTTAGCTCGCTATGCAAACTGTAAGCCCTGCCTAACATGCGTTTGCTTTTGCCGGCCTCCGCCAATCGCAGAGCATTCCCAAGTGACATCACAGGTTCTTTTGCGGAAAATGAGCTGGTGGGTCGCATGGTCATTTCCTTTTTTCCTAATTATGTAGCTTATTTGAGCGAAGTGTGCGTTATAAGTGGTGTCGTTATGGTTCTAACGAGGCAATCTTTCGAATGAACCAAACTTGTGTTTTCTCTTCATGGCCCCTTTAAGCATTGACTCGGCAATTCCCACTTGGCGGTCTCCGTAATTGTTTTTTTTTTTTGGCAAGAAGTATTACAGCAGCAGTATCTTCCGTAGACACAGCGAATTTGTTTCATCTTTGTCTTTCCGTGACATGATGAGATAAGGAGAACGCCGGTAGAGCAGTTAAAGGCAGCACGGCAAAGTATCCTGCTAAACTTTATTAACACTACCACGCACAGCATCTAAACGCCTTTCCTTTGAGACCAACTATCTGCCGACACAGGGGTCGGACAGAAGGAAAGCCCCCGAGAAATTGTCTCGTTGCATGAGCAGACTCGCTCACACCAGCGAAACCAGACGTGCTCGTAGAACGCTTCACCTTCCTCCATTCCCGGCCGTGGCGGTCGCTTTTCTGATGGAGGCGAAAAGCAAAAACGCCCGTGTGCACGAGATTTCGGCGCACGTTAAAGATCCCATGGTGGTCAAAATTAATCCGGAGCCCTCCACTACGGCGCGCCTCATCGCCTTAGTTGCGTCGGCGCGTTAAACCCTACAATCAATCAATCAACAATCAATCAATCAATCAATCAATCAATCAATCAATCAATCAATCAATCAATCAATCAATCATTCTGTTACCGCCAGTCGAGGAGCCCGCACAAGAAGAATCTGAGGTTGCGGCATTACCGCACTTTCATTTTCTTTACCCTGAAAGGGACGACCCAATCACTGGCTTTGTGGATGCGTATGATACAAGAAAGCCGGATAAGATTGGGGCCGGAGCTCTTTGTAGATGACGGGCCGGGCTCGATAGCGCACAATCCGGCGACACCAGCACGCTAAGCATCATACACAGTCGTGCCTTCGGTTATAAAAAAAAAAACAAAAAAACATTGGTGATAAAAAATGGGATCTATCTCGGCCAAGTTTTAGCTGAACGATATTGAAGGTTGAGGAAATATTTTTAAAAGAGCTCTTACCGGCATAATGAAACGGTCGCTGTATGCGGGATTTGGCCCTGGAGAGACGCGTACCATTACATCAATGCTTCTAATGGAAAGCTAGATTTTACAGAACAAAGGGTTTATTACAGAAATATTTTGTGCATTTTGTACAACTACATTCTTCTATTACGCACACGACATACAACGTTCGCGGTGAGTAGGCTTCTTTCGTGCTTTCGAACACTGCGTATAAACGAGCTGAAATAGCCCGACCGAAAAAAATCCCTCCGTGCTTTTCCGCTCACCGCACATGTTCGCTCGAAGGCAGTCATCTCTGAGGAGAAAGTGCAGATCACAAATGATCTCTGCGGTTGAATGACTCGAACGCTGTCGCCTAAGCCACGGCAGCAGTTCGATCGGGAACAATGAGAAAAGTATGGTGAACTAAAAATAAAAATTAAAAAAGACATTTTAATAAAAAGTTGTATCTCTAGATTGATAGAGAGACGAATGTATTTGGAGGAGAGGGAAATGGTGTCCTCAATAGGGAACCGGCAAAAACGGAAACCACGGTGCCACGGTGGAACCAACAGGCTCTCTACTCGAGTTTTTTTTCTGGAGAGAACGTGCTCTGTATGAAGCGTGGTTGCAGGCAGTTCGAGGCGAGTTATCAAGACGGCGTCCGTAGAACGTTTGACACCCGGAACCATGCCTCCATCACCCTCCTTCCGTCTCCCATTCTCTTTTTCCCGCGGGCATGAATTTTGATCCAGCTCCTGTCGAATATAGCAGCTGCATTCACGCGCAGTCCGCTCGTGTGTTTTCTACACTGTAACGCGCATTTCTATGAACACTCACTATTTCATATACTTCCAGTGGAGCTTGCCCTTCCACCCTAAGGCAATATGAACAAGGAATGAGCGGAAGCTGTGACATCTGATGTGTGCACTGGGGGAACAAATGGAAAACGTAGAAGGCGGCTCCAACTCGCAGCTTATCTCTTTGTGTATGATATTTTGTAGTCACCCTGAAGTGAAAGTACGAACGTGAAAAAGGGAGACAACGACAGAAAATGGACGTAACATGCTCGGCATCGTAAACTGCCGCTCGCCTCGCTTCTTTCGCACACAGATTCAATATCGAGTTCGAAAGCGGGATGGGCGGAACTATGCGATGAAAACGATTCTTTTTAGCAGTGTCATCACTACACCGACAAGTCGCAGATATAGAAAAAGAACGAAAACAAAACACACCGCAATGAACGTCGTGGAAAAAAAGGTTGTACGCAAGGGTGCTCTGTCAAATTTTGTCTTCTTATGTGCGGGCGTTTACGGTGCGTGTATCACGCAGTGAGTATTAAAAAAAACTGGAAATAGGAAGACAATCTGCTTTGATTGTACGCCTACTTGGGACCAGAACCCCTCGAATATACAAAGGAATAAGATGGGAGGAGGATAGAAAAGTAAAAAAGAAAACACTAAATATCGGCAATGTACGAGAGCAGCAAGTAAAGCAATGCTCTGTACCGAACACGGAAATATCTTTTTGGTATTCCGAGTAAGCAAAAAAAAATCTATGGAAGAAAAGTAAATACATGTCAGAAAAAGACCGTCATGCAGCCTGAAATTGTCATTTCTGCTTGACATTTACGGAGGGAACCTCTATCATTCAATACAAGATCGTGTTTGGTTCACCGTTCCATGGGGTTGCATGATTTTTTTTTTCTTTTGCGCATTGTAGTCTATTCGGGAGCATTAAGCTTTTCTTGGGATAAAAACATCGGCACAGCTCTGTGTTTGATCCAGGGAATTCAACAGTGCCTCGCCTTCTAATATGTCAGTGAGAAGAGCTTGAATAAGCCCGCCCAAAGCATGGAAAGAATGGAAAAAGTACAATAATGACGTTCTTCCACAACCAGCTTCTACACGCTATTTCAGTCAAGTGGCGCTAGGCGTGCGTGGGTGGAAAACAAAGCTATCCACATTAAAGTGGCCTTGCAGACAAAATACAAGTTTGTTTTATTCGAAAAAATTCGTGTTTTGTGGTGCCCCCCGCTCTTGTGCGGAAGCAAACGATGCTTTATCGACTGGCAAATTAATCAATTTAAGTTAAAATTTTGATTCTCCCACGAAATCGTGTGTTTTTGTGACGTCCGTGATGATATCATAAGTGCTGAGGAGCCTCGTTTACCCATAGTCAACCTAGATGACGCCACCATACCATGGCGGGCCATTTTCTGCCTTTGTTTTTGACCGTACTTCTACCTGGCTCGTTTTTGTTAAGGTAGAAAGTAATCGTTTCGTAAGCGTGGTGTTCGCTCGATAAGTATGATGACGTAGGAAACCTTCGCTTACGAGAATTGGCCAGTGTCGTCCGAGACAACCCCAAAGCGCCGCAGTGCTGTGCAGCTAAAACAAGCATAGTGCGCGCAGTTCCAAGAGCAGTTCGCATCGGCACTGCTATGTTTGTGAGTACTTTCGTAACTTCCCCTGTTTACCCAACCATTCTTACTGCTATAAAAAGAATATTCCCTAAATTTAAGCGCAAATAGCTCGTTCGGAAAAACTTATAAGCACCGCTAATTTGCGTTTGCGTTTGCTGGCTTCAGCCAATCGAAGAGCTGTCACATCTGGCATATATTCTGTTGCCGGAAACGGCTGGAGTCATTCCCTTGTTTCCTAATTATGTAGCTTATTTGAGCGAAGTTTGCGTTAAAAGGGGGGTCAGCATGATTTTAACGAGGCAATATTTTGTATTGACCAATCTTGTGTTTTGTGTGCATGGCCCCTTTAAGCTGACCATCGCAGGGAGGCCAAAAGTATCCAACCACCACGCGCTTTTGTTGCGCTACTGAAATCCTCAGTAAATTCAGCGCAACCTCAGCAGCTGCTTTTGGAGGGTAAAGGGCTTCCTGAACTTACAAGATGTTCCAGTTCAAGGTTTATTTAATACCTACTGCAGACCATGGTTAGGTCCAAGCAGGGGACCATGGTTATGTCCAAGATTGCGGTGTCAGGTCCCACGGTTGCTTTCTCCAGAGCGAGACTCAGCATTTTAGTACGCCTCGGCGCATAGATCGCAAAATTACTTTCGAAATGCACTTTAATTGCATAACGAATTACTTTTTTCTTCAAAACTGCTATATTGTAACTAAGTTACAAACTGTAGTTAGCGAGCTCAAATTCTCCAGTACGCCCTCAGTGGTGGTGGGGTTGTTTCCTCTCACTACCATCGTCGTCATTCTTTTCCAACTTTGCTTCGTTTTCTTCTCTGCCCCTTTCGTTCTTTGTCAAGGTTAGCACTACATGTATGTTAGTAGCGTAACAGTGTTTTGCTAATTCTATATCATCATGCTCTAATTACCTCCTGTACGCCTCAGTACACGTCACAAACACACGTTTTTAAGTCGAAGGCCACAGCACATTCACTAGGCGCCCTTTCAGTTAGCTAGAACCAATAATCTTCAACCATGATATGTATGCGTTCTCTAATCGCATCGCGATGTAGGCACTGGGGCCAAGTCCCAGAACCGATTTCTCCTAATCTCCTATTCTGTACTTCTGCTCTCTTTGCTCCGTCAGCCATTTTTGCAACGGCCACTCGGTCAAGCCGGCACCTGGCCCCGGATTTACGTGTAATGCGAGAGTTAATGGTTCTGCATTAAAGCTCAGGGCATGTTCCGACACAACCAGGGACGGTCTGTGTCATCTAATGAATTTCTCAACGTCACCGATGTGGATAATAAGTGTCATTGCGGCACAGGCAAGAGTAGGAGGAATTCTGTTAGACCGAAAACCCTACTGGGTAATTTCCGAAAACACCGAACAAAGTGTGGCTGGTCGACGTCTTCAATTTGCTTGAATTTTTTTGTATCGTTCTCTGATTTTTCTTATGTCGAGATTCAGCAATATTTTCCCCGGGGAACATATTGTCTAACTGTAAAATATTTCAGAACGCAACAACGTGGACCCCCGCCGCTACCTACCCATGCAGCTAGGTGAACTCTGGCGTTAGGCGAAAGGGCTACATCGTCTCTGTTGTCAAGCACGTCCAAAAATAATGAAATAAAATAAGAGGACGTGCTTGTCTTTTTTGGACGTGCTTGTCAGCAGAGACGATGGAGCGCTTTTGTAGAACGCGTACGGAAATGACACGCACACTCGCCGGTATACGTTGACTTTTGGTCCGTCCATCCTGACGCTCACAAAAGGTCTATTGCTGCTTCCCTGTTCAACCGTACAAACCGCATTTGTTCCAAAGCAGAAGACCGTTTCCTCGACCCCGACAGGGTGCGAAATTATGTATTGGCAAGGGGCTATCCAACGGCGTCCTTGAATGGAGTAGAACGCCACCTGTCCACTTCCGTCCGACCGGATGAGCCCCGACCAAGAAAGCGTGCAACTTAATACCGTGCCTCCCTGGTGTGAGCGAAACCTTGTCTCGCGTTCTGCGCCGTTATGACGTTATGGCGCTTCAATCGCCACTCCCATAAGCCCCCATGCTGATGTCGCTGGCAATAGGTTCTGAACCACTTTTTGCCCGTGGCTTCGCTGCCATTTATATTTACCTTGTTGGAGCTGCGCCGGTAAAGAACCTCAGCGCAAGTACCCCTGAGACCTGGTCGCCGTCCGGGCCACCAGAGTCGACTGGTCCTCCAGTCCCGAGCTGTTCAGTGCACCCTTACACTGCTTAATGGTAGAGCGGCAAGAGTGATCTTTTCATATCACCTTCCCCCTGTCTGGCATACCAAGGCGGGAAGGTAGTTTAACCATTCTCGTCAGTTTACTAAAGGAATTTGACGAAGGCGAAAAGTGAAAACGCCCGAGTGTTAGAGATTTCGGCGCACCTTAAAGATCCCCAGGCTCTCCAAATTAATCTGGAGCCGTCCAGTACGGTGTGCGTCATCGTGTGTGTGACGTCGGCGCGTTAACCCTCATAATGAAATCAATAAAACTAAAGATATTTGTATCTCTCTTGCCCAGCTACACTTACGTCAGCATGGCGCCGTAGCAAAAAAAAAGAAAAAAAAGAAAACAGCAGGCATGCACGCACAGACGCACGCAGTTTGTTTAAACCTCTGCGGCAATAGAAGTAAGTGATGGCCTCACAAGACTAGTTTTCAAACGAATATCACGGCAATGAGGTCGGATTACAGTTTCGTACACAGTGTTTCTCCGCCAACAAACGTGTTAATATTACATTGTCTCATATTCCCCGCGGAGTAGAATTGCCTGCATTTCATAAAAAAAAAACTTGTAGAAGTGCTCCAGGGACTAGGTTTTCCAAAGAAAATATACGGGGAGATGTATGTGGGTAGGTGATTCCCTGACAGGGACCCTTAAGAATATTTTAAAAATTCCTATTAGAGAGTTTACACCAGTATATTTAAAAGGATGCCTAGGTATATGTGTTGAAATCTTATTCTGTCTGCCCTGTTCGTTTTAAAGGTACACTAAACGATGAATGCCTTATAAAGCTAACTGAAAGATCACACTATTCAAAGCTGTTCCAGCTTTTCTTCGAGGGCAAACGATTGTTATTTTCCTTGCTTATATAAATAAATCATTAAAGCTATCATTTCTTAAGGTTGCTTCCATTGTCATGTGATTATTCGTGTGTCTCGGCCAGCTAAGAGAGATGGACGCGGGAGATAAGTTCATGGGTTAAACCCAACACACATATATTCTACACACGGAGAACCATAAAGCAAACCACACAAAAAATAAGCAGCACAAAATCCATCAACAATGAACCCTAAGAAAATATCACAAAATACAATGCAAACCAAAACCAAAACTCACTAAAATAAAGTTCCTACACGGAGGACCCTATCCACTCGTTACTAATTATTCACCATGTCCTAAGTGCTGACTACCTCAACTACTCCTTAGTACTGTCCTACGACAGGTGTCTCTGACGTGTCGCACCCTTTGTGCTGTCGCACCCTTTGCATGACTGCGAGGCGGAGGTAGCCGTGTTTTGTTGGGGCCGGCGTCGCTGCGCGCGGTTTTTTCGTTGGCACCGGTTCTTCGGTGGCTACCCTCGTGGTAGCCGCTGCCGCCGGAGGTACCCAGGAGGATCCCGAACTTAGCCTTGCGGGGCCTTCGAAGCGAAGGTCGACGGGGCGTAGACACTGGCCAACAGGCGCCCAATGGTCACCGCTGGCGTCACTAGGACGGTGGTGCGACTAGGACGTCGCAGCCGATACGAGGTCGACCCGCTCATGCCCAGGCTTGTTAGGCTTAGTCGGTGGCCTTGCCGCGTCTCCCGAGCTCGTTCCTCGAAACTCACGAGCTCTGTTCGCCTCCTGGTTCCTTGCCACTCCCCTTCCCCTTGTAATCCTCGCTTATATACCCTCTGGGCCAACGTTTATAGTATCTATGAACGTTGCTCTGGGGTCCATCGTAGCACACTATGATTGGCTTTCTCCCTTTTCACTGCAATATTTTGTCACGATGCCGCGGGGCTGTGTCGCGGCGCTTGTGGATGTGTCTGTTTTAGGCGCGCACTTCAAATTTCCGGTTTTCGTTTTCTTTTCAGGGCGTTTAGTGCATCTCCTATCAGGGGCCCTTGACACATGATATCCCTTCGATATTTACTTGACCCAAAAGATCACGTCACACATAGTGAAGGAGGTCTGCCTACGAAGGCATTCAAAGAACGACCAGGAAAACAGTCCCTGCAGCCTAGAAAAAAAATCCCGGGCCCTCTCCACTAACCCAAAACTGCTCTCCTTCACTGGACACTCGACTGGAGGAAGGACACACACTATCAGGATAAGTCCTTGCTCTTTTGAAACACGTGTGCTCAACGTAGAATTATCGAGAACATTAATTCTACAATGCCGTGTGCTTGCTGTCATGTTTGTTCCATGAAACAGCTTGTACAAGCTACACCGGTTCCGTTTCCCAAATCACGACTTGAGCGATCTCAAATCGTGACGTGGGAAATCGTATGGGGCGGATATACCTTTCACCCTTTTAGAACTTTTTTATCAAGTTTCCCCGAGTGGCATATTTACATTGACCGCATTGTAATTTACTGATGAAGGTCAACTTGTTTCTACTCTTAGTGTCCTTTTAATTCCAATAATCTTAACTCCACCACATCAGTCATTTTTTTTATTTAACTGGCCCTTGTGCCGAGCCCTTATTTGTACCTGACGCGAAGAAGGAACTAAGAAAACAGCGCTATTTGCGGCTGCCCCATAAATTAAGGCAAATGCAGTACACTTGTTTCCGTGTGGCTTTTCTGGCTGCCTCGTTACTACGCAGCACGTTAGCTACCTTGGTCATGAAACTTTCGATGTTCGTTTGTTTCAGGGAAATCTCGGCGGCCTACTCTTTTTGGTTCATACTATATAGCCGGAGGGCGCTTCCAGTAATGGGTGTTGAAGGGCGCATCTTTAAAAGCCGCAGGCTAGTTTGTATAGACACCACGCCGGGCCCTCCGTTGCATTCGAACTAACTGTGCTCGGCCCCTTGCTCTATCCATGATTTGGCCGATCCGGTTCCTTTGCATCCGCTCTGCATTAACGCCAGTTCAGCTCTACCTTTCTTCTGTGCATCCACATGCCTCAGAGCCACTGCGTCTTCGGCGCACCTGCGTCCTGGTATTTTGCTTCTTCCCGGCTAGGCCACGCCTTGTTCTAGCCGCGGCTAAGACAAAACCAGCAGTGCAGCGGCAAGCGGCTGAATCTGCCGATGCCGCTGTATCAAACGGCTTTTTGAAGACCGGCGCTGTGCCGCCGCCTCTTTTCTGAAAGCGTGGAGGCGCCAAAAAGAAGAAGAGATGGGCCCGATACGAGGAGGCACCCAGGGACAAGTCGCTCCGACTGAGGTGGCGGGCCAGCGCGACAGAGAAAAGGAACGGCCCCACCAGCGGCGAAGTGACAAGAGGTTAAAGCGGAAGAGGTTCGCCAAACGAGAGTAGGCCCCGGACGCCGCGCCAGGGATATCTCAGAGCCGGCTCTGCGGCAGTGTCGTTCATCAAGTACGCGGACTCGGGAGAAGCTGGGCCGCCGTAGTGCTGTTGCCCTCCTCCCTCTCGGTGGTGCACATTTGCGCTTCTCGCCTTTTCTGGGGTCGTTGACGTCGGGCTCTCATGTAGACCGCAAGCTGGCACCATTCACAAGATCTTACTCCAGCCGACTTGTGAGTTCGCTGCTGTTAGGAGTCATAGGGAGAGATAACGCTTGAAGAAGGCTAAGTCAACGGCCGATCAGCGTTCGATATTTTAGAGACTACATTAAACGCGACTGTCTTCCTTAGTCTGTCGGTCTGTCTGTCCCCTTAAAGCCAAAAATGGTGCTGGTGCGCCTGCTCGCCAGTGATACACTAACTCACCGGTAACTGGTGGGCCATAATTTGTTACACACCTATGGTCACATCCCCCACAAGCCGGTCCGCCACAAATTACCAGTGATCCACTGGTGACATACGCAGTGAGTATCAGGTGGGTCATGTTATTCACGGGTGGATCACGTCAGCCGGAGTTGAGAGGGGGGGGGGGGGGGGCGTACCTGGATAGAGAGATTGTTTGGGGAAGCAGTGTAGGTGATGAGTAAGAGTGGGATGATTAGTATACTCGCTTACATTGAATTTCTGCGGAACGCGAACTGCAGTATTCTCGGTCACGGCGCATATCTGCTGCGTCTCAGCAAGTGATCGCGTGATCTGCGAACGTACGGCGGCGCGCGCTACTCTGCTGCTATATCGCAGCCCTTCGCTCCCGGCGTGCGTGTTGTAAATCGTGGTGGTGGTGATTTATTAACAAAGGAGGGAAGAGAAAAGGCCTGGGGATATCGTGGTGGTGGTGATTTATTAATAAAGGAGGGAAGAGAAAAGGCCTGGGGATATTGTTGTAAATCGTCTTTGAACCTCCAGCGCAAATCTTGCTTGGCTCGCGTAAGCCACAAACGGGGAGGAACGGCTGGCGAAGGTGTGATGGGGAAGGCGCTCTTCGGCGGTGACTCAATGCGAAAGTGTGGGGTGAGACATGGTGAGCCGTGGCGACGCGCTGAGAGATGGCGCCTTAGCAGGGCGTGCCGCCCTATTTCTCACACTTTTGCCAGACACTGCCCCTCCGTTTTCCTTCTGCTGGTGTGACTCGTTCTCTCGCTCGGTTACGCGGACACCGCTGCGGCCGACGCCGCGATACCCCTATACAGGGCGCCAAACTGCTCGCATTAAGAGGAGTGTACTGAGGAGAAGAGGCTGGTGGAAGATGGAAAGTAGGGGGAGGACGAGCAAAATGAGGATGAAAAGAGGAGTGTAGAGGTTGAGGGGGTCGGGGTCCATGCAGAGCGTAGTAGGAGGGAAATTGGTAGGTGGTGAGCCGCAAATGGACGAGGGAAAGGGGGAGGGTAAATAATACGAGGTGGAGGAGAACGAGGGCAATGGCGAAAGGGGTCTAGAGAGGTGATAGATAACACGCTATTTGAGGGGAAAATTGGTTAAAGAGTACGGGACGTAAACGAAAGTGGCTAGACGGGTAGGAAAGATTGAAGCGAAAAAGTTAGCAGGAGTCTATAAGGCACGCAAACGAGGAATCAAAAGATTTTTTGTACGATAACACTAATGTGAATGCATTACTGTCTGACGCCCGAGTCGGTTGCTTGAGTACAAGGACTTCCAACAGTATGAGGCTCGTGTATGTGTCGGAAGAATGCTGAAACAATCGAGCACTTAGTAATTGAATACCAAAGTATCCACCCAGGCCGAAACCGAAAGCACAAATTCCTTAAGCGCTTGGTTCTGGTGTCTTGGTGGGGAAAAAGCATGCTTGGGGCGGCTAGAGGGCCTTCACAAAGACAGTATGCTTAATGCAGTAATGAAGAACAAACTGTGTCGTGATTGAAAAAAACAAGATAAGCAGCACAAGTTAAATTACTGATGCAGGTTATATAGTTTGTGCCATGATCCCGAGGTTAAGCGGAAGCCTTCAGCCATAAGTATCAATACCACCATATTCTAATTAACGCGGTCGGCCGCCTTGACATTCTTAAGGATGTTAAGCACTAAACATTTTCTCCCAGCGGAAATGTGCATTTTAAATTAATCATGAATTTGATAGCAGCGCGAAAGCCGGGAAACTTTAATTAATCGCTGTTTCAAGTCTGTCTGCTTGAAATTTGCGTCTATAGCAGCGACGTTGCGCAGAAACCCCCAAAACAGGCTGCAAATTTCAGTGCCTCGATGTCAACCGCACCCGTGACTGGCACCTGCACGGCTTACGCGCACAGATTAAGAGCCCGCCGGCATTCCCGAAAACGTTCCCCTGGCCAGGGGTGAAACGGCGTGCGGTATGTACAGATAAAGTAAGAGCGAAACGGCGACACGGGCTCCCGTGTCCGCGCTGCAGTAATTGCGTGTTCGTGCCAGTGCCGAGTAAGTGGCGGGCACGACTAGGACGACGGCCTAATTGCGCTTTCCGCACGTTTGGATCGCCCTCTCGCGCTACCACACCTCGCGAACTGTCCGCCCGGAACGTGCCCGGCGGTTGGCGGTGGCGAAGTTGTCCACCCGGCGGGGAGGATGTGCGCGGGCTGAAGAGAGAAAACACGCTCGAGCCATTAGACTGCTGTATAGCACGCGGTGCGTGCGTTTCTGTCTGTCCGCGGGTGGCGTTACTCATCGCAACGCGGCCGACGCGTAAGCACATTTACTGACGAGATGGCACGTGTGCCGAGATGGCCTCCGCCAACGGCGGCCGAGCAGGGTTCCGGCACCGGAGCACCAGAGGGAGATTTATCCTGGTCGCCAACTAATGATGTCCCGGTGAGCGAGACCGATATACAAGTCGTCAATTTCTTCCTTATTTCTTTTTTTTTTCCTTTTCGGAGACTTCTTTGACTTGGTTTTGGAATTCCACGCAGTGCAGCGTGGCGAAGTTATGTATGACGGTTGTTGACAGTGTCCCCGACGCCTCCGTATCAAACACAGATAAATGCAGATGCGGATGATGATTATGATGATGATGATGATGACGATTATGATGATGATTGTTGGATTTTTGGCGCAAGGCCAGCTATGGCACAGAGCGACAAACAAAAGGGATTACCACAAAAAATTAGCTATCAAACCATGTAAGACAGACAAATACTAAAATCAATTAGAGACGATGGTGATGGCTGGTGTATAGGGCCAGATTTGATTATGCATTAGAGAAAATGAGGTTTAAAAACTTAACGTGTGAAAAATACCTAAAAACGCGTTTCACAGAAACCATGGCATGGACACCCAAAAACAACGATGGGTGTAGTAGAACGTGTTCTCTCTAGGTTTGTGTCCTGTTGTGTCAAGTGCCTTGCGTGGGATTAGGATGTGGACTACCGATAGATGCGGGTGAATGTATTTTGTGAGAATTTATTTACAATTACGTTACGATAAATCCCGCCGTGTGTCGTCTACGTGAAAAAATTCCCCCGCATTTCCCCGAGGGGGAGAATGTGAAAGTGCGAATGCACGGTTGTCGGCCCGCTTGCGGCGCTTGCGCTCGGCCCCCGCAGCCCACCGCCTCGCCGCCTTCTCTTCCATCTCTTCCATCGGGTTTGTAGTATCACGTGTACACCACGCAGTTATCAAGCCGCTATAACGCCGCTGAGTCGCCAACGCACGCCGCTGACGACGTAGTTTGAATGCGTTAAAGATATAAGGCGCGTTCTGACACCGATATCAGCGTCGCGTCCGTGGCTTATTCGGTAGAGCGTCGGGCTGCGGCCCGCGAAGTCCTCGGATCGAAACCTGGCGCCGGATGCTGTTTCTTTCTTAAATATAGAGGAGCACTGCGGACGCCGACGCCGCCGGCGGTGGATGGTTTGGGGTCGCTTATAAAGTGCATTGCACTTAAAAGGGGGTTGCAGGTAGGGAAGAAGTTGGACGCTGCGACTGAAGGCTCTTAAATGCACTATTGTGCGCAAACTACGAAAAACCTCTGTATCAGCACGCACCCTACCCGGATGTAGCTAGCGTCAAACGCTCGGTGACAATGACTACTGCCCCCCCCCCCCCCTCTCTCCACCTATAGTCTGCTGTAATATTATCCTTTCCCCAGTTCCCCAGCTGTATTTGAAACGCATGTATATTCGATATTCCCCGGAAGACAATTCGAGAAACCCATATCTGGATTGAATAGGCAATGGTGGGCGTTTCATGGCATGTATATCCACCAGAAGACCATTTTTTAGCGCTGCTTCAATCAGGGTTTCGTATTTTTCGGTGTTTCATTTTCAATCTCAGATCTGTTTTTTTTTTCTTTTTCTTATTCTTCTTATTCTCCGTTAGAGTCACTGTTTTGGTGCGAATGGCGTGAATAGTTCGGAGTTTGTTGGGGCGCGCGCTTTGAAACGGCTTCATCCCAACAATGTTTGCCATTACGCCTGTTGCGGAAAACAACACGACTGACTCCACTGAACTTTTCTGAAGACAGACTAAACTACTTCACAGAAGGAATGGGCCAAATACAACAAGCTCCATTCTAGCTCTTCCAACAGCATGTGATTAACGCTTGGAGTTGTTCAAGGAAATGGACAGCTACATTATGTGCGATTTTCCGGGCTTTTCTGAAGCGTTCGTAGCGCTTCAGAAAACGCTAGGCGGAAAAAGCACGCGGCCGTTTGCGCTTTGCACAGGCTAGGAAAGAAAACGGGCACCTTGAAAATACTAGTGATAATTTGCGATGTGCGCTTCCTAAGCTACCAAGGGGAACTTCAGCAGAATAAACCTTAAAAAGTGAATATTTAAGTGCTCTCTTTAAAGAAGTGGCAGGGGTGCAATAATAAACGCCAGGGTAGCGGTCCGCTAGATTCTTTTTCTGGTGTCGCTAGCTTCCACTCATAGACTGACAAAATTCCTGCATAGAAAAGCCGCTTGATTTCTGCAAAGATGGGTTTTACATATTCAAGGTTATGGTAAAATCAGAGATTACAGGTTTTCATAGATTCAGGGAAAACGCCATCAGAAATTCACTTCGGTGTTTATCGATGCAGAATATTTTTTTAAAACACGGAACAATAGTTAGGACACCGGCAAGTTGAACAAACCTCACCAAGTATTTCCAAGAAGGAACCAGTGAGCCCTAAGGACCGTGCAGGTTTGGGCCAATTTTTTCATAATGCGCAGCTAAAAACCGATCTGTGTGCAATCATGGATACCGTGTGTACCCTATGTGGGTCGTCAGCTGTGGCATAAATGAATTCTTGAGCATCAGATTACAGACAGAGTGCAAGGCTAGCCCAGGCAAGTTCCCGGCAGGTCTGATAATTGGAGTTCATTTGTTAACACACGCGTACAAAATTCACAAAAGATGGGGTAGCTATTCGGTCCGCGGTGGCCACAGTGTTCTACGGACTTCTCTTGGCTCTCTCCGACAGGTGGCGACAGCCGTCATTTTAGGATAAGGAGTGAGGGGGGGGGTAGGTAGTTTATTTCTTTTAAAGACGATAAAAAGCTTTCCGTCTGTCTGTGTGGCTGTTTGCCTCCGAATGAATCGAGGAGTACTCACTATGGTAAGGGCCCGCTTTGAGGACGGGCTGTGGAACCAAGAACAAGGTCGCCACCTCCTGTTGGGTTTTCTCTGTCTCTGATGGTAGGAGTCCGTCAATAACGAGTAGTGGGCGAGGGTCACATAATTCTCAATTGGCATAGCCTGATGATCTTACTTAAGGTAAGGCATGATCAGGTATGAACTTGTTAGTTCAGAGCTACCATCCCGAGGTGGCAGATCAGTCAGACTTCCCAGGATTAGTGCAAAAACTCGCTATCCCCATTCCCCTTCCAAACTCTCATAACCATTTCCTTTCTCCTTCTACCGATTCCCTCGCAACCAAAACCCTTCCGCTACTTCCAAGGGGAGATCAGGCGAGTCTCCCCAGGACCTCTTTCCTGGCCGCGTTGCCGCTTCAGTAGCTTCCCCCCTTTATTTTATCTCCGTCCTTGGGCTGTCCAAGTCTCTTTGCTTTTCGCCAATTCATGTATTTTAAAATTCGGTGAATCCAGCTATGCGATATTTAGACCGCAAAATTTCTTTTTTGTACTATATTTCGACCCAAAAAAATATTTCGACTCCAAACAATATTTCGACCCCAAAAATACAAAAAGAGTGGCGTCGGGGCTTACACCTCACGGTGGGATTTTAAGTCGAACAGATACGAAAGGCTCCAATACATGGCGTGCGAGCAGTGGAACGCGGGAAAATAGAATTGCCTTCACCAAACCTCCACAGTGTTTATCGGGGGAGGAGCGAGACTAAAGTAAAAAAGCATGAGAGGTTGGCGACGCAGAGAAGAGACGCATTTACGTGGTAGATGCGGCAGAGGACTATCGTATTTCGACGATAGTTGCAGCGAAGGGAGTAGATATGCGGTCATTCTTTTACTGGGCCACCATCTTGCTCGTGCAGCTCGCATATGCGTGGTCAGTGCAAAGGGAATGTCATCAACAACACTTAAAGCTTTATCAACGAGATCGAACGCCAGACGTTCGGTTCGTGCAGGCTAGGATCATGAGAGGGAACGCTATACGGGCCACAATCACAGCCGGCAGTTACTCCGAAGAATAATTTCGCCCTAAATTGTCCGCAACGACTTGACGGCTGTTATGAAAAAATAAATGTCCCTAAACCTGCCCCCCTCCCCCTCATTGTTTAAGGTTGACCCAGGAAGCATGATAGCGTTTGAGGGATCGTGCTAACATCTCGGTTCAGTTAACACTGCCCTTGCAAGTTGCAGAGCCTTTGTTGCACTTAGCGCCAATCTTCCTTGAAGCAACTTGCCGCTTCGGCCGCACCGTCGCCGAAAGTGTGTACTTTTTCATATCTGCACCGAAGCATTCTACATTCCCTGGCAATCGTGAATTGCACTTCACCGATCCCGAGGTCCTATTTTGCCCCTGCAGCGTCACCAGCTGGTTCGAGAACTGCCTTGCCGTCTTGCCCTCATTTTGTCTGGCTTTCATCAACCGTGTTTACTTACTTTCCCTTTGATGATGAATTCTCCCTTCCCGGAAGGAGAGTATCCCGGAAGGGGGAGCACCCGGAGGGAGTGACGCCTTGTCTGTCTGGAATGTTTTCTCTTGTGGCCGCGTTTTTTGCGCCTTTAAACTATTATTACTCATGTAGAACCAACGGACCAACATCAACCTTCTCCTTCCCGGAACAACGCACGATCTCCTCAAGGGCCCCGTCTTAATCAAGGGTTAGGCTGCGACTCTAAGGCACCGCCAAATGCTATCCTTTGCAAGGTCACCTGTGGATCTGCCAGGTGCCGGCGATGCATCCTCTGAGCACTGAACACGCTTCAGCCTACTTACCCACCCATCCAGCGAATCCGAGTTTCACTTTCAATGCGCCAACAGGCTTGCTGATGAGGTCAGCCTGAAGTACGGCTTCCTGACACGCTGCATTTCAATGATGTCAAGGCCAATTACGAGCAATAATACAAAGATTTTACTTGAAAGCGAAATCTTACGACGATGGCATTTGGCGGTGACGATGATACCACGCGCTTGAAAGTTCATAAGTTGAACTGTTAAGAGCCTGAAGTTGCAGTTGAAGTTTATTGTCTCCGGGAACGCGAAAGAAAGCAGGGACTAAAACTACAAAAGTCTTGCATGTGTAACCACCCTTAGTTCCGCACGTCCAGTGTTTCTTGACTTTTCTTTATTTTCGGGAAAAATTTCTCGATGGCGCTTAACAGTGCTTCAATGCAGTCTGGCGAAATTTTCACTGAATGTTAATGCTTGCTTTGGGTTTATTAAAAGTTTTAGATATCCCGGGAATGACTTATTTATGTTTTTGGGTATGTTTATTTAGTAACTGATTGATCGATTGGTTGATCGATCGATCGATCGATCGATCGATTGATTGATTGATTGATTGATTGATTGATTGATTGATTGATTGATTGATTGATTGATTGATTGATTGATTGATTGATTGAATTTGGTACCTTTTTGCAGTCTTGTCTCCCCCTCGCCTTTCTCCTCGGAAGAAAGCATCAGTCGGCAGGACCCGTCATGTGAAGACTACAGGCTTTCGGCAAGAACCGTGCGGAGGGAGTAGTAGCTGAGCGTTTGGTCCTACCCAGAGTACAAGATTCATGAAGAACACGACCCTTTGACTGTCACCGCTGCGTCTTGAGAATAATACCTCCAGTGACCTCTCATGTCGAGATACCCATGGGGCAACCAAGAGCGTTGATTTCATCGGTGCTCCGTATACGTTGGCCCAGTGCATCTTCATCCACCCCCTCATTTCTGTTTTGTTAAAATAGAGGCGGGTGGCTGAAAAAAAACTGAACAGTGTGGATTGGTTAATGGGGTGGAATTGGGATGCACAAAAAACTGAGTGGTGTGTGCAGCCGGGAGCTCTCTCTTGACTCTCAGGTGCCATGGCTTACAGCAGTGTTTGCGCTTACTGGCATGATCGGCGTCACACAATATCAGGTGCACCGTCCAATCGTGATCATTGTACATAAATGTTGCTTCTTTGAAAGGCTGACTTAAAGTCTGAAAGGCTCGTAATCTGCTCCTCGGAATGTTATTAGCAGCGGTAGCCCTTCTTACAGTTTTCCAATCCCAACACTCTTTTTCGCCCCTAGCCCTTAGCAGATTTGTACCAACTCCTCTCTGTCATTGTTTTCAAACTAGGTCGCCATTGGCAAGTGTACGGCTACCCTATGATAGCTTAGGTTAGGGAGAAATAGCGACGCAAATGTCGGTGGTTATGTTCGGGAAGCATACGTTTTCTTCTCCGGTAGATATGCGGAACCGGTGCTCTGATTTACCACAGAAATAAACCTACGGCACTTTCATGCAGGTCTCGGTCGCTGTCTTTCCATAGGTCCTCCTGCCTTGTATCAATTCCAACTCGCGGCAATTTCGAAGGGATAAAGCGCCACAAGTAAGTCGCAGTGAGATGCTGGTTTTGTTACGTCTTTTTTCGTAATGCATGTCGCAATGCAGTTAGTGACTTCATTGCGCAAAACGCCATGGAGTAGTCAAGCGGGGTGAATGTGATGGAATGGAAAACAGCTCCGACGTTTACAAGATGACGGAGGAGCTACACAGGGCCCAAAAAGTGGCAGCCTCGTGGTTTAGGGTCAAGCGTCTTCAATAGCTATATCAAGGCTGTAGCGTCGTCTCCGGATTTCCTTTGCCTCTGGCTGGCGTCAAGCAATTTTTTAACGCTGCTACATCGCCAGAAGATCGGCCGCTCTTCGGTAGCTGGCTCATAGTTTGCGTTAAACTTGCCATTTCACACTTAACTAGGGTCTTAGAATACGATATGCACGCGCTAGCCTTAGGATGACCACAACTGCTGCACTGCTTCTGCCCTTGCTGGGAATTTTTCATCTGTACGGCTGCAGTCTTGCGACCGGTGTTGATCAGCCTGGACTTAAGCGGAGGTCGGTCTTGACTCTGTGCTTAGAGTTCGCTCGGAGGTCCATTAGGATAACTTTGTGACATTTTGTGTTGTGTCTGTATTTGCGATGTTATTGCAGCAATGCAGATACCTGTATGGTTACTGTGCAAGCATTATTAACCAGAACACGCGCCAGACTTGCATCTGCATGGGCTTCAATACTGGTAAGCGAGATGCAGTTCCTGCTCCTCATTTTGCTCTTGCGCAGTTGTTGTCGCTTAACGTTCGCGCCCGAAAGCGAAGAAAGGTCGCAATTTCGCCCCGCGTAGGGCTCCTGGTGCAAACGAGAATAGTGCATTCTTTGAAAGATCTCCTCCTCCTTCTTCTGTTCCTCAGCAGCGTGGGGAGCCAGAGGACGTTCAAAAAAGCGGATCATTTGTTCCGAACCGAAAACAAATATCGAGCATTGGCCTAGCCGTATTACTCACGCTGGAAGATAATTTTTTGGAATCCTATTATTATTTTTACCGATCAGCTAGTTACCCCGCAGCCAAGAAAATGGGGTACGCGGAGAACATGGGGTGGCTGAAACGAGAAATATAACCGCGAAAAGACAAGAACTCACAAGAAACAATAGAGAGCGATGCTAAGACGGCCCCGCCGCGGAATGAAACACATCATACGTATGCTAAGAAGAAAGAAGAAGTAGAAGGGAGCAACAAATTGAGACTTAAGCTCAGGAAAAGGAAAACCTAATTTCCTTTTTTTCTTCTTTGTGAGGACGGAGGGTGTAATGCAAACAATAAAAGTCAGGAGAAAAAAAAGCAAGTGTATAAAGAGGCACAGAAACAAAGCAGTAATGTCGACGTGTGGCGATCATCTCATCTCACGTCGCCGCTATAATGGGGGCTTGCAGAAGCAATCGCAGTCGGTGGCAAGGCTAGGGGGCCGAAGCAGGCGCCCTCTCACCCGCGTAGCACATGAGAGGCGCCGCCATAATGGACAAATCGTGTTCACGCTGGTGTTCTGTGAACCCGGAAATGACGCCTCCCCTTACATCTTGCTGCCCCTGCAGTGCGGAAAAGTTTTGCACCTTTCATCTGCTTCCGACTCGTTTTTAACTTTGAGAGAAAGTGGCGAGGTCTCTCGTAAAACGAGCATCACTGTTGATTGACGTTTCGGTATCTGCGTCGCCTGCCTCTGTCTTGGCATAACGAAGCAACCAGTCAGTTGCACTCTTTAAGCACACAGGAGTAACTCAGTCGATGGAAAATCATGGGCGAGATATTAAGTTCGGGACGTGGATTAGTTCCAGCGCCAGGGTGTAGGATGAAATGAGGGGACGAAGGTAGTTTGTGGAACATCAACGAACAAAAGAGCTTTAAGATGTCATGGAGAGGAGGAAGTTAATGACGGAAGGACGGCGCTTGGTCGGCTTTCAAAAGAGGGCGCGTCTTGAATATAATAGAAAATTTACCTATCTTTGAATGATTGGGATGCTTATACTTCCCTATCGTCTTCTTCGACGGGAGGCATTGCTGGCATCAATGAGGAAGCACTGTTTAAATGGGCGATAGAAGATTACCCGCTTCCTTCACAAATAATGGTGTATTCAAGACTTCATGACGTGGCTGGGGGAGAAGCCATAGCGATCAGTTGTTATTCGGCGCTTGTAGTGTTAACCTCAGAATCATGATATTTACAGGTACATTTTGTTCTTTATTCATTTCGCTATCTCATTATCACGGCAAAATGGTGTTGCTTTGACATTCAGCCACGCCACAAGTTCCCGCTGCACGCCCAAAACAAACATTTTTATTTGCGTTGTTTGCTATAGGTATCAGGCAGACAATAGGTGGTTTGCTTAATGCTGTCACAAGCAACGTGCAGGAACGATAGCCACTGAGTCGCCACCTATTCCTACGTTGGCTCTTTTATCTGACTTAAACGTTAACCCAAACGTTATTTCCAAGAGAAAATGTTTTGAATGAAGCGGAGTTCCTTTGTTCTTTCCGTGACCATTTTATGAATCGTGCCCAGATCCGCGCGGATAGAATATATGAAGGAATGAATTGCAAGTTCATGGGTGTATGTGCGCGTTTATGGCAGGTTCGCGATGGTATGTGCCCGTAATTCCTGATTGATTTTAAATGAATCGGGAATGATGCGAACGTGGGTCAGCATAAGGTCGCCATAGCCGTAGCTTAAGAATTGATGAAATATAATATAGCGTGAAGTCCAGGACTCGGAGATCATAACGGAACCAATTTTTTGGGCGTGATAGCTGGAAAAAGGTTGGAAGTTGGGAAATATTAGGCAAAGGTGTGGTGGTAGTGGATAGGCTTGCGCTTGTGAAAATGTCTAGTCCAGATTAGAGATTCGAGTGGTTGAAAAAAACACAAGACAGCATAAGAAAAAAAGAGTTCTTTATTTTAGTTTTTTTTTTTCAACCGGATAACATTAAAAAACAGAGCTTCTCCGGTTAAATTAGTTGTGATACGAACAATCTGAAGTGAGGAAAACGCTTTTTGAAATCCATGCCTTGACGTGAAATTGTGCGCAAGCTGTGCTGGCCCTGTTTGGGAAGCAACATGTAACAATTATATTAGCTTTAGCTTTAACGAATAAAATTATCGGGCACTTAAGTGCTTTAAGTGATTTTGAAGGCTCAAACCAGAGATTTTCGAACACTTCTTCACTGCCGCATCGTGTTGCGGCGCCGTCAAGTTCCCCTGTCATGCGGCACGTGTCCGGAAAATTCTTGTTGCATTTCGGCACGGTACAGGATTACGGCTGCAGTTACCACACTTGATTGCGGCTCTTTGCGACCGGGGTTCAAACCCCATTCGAACTCGAATAAGTGTCTATGTATATTTTATTGACTTCATTTTACGGCGGCCGTAATTTGGTTTCATTTCGCGTCATTTTTCGCGTTTGATGAGACATCTTAAGCTTTCGCCTTGAGGAATATGCCGAACTTTTTATAGTTTTTGTATATCTGTGCGGAATCGCCTTTTTTCAATTTTATATATTTTTCTAAAAAAAACAACAAAAGAAAACTTGGTTTTCCCACCCCTCAAAATTTCGTGCGAAGCTACATCTCTAGTTCAGATCCGAGGCAACTTGCTTTCAATTGTTCATAAAAACGCAATTTACTCAGGAACAGTTCAAATGCAGTGTTCCTGAGTAAATGGCTATTGGACTTCATGACTAAATGACTACAGTGTGCCACTCGGCCCCACTCTCAGAAAAAAAAAACTCTTTACTTCGCCTGTAAAAACTGTCTCCAGAGATAATACTTTCCCCTTTTACAAATCCTCGTTCCAATTTTCTAATGGTCATTTTCTCAATTCAGACAAAGAGTCCTCTTTTTCTACATTAAATGTACTACCACTACTACTACTAATACTACTACTGCTACTGGAAATAGCAGTAGTTATAATACTACTACTACTACGTAGTAGTAGTATTAGTGGTGGTGGTGGTAGTAGTAGTAGTGGTAGTGGTAGCAGTAGTAGTAGTAGTAGTAGTAGTAGTAGTAGTAATACCAATACCAATACCACGCCTCTTTAGTTAGAGAACCAAAACGACTGCTTTCTGCGAAATTTTCGCTTCATAAAAAAGTTGTTTTGCTGGTTCTCCAAGAAATGGTAGCTAATCAAATGCATGCACCAGGGCGACATTTCTACAGAAATGCCTTTAACAAGATACAAACATGCTTTACTTAGTTAACTTTACTAATCTACTCAATAAATTAACTTTACTGATTTAATCATCGTCAGCATACGCCCAATGCAAGGAAAGGGCCTATAGAAGTGACTTTAACCCCCTCTGTTACGTCTCAATCGGTTTCAGTTTCCCAAATGTACAGCCCTAACACTATCTTACGCACCCTTTCTGCGTCTTTTTGTATGTCTTGCTACCACTACCTGCTTCGTGGACCCGTCTTTTGATCACTTCCACGACGCTAGCTTCCTATATACAACCGTGACGCTACTTTGCCGGCTGGAACTTTATCTTTCACTACCCTCATGGCTTGCAGCGCATCTCGGTACTATGTGGCACCGATTAGATGATTGAACACCTCTTAGTCAACTACGTTGGAACCGTAGATCCCTTGCGGTAACGCACTGAAGCTCTCGTGCAGTCCAGTATATTCAAAGTTCACTTTTAAGAACCCAATGTCAATCATCTTAGAATTCTGTCAATAGCGTTTGATTTCCGAACATTGACTTATATGCCTCTTGATTGATGTTGCAGAAATAACGATTAAAATTTATTCCTAACTTCCGAAAAAACTTGTCAGACCTCCTTTCACTCTTAAGTCACAAGCTTGTGGGAAATACGACTTGGTTCGAAAATGGGCTATACTCTGAAACATTTGCAGGCATTACTTAGCTCTTACGATAGCATCCGCCCCCACTGAACCGTTCCTTCGCTGAGTAAACGCGACAATATTACCGACAAAACTACGATTACTTTGAATAGAAAGATCCATTTACAAACATAAACAATTGAGACAAAAAAAAAAACGTTTACAATAATATAAGGTTTTAATGAAGTTAATTTTGATTAAAAACATTGATGGGTCAAAATTAAGGATGCGGAACGTGTGGCTGTTTCTGTGGAGAAAATTTGAGGGAGCAGCCTTGCGACGACATAACATAACTACTCACGTTTATAAATTAAGCTTAAAATTTATTCCCCCGTCATTGCAGTCTATCGTTAACGCGCCGCCGTGTTGGTGGGCAAGGAAAGAAGGAAGGATGCCACGTTAGCTCGCACGCACTGAACTGAACGCGCACGTGGACGCAAACAGACCGGAAGGATCGGGGGCAAGCCGCGTTCACCGACCACGAAGCTGCCTCTCATGTCACCGCGGCTACGGTCCCCTCACACGCCGCCTCCACTTGCGGCCGATGGCGCTGACACCTGCAGGCTGCATGCAGGTGGGACCGGCGCCACCCGCTGTGGGCGCCTTAGGAGAGGGAATGGGGGAGAGAGCTCGTCTGCTCGCCACTACTCTTTTGTCCCCGCACGCGTGGAGGTTTCGGCCGCTGTTGTCACAGCTCTCCTACCCCCTTCGCCGCTTTGGCTTCCGGTTCGCGGTTTAGTCGTCGGCCGGGAATTCCGAGTAGAGTGTCGCTGCGTGCGGGCCACAGAAGAAAATGAAGGGGCAGGGATGCCGCCAAAGAGGCGGCGATGGTAGAAGCCCAAGCCCCGGGTTTATGACGTGCAGTTGGCTTTAGACATGCGTGGCGTAGTCGCTGTAGCCTGCAGCAGCCCTGACGTTGCCGCCTTTGTTCTTCGATGCTTCCCCTTCGATGGGAAGGCGAGCTGTGTCGACGCAGAAAGGGCAGCTTTGTTTTCGGGCCGTTATCTAAATGATCGTTAAGTGAAAGTAAGACAGTTTCGTGAAAGGTGGTCTTTTGACAGCCGGATGATAAAGAAAGACGCAAGAAATAGTTCCCGGCAGTCTTGTAAAATATTGGCGATTTTTTTCGAGAAACTGCGATAGCAACAACGACAAAAAAAGGAGCAATCGGGAGACGTGGATTTATTAGGCGTTTGGCAGATATCAAAGTATGGAAGTTGAACATAACACAGATAATGGTCGGGGTTGTTTCTTAACATTGTTGTGTTATACAGTACGCGCTCAAATGTTACGTTTACGCTCGCATCAAATGAATTTCCTGTTTCTATAAACTACTGTACGTTGTGTGATGGTTAATACTTCTCTACAGGTATATGCTACTCTGAGGTAGAACTTTGAAATGGTCTGGCAAATGCTCCCATGTGAACAAAGGCATGAGATGACAAAAAAGTGTTATTTCCGCGCTTCACGTGGTGGCGATGTTAAGCACTGCTTTGTTCTCAGCATGGTCGACTCATGAGGCCTCTGTATCCACTTTAAACAAGCTTTTAAAGCGAGGCTTTATATAGTTTAGGTTCCGCGCATATTTTCATGTGCGTGTGCAAAAACTTTTTGCGGTAAACCCAACTTTATCCCGCATGCTCAGAAAAAAAGGTAACTCTTATTTTATATAAAATTTACCTAAAACAGCCACGTGGCCACAAGACAAATCTACCATTACGTCGAGTTTCAATTATCCTTGTCCACATTAGTTCTCATTGAAATCGTGATTGTTGCAGAATTTCTGTCTGCTGCCAAGACATTGGCTTCTACGGGAGGGAAACGGATGGCCCCATGTTTGTCTGCCAGAATAAAATTGTAGTGCTTTCAAGTTCCATTAAGTAATCAGAAAACAGTGGAAAATACTGTAACGAAATGAGAAATGCAGATACATAAACACTCTTTAACCATCCAGGTGTGTAATGTGTACAACCTCGCTGGTCCCCCACGTCCACACAGTGACATGGATAGTAATTTTTTAGCTCAGAATTAGATCCAGGCAAGACTTGTACGCCGTAGTGGGACTGTGCAGATCACTAGAGGCACGCAGCTTGGCCGCAGAGAACCTCTACACGTGCCGCACACCTTTTGATTTTGTACGTTCTTGTCTCGACGGGCCTGTGCCGACACTCCTGACGCACCATTCCGATTCGTCTCATCTCTGGTCGAAGTGACTAGAGTTAGATCATGCTGAAACCAGAAGTGATCGCACACGGAGCAGGCAACTGCAGATGTCTTGTCAAAAAAATTAAAGCACTTCCACTCAACGTGAAAGCTGTCGGAAGTGCAAAGCAGTGATTCGGCAGAGTGGCTGCGGCGCCGTTCTCCGCTCTTCGCTATCACCTCTGACGCTCTTTCCCTCTCTGCCCTCCTGGGACAGCTGTTCATCCGTTTCTTTATCTTTTGTTTCCTGTTCTGCATGGAACAGCACGAGCGGGAGTTCTCTTCTTCTTGTGCTTGCTTTTATCTCGCGCGTACTGGAGCCTCTCTGCGCCATTGGGAACGCGTCGTTTTTTTTTCTTCGGCATCCACTTTTTTTCGCTTACATTCGTAAAAACCAACCCAAGGAGCATTCCTAACTACATGAACGCGGGCACTGCCCGTTAAGTACATATGAAGCGTTTCTTTTCTTTCCAAATTGAGCCAAATCTACAAACTGTATATAACTCAGATTAAACTGCAGTGACAAGAAAAATTCGGCAACTTTCCCCTAAAAAAGAGGTGGCAAGAAATTCTGCGAGATAACGCCTGCAAACATGCACGCAGATCGTAGATAGTATAAAAAAATGTGGTTAATCCTTTTTCATAAGAATCGGTACAACACGAAAGGGAAATGTGCCTTTACAGGAGCATTCGAATGTTTATTGTGCCCCGATATGAACTTGCACATCGCTATTTATATTTCGTAGGTATGGCAGCGTTAGACGCATGAACATTAGACACTGGATTACACGCGCCCGAGCATTGCGTAAATCTTATTGAAACCCAGATGCTCGCAAACCGTGCGAACGAAACCGAACGGGCTGTCAGCGAATCGTTTCGTGAAGTCACAGTACGCTACATCGAAAGGAGCATGATTGACGGGTCGGCAGCAGTTTTGTGGGTGTGCTGGGTGAGCGACGTACGTCCTGCTGGCGGGTCGCTTAGGCAAAGGTGCGAACACATCGGTCCTGCTTCGTGGCGTGTACGCCAGACGCTTGTGCTGTGACGAGCTCAGCTTGTGGAACGCGACGACGGCGTTGCACAAGCTGAGAAGGGATTCCACATAGGCGGCGGACGGGTAAACACAGCAGCTTCCGCTGCTACACGCTGCCCTATCGAGCGCCAACTATCGGCGCTCATTAGCGTCATGACACACTACTTCGCTTCACCTCCCCTAGACGGCAACACCATCTGAATGGGCAAGTTAGAGGGAAGGACGTAGGGCGCGTTTGTGCAGATACCTGGGTATGACTTCATGGCTCAGTCGGTAGAGCGTTTCACACCTCTCGTTGCGGCCAGAGTGAACGTGGGCTCACAACCTAGCGCTGCCACGCCAATGGAACTTTTTCTTGTGATGTCATTTCCGTGATGGATATGACGTCAGTGAGGTTTGTGTACCCCGGCATAAAACACGTTCGTGTTAAAATGAGTCATTATCGGGCTGTTTCACTAATAAAATTAAGCCTAATCCATTTGCCCAATGAAGTTTGCTTTTGGCTTGACTGTTCGGACTGTTTCATGGGTGTTTTCAGAATTTTGGTGTTTCTTTTCCGAGCTGGCTTATCATGAATTGAGACGCCAATTGGGAGATCGGTGCAAGATCTGTCGCCAGACGTCGACGACAAAGTGAACGGAAGAAGCAGTGAACGAAATGAAACTGAGAGATGTTAAACAATCATTTCATGACGTCTCACTCTGGCTATATTTATTTTTTACTCCAATATTTACCATTTTAGTACTTAACTAAATACCCGCCGCTTACAAGCCCCTGACCGCCTTCCACCCCCCGCTCCCTCCTGAGGGTACAAACCCTTCATTGGGGTGGAGTAAAAAAAAATTGGAGGCATCCTTCTTGTGCAGCGTTTCGGAAATTTATGTCAAGACGATGAAGAAGGGCTTGCTTGCGTACTTCGTCAGTGCCTTCAGGCATGCCCAAGAAAACTATCCTGCTGAAGAATTCCAAAAGGGCTGCTAATGGTGCCAAGAGGACTCCTCTCGAAGCCCTGTTGCATATGTTTAAGGCCTTTTGCGGCAACACTTCGCCTCAACATTCTTAAATGTCAATTTCAATAAAGTTTTCATAAGAATGCCGCTTCAACGTGAGTGTTTAAATTCAGTATGAACCAAATCCAAACTTATCATCCCAATATTCCTCAAATTCACCGCATAATGTTAAATTAATTTTGGGCATAAGCTTCTCCTAGCTGGCATGTAAAACATATCATATAATAGCATTGACAGCGTTGCATTTAGGTCGCATAAGAAAGTTCCGCTTTTTTTCTCTAATTCACTTTAGGTGGCTTTGGCTCATTAAAAAAAGCGCCTCATATATTTTGCCTCAAATGTACTGGCAGTTTCACTTAGTTTTTGCTCTAAATAATGGGGACATGTATGACCAGTGCCAGCGGTTTCAGGAGTTTCGAATAGTTCTGCTATATAAACGTCCTGTTCAACTATCCTCTGAACCTTTGGCCGGAAGGGTGAATCGAGCGGCAAGCGGGTATCTTTCCAAAGCCTCTATTTTGGGTGCGTGATGCCCTGTGACTGGGGTGGCTGGATAGCGTTACATATGATGAGCTTGACTACAAGCAGGGACCCTAAACTGCTCTGGTGTTAAAATGTTCGTTTTAAATTTGACTTTCTCCGCTGTGACATGTACTAGATCGTTGTACCTGCCTCATTCGGCTGTGTTGGCCGCCTCACGCCTCTTGTCGCTGGCAGCTCAGGCCTGACGCTGAGTTCCAATTCTCGTGACCACGAGCGGTCAGACTTGCGTGTCGCTTCATCGTATGCACTTGCACTGCTGGGGCGATCTTTCTCGGCAGCGTCAGTGGGTTTCCGTTGGTTGTAGAGCCGACATCGTTGTCTTCGACGCGGCTGTTCCTCTGTGGTCCTAAGCATTTTAGACCTTATCTTTACAGATGCATAAGAGTCTGCTGGTGAAGGGAACAAGCGATCGCGTGTGGTGGGTGTGTAACATTGGGCGAGTTTTGAGACCAACTCGAAATGAAGAATCCTGGCGTAATTGTTGACCAGCCCACCCATATGGCTACATTTTGCTCTGCGCCGTGATGACGATCAATAAATTACGACGTGTGGGCTGTATACTGCCAACACGGTTAAAATTTCATAAATTTTATATCTACGTATGCGTGAATTATAGATATAACTATAACGTGTGTTCGAGGAACTAAAGTGAAATATAATGCATTAGAGCAAAAAGTGTACGCTATGCGGCTTTGTCGCCCTGATTATTTCCGTTCTTTAAAGGAGCAATGACCAGGTGAATCTTCAAAAAAGTATGTTCAGTGACATCGTAGGCTATACTTGTGTCCTTTCGGCCAACGTTTTCTAGCACATTCGCATTACAGATAATTTTGGAGTTGTTTTTTTCTTATCCACGTGTTGTCGAGTAGCAGCTTCGGTAGAAGTAGCATCATGTCATTCATTATCAAACACCTCATTCTCCCATAACATGCACTTCTTAAACCAGTGATCGTGTGCTTGTCCTGAGAGGGACTCACTTGTCTGTGCTCCATCTCGGGATCACGGGGAAAACATTGCCGTGGTGGTTATGAACACGTGGACGGTCACACGCAAGGTTACATCATCATTTGTACAAGCAGAAATGCTCGGCTTTTAAGTTAGTTTACTGCCTTAAGTTGGCTTAGCCGCCAAGCACACTCATCCCTGGGGGATTCCCCTTCGGTAAGGACGTCCCGTTAAATTTTGATATTTTGTCTTCCTCACTAAGGTTGACGCATTTAAAGCAAATGACCTTTATGCGTCTAAAGTGGTCTCTTAGCGCACCTCCATGGCATCACGTGACGTTCAGTGCCATGTAACTTGGGGAAATGAAAACTGGGCACTCTTGCTCTCAATTCAGGTTAAGGTTAAAGGTTTCTAAACACAGCTGGGACATAGCCGCTGGCAGCACTTTCGTGACCTCGCGACCTCACGTTGGTATGCGGGATCACGGAGAGTAGTTGTTAACAGAATTTTATCATCCCTATGGCAGATTCACGATATATTTCGGCTTAGAATGCTAAAGGAACTTTGGTTCAAAAGATATCGCTAACGGTTCCTTTTGGGAATTTTTACAACGCAGGCTAAGTTGAAACACGCCTTTGGAAACGAGTTTCACCCCTTGTAAGCAGCTTTCAGTGCTAGGTGAGAGTGACAAGCGGAAAAGCCAAGCTGAAGAATTGACGATGTACTGAGCCCAAAAGCCCTAGCAGAAAAAGGCGCGCATATCGACAGAAAGCTGCTAAGATAAGTAAACTCGCGCACAATTATGGCACTAATAATGTTTGAGATCAATAAATGTAAATAAAAATGACGTGTCTTTTGTTTCAGATGTTCATCGCGTGTCAACGGTTTGCATTTTGGCGCCACAACGACCACCTATTGCTAAGTATAGCCTCGGAACAAGGCTTCATATACGGCAGTTATTGTGGTTTTTGGGCTTACCGTGCTGGGAGACGCTGCGCTTCTGAGTACGACATCACGTGCCAACTTACTGGGTTATGTTTTTGCTTTACGGTGAGAGCTGCTCGTGTAACCCATCTTGGTAGCTGGGCTCAAAAACTAGGGACACATTGTGGTCGAAACTTTCGTAGTACCCCTAAGCAAATATTTTATTTCACGTCTCAGCCAACCAAACTACGCGAGGAGCTATTTCTCGCGTCTATAGCTTACTTGATGCCTGCTTAACCAGTAGTGTAAACAGAACCGTACGCGCTTCGATCACGCTATACAACGAATGAGCGTGTTCGAACGACATTGAACGAAGGAACGACATTCAGGAGGAGCTTGAAGTGTAGCCACTGAATACTTCCTCCAACAAACAAGCATGCGCAAGTTAGATAAGACGTCTCGCTCATCGCGCGCTTTCTGCTTGTCGCTGTCTAAGATAGCTGCTGTTATCTTAGAAAACTACCAACGAGAAAAGAAAAGGCGCATTCAACTTCCCTGCGTGACATTTATCGCTCACTGCGCTGGCCTGGATACACACCACGAGGTACACCATCTATACGTATGCTCCATGCACACGAGTTATAAACCGGCCGAACAACGACGCTAAAATGCTCAATATAAAAGTAATGACTCAAGATCGGTGCCAAAGCAAGCAATGCTCAAACGACCATCCCGATGCTTTCATACCAAAAATACTGCCAGTGTTCACGAAGGTCTCCTTCGCTATGAAAATAGAAAGCAAAATGTTGCGGTATGCCGCTCGAACGAGCATCCAAAAGAGGGCTTCACCTCACGCGTTACGTGGTCGTGGCAAAGCCAGCTTCGAAGAGCACTCGACCTTGCCTAATCTACCTCACGCAGGCGGTCCAGCCTGGCCGGAGCAGTGTGAAGGGAGGCTAGAGCACCGACGCCTGCTAGCTTCGCCGGTCAGACGTACCAACCAAGCAACAGCATGCTTTCATCTTTTCCTGCATCCGTCATTATCACGGCCTCGGACCTACAATTCTCCTTCGCGTAATGCATACAGCGTGAACTGTCCCGAAAATACGTGTATTTTCCTTCCAAATAATTTAAGCTATGGGATACTTGTGCATGAACGAAAGCTGTTGTCATCATTCGGAATGGTTAATTGCGGAATAGCAATAAATAACGTTTTTAATAACATTCACACAAGTACACTTAGCCTAGGTGTATGCGTAAGTTCGGTGTACACATTAGTTCTTTAAGTTCGATATAATGGATTAGACGATGCGAAGTACAGAATTAATTTCGCATAGCCACCCGGAACCGTATATGAAACAGGACCAATTAAGCAGTAAAAAACATTTTCTCTATAAATTTGGATTAGATGCACGCACTATACACTATAATTTTTTCACGAAGCACAACATGCGGATGAAATTAAAAACGCTGTGTGGGTAAAACGACGTAGCTTAGACGCTGGCTACAGACGTGCTGCCATCGTTCTAGGCATTCCCAAGGCAGCAGGCGCTGGACGACGAAAGAAATGTTGCCTTTCTTTGCTGAAAAAGCAATCTATATCGGCTGGTGGAAGGTACCGCAAATAACCACGTAGCCACGCAACGTAAAGAGGGCCCGGAGGGGTCAACGTTGCTACAACGGCCCAAAGGATGCCGTCGTGATTGTTTGCAGCTAGTCCTAACAACCGCTTGGCTGCGGTTCGTTACACAAGGCCCCGTCTCGCAATCATCGAGGTGGGGAAAAAGCAGCGCCTACGATCTTGCTTTTTTGCCATGAGTGAGAATGTCAGCCTTTCACGATATGTTTAGTGATGTGGGCAGAGGATAAAGCTCTGCTGGGCGGCTATTGCTTGCCCGGTCATCTCGGCGGCTGTGCCGCTAGGGTAACGGGTGAGAAAGAAGCAAACGTGATCTTTCTGGAGGTCAGAAACAAGTTGCTCAACCTTTTCTCGGATGCGTGGGCCGGGGACCGGTCGACGGGCCCGCTTTTTGCCATCTGAGCAACTGTGAAACATTTCTTACTTATTTGCTTCAAGTCGACGAGTTGAAGCAAGAAATGTTTGCTTCTGCTTTGATGACGGCAGGTGCTCCTCGAGTGCTCCTCTGTCAGTTACTGTGGAACACATACAAATTGTTAGTAGAAGAAAATACCACTGTTTTTTCACATCATCGTACATCAAGTGCGAAGAGTATCCCAGCTATTGCGCAGAGTGTTTGGAGTCTTTTTATTTACAATACGACGTAAAGTGCTACATATTCAAGTTGCAGCATATGTATAGTCTAACGGTCGGCAACCTTTCATGTCGGTCGGCAACGGCCGGCAACCTTGCCTTTGACACGTGTTTTTCATACCTCCGTACTGTGTCGCTACTTTTTTAGTTTCTATTCCACCCTCGCCACATAAATGCGTTTATACACCTAAGCTTCGACTTCCAACTCCCCTTAATTTGCTGTCTGGTCGGATAAAACTCCTTTCCATCCCATGATTACTACTCGGATGTATTGGTAAACCTTTTTCCCCCGCTGTTCTCTCTGCCTTGTCGCCTCTATTGGGTAAAGCTGTGTGACACCTGAATTCCATTTCAGGCTCTTTTGCGTACTTTGTTTCTATTACTTTAATCTCTTTCATCCTCACCGCTTTGATGTACAGATATAAGTAAACTTCAACTTACAACTCCCACTCGTTCGGTGTCAATATGTATAAACTCCTTTCCTTGCCCGATCACTACTTGGATGCTTAGGCTCGCACTTTTCTCTCCCTTGCCGCCTCGGCTGCGTCGAGCAGTGTGCCGTCGGTTTGCATTCTACTCTGACGAAGGGTAGACCACTGGCCGATACGAAGTAATCCGCCGCTGTGGCTCAGTAAAAAAATGCCGCCGTGGCTAAGTAGCTAAGGTGTTGTGCTGCTGAGCCCAAGGACGTGGGTTCGACGCCAGCCGGGGTGGCCGCTTCTCAGATGGAGGCGAGTACCGAAAACGAAGTGTGTCGAGATTTAGGCCCACGTTAAAGTTCCCCTGGGGATCATGCTCTATCCGGTGCCCTCCACTACGGCGCGCCTCATTGTCCTGATGCAGCTTGGGCACGTTAAACCCCCCCGTGATTTGAATTTGAAATGTAAGTAGATATTGTTGTTGTTGCTTTCGTGTGTATCCGACTTTTCAAAAGTCCTCCTTTTCTCTCCTTTTCTCCCTCTCTCTCTCTATTCATGTGTGTGCATGCGTGCGTGTGCAGATAGACACGAGAATTTTCGGGGATCAAAATTAACTAGCAGAACAACATTTTGCTGCTGGCCCAATTCTTCCCCGGGAAGTCAATATTGTGGACGACTGCTGCGCCTTTTTAATTGTTCGACTTGAGCCCCTCATATAAGGCCTTCCGCCCTTTCCATTTCTTCTGTCACCCCGTTTCCTCGGCAAAAGATACGTCATGAAGAGGAAGCACACCAAGCAAAACTGTCGTTGCCCGCAGGCCGAGATGAGCTGTGTGCCACTAGCGTGCACCCGTGGCCTGTCTGTTCCAGGCGGCCTGTTTTGCTTCATTTAATGTCTCATCCAGCGCTATGGCCGTCCATATCCCGTGCGCGTTTCTGTTAGACATTTTTTTTTCTTTTTCACCATTATGCCCCATTGTTTCTACCTCTATTTTGATTATCTTTTATAGTTTCATTTTTTGCTCTTTTAAAACTAGTTCTCAAGCAACCAAATTAGCTTGTTTCTTGACAAAGTGGCTGTCAAAAACAATAGCGGTAGATTTCCGGAGCCACAGGGGTGGAATTATTATGGTTTTAGTAAAGCAGGATTTTAAAAATGTGCGCAGTTTGTACACAGAAGCCTTCGTTGGATATTAGAATATACGAAATTCACAGGGTTTGCTCAAGTCTTTCAGCACCGAGTCAGCGCTTGTTTGAGTCCAGTGCGCTCTCTTGCCGTTGCTTCGCAGTTTGTTGTCATGGGGCAATGTGGTTGTGTTCGACAAAATATTGGTTTTAAATGTTTTGCTCAGCTGATAATATCAGCTGACGCTTTTGCTGTCACTAGACCAGGTGAAAGCCCATATCAGTTAATTCATAGAGGGGTTACCTTGCTAAAATTGATAGCCCAAGGTAAACTGCGTCTGAATCATCAAGGCAAATGCCAAAGCATACACAGTTAAACACGACCGCAGCCGCGCTTATATTTGCAAAAGAGCGGCAATGTATAGACAGATCGAGAAGACTCCACATGAAGTCTTGAACAATATAAAAAATGCAGGAATCTCACACTAACGCGTAAGACTCGAAGGTAGTGAACCTCGCGACCATCACGACGCTTTAAGCCCACGATTGCAGCCGATTTGCTTCTTCTTAGCTGCCGCAACGACCTTATCTCCATCTTTGTTGCTATAACGGCGAAGAAGAAGCAAACCGGCTGCAAGCGTGGACGACGCAAGGAGGTGGTCTTCTTCCATGAACGAACAAACGGAACGCTCACACTTAAACTAGGCGCCGCAGGTGCAACGTCTTCTGGCTCGAGCAGGGGGCCTGATTCTTCTTCCCACAGTCGCGACCGAGTGAGTAAGCCGTTTGACTCTCGGGTATTAACTCACGGTCGTGGCCAAGTGGGTAAGACGAGTGTCTCTGCCAAACCGATTCGGACGCCTTGGATATTTTTGGATCTAAGCTCTGAGCTGTCTTGGCCTTTGAAGTTTCAGTCTTTGCACATCGGTTTACGGACAGCTTTACTACAACTCCAAGTCTCACGCCTAGTGTGAGGTTTATTTACTTTTTTGTGGCTAATGTTGGTCAGTTCTCCGTACGTGGGTGTACTTGGCTTGACGAACGAGCGCTCGAGGCACACGTGCACGAGAGAGAGAGAGAGACAACCTTTAATAGAAAAGGATGACCACTGGTCACGATGGGGGAAAGGAATGGGGAGGGAGGGTAAGAGAAAATAAACAAATTAATGCTGGTCGTTCTCAGTAGACTCAATAACTGGGCCAGTTCTTGGAACCTGCAATTCATGGGCCAGTTCATGGTGATCGCAATAGGGTTTGTGCACATACACCAGTTCGTTCTGGGGAGGACCCGCTCAAACAACCCGTGCCAGACCGCTTTTAATTGAATAAACCGCTATTTCATATAGTTGTGCATCAGTTTGTTGTGATCGGATGGGTTGGGGAGATTTAAATGTACGGTGCGTGGCGAAAGCTGGGCACCACCAAACTAGGTGTGTGAGGTCTGATGGAGTGGTGGTACGGCAGTAAGGACATCGAGGGGGCAGGTGAGGGGTATACCACTTGCGAAGTGTTTCAGGTGTGTACGCTGTATTTGCGATATATTTGTTAATAAAAATTTCGCCTGAGCGGGGAATAGGAGGTAGGCGGCTGAGGTAGCCAGCTGGAGTTAGGGCTTTTAGACGTGTGCGTCGGTCCTTCTTGTGCTGGTGAATACGCATCGCTGGGGAGGGAGAGGGGGACCGCGACGGCCTTACCCCAGGCAACAGTGGAGGATAAGAGGGGGAACTCTCCTGAGCGGCCACATGAGCCGCCAGGTTGCCTGAAGAAAATGGTTCGTGGCCAGGTACCCAGTCGACGCGGATGTTGGTGTTGTTCCGTTGGAGGAGTTGAATTTGAAACAGGATTTCGTGGACGACAGGGTGGGTCGAATCATACCATCCGAAAGCTGTGAGGGCCTCGTAAGAATCTGTGAGTATGCGTATGGAGGGCGGTAGAGGTGGGTCACAGTCAAAGGCGATAGCTGACACTGCGTTGTTAATAGCGTACAGCTCCGCATCGAGCGCTCGGCATTTTCTTGGTATTTTTAACTGTGGACACCATACACAAACAATTTGCGCAACATAAAATCCGTTGCTGTAGTCCTTGGCGAAGCGACACCAGCACCTGCTTTAGGTAATCAAACAAATGAACTTTTTGATGGAATGCTTTCGCGCATGCTATCTGCGTTATGGTATCTCCATAGAATCAGCATAACACTTGCGCAATGTAGCGATAAATTATCGTTACATTGTAGCGATAAATAAACAGCCCATTGAAGGAGTCATAAATAAAACTCCAAAGGTACTAACACCTCTTGGTGGTGTTAGAGAAGCCATCAGTTCAGAAAACACAACAAAAAATTAAACTTCGACTTTCTTACAGCAGTCCCTTTCAAACTACTTCATCTTCTTATTATATACTAAAAAAGCAATGGCTATAATCTGCAGGGACATGAATAATCCAAAAGCATCACAGCCCAGTTTTCATCAGCCCAAAAGTAAAGTGCCGGCATAAAATAGGTGCTCGCGTACAACACCGAAGTAGATTTTCCAGGGGAAAGGGTTCGAATGCCTGGCATCACAAAAAAAGTTTTTGAGCCGGCCTTTCCTTCTCAGCGCTGTCGAAAATTGCTGTGGTTTACAGTGCGCGGCATAATGTCATCTTTGTTTCTTCTGCCCCCACTGTAGTAAGAACACTTTCAGATCTTCTTCTTTCTTCTTTTTTCGTCTGCTCCGAATCATACTTACCGTGGCTGACAGCAGAGGACACGAAATCGAAGCGCAAAAGGCGCGCGTGACCACGGAGCCACGAACGACGATCCAGGGTGATTTTCTACCAGTTACGCCCGCAGAATAGGGCTCATTACACGAGTAACCACTTTTCCTCGCGTGTATTTTTTTATTTTTAGTGCTTGAAACTGCTGAAGAGGATCTCTGCGCCCTTTAACTCACCCTGTTAGCTTTTTGTTACTTGTATTACTCGCAGCCGCGCGTCGACAACCAGCAATTTGTGAGGCGTGAAATATGTAATGCATCTATTCGCCCCGATTGAGGGCACCCAAAGGCCTGAATGCGACATTTCACGTCGGGGAAAACCCAAATTCACTTGCTCCTTTTTCTTGCTACGGGTGGGCTGTGCAAGTGAGAATGCAAGAGTAGTCTCCGGGAAGCGACTACGGCCGGTGCATAACGGAAAACACCAGTCTTCGCCAGTTGAGTAGGGGCGTACTTACCGAGATTCCTGCTTGAAGGCCAAACCACGTCAAACCACGTACGGTGCCGTCGATGTGCGGATTCTTTTAGGGTTGATGCAAGGGCGTCAGAACAGGGCGTGCAGGGAGAGTGACGGTTTCCCCCTAATGTATGAATGGAGTAGCACGGCTCCTCCAGTCAAAGAATGTTCGGTCAGCGGAGTCTTGGTGATAAAGCGCAATCACGGTGCTTTGAATTATCTAAGTCGATGTGACAAACAGCAAGTGTGCGCATTATTTCGGTACTTTGAATGAAACATAGCTTTAGAGGAATAATAGTCGAAATGAGCTTGAAAAAAGAAAAAATCATGAACTAGTCCATCTGTGAAGGTGGATGACCAGGACAGTAGAGTAGAGTAGAGTAGAGTAGAGCAAGTAGAGTAAAGTAGAGTAGAGTAGAGTATAGTAGAGGAAAGTTGAAGATTCACACAGTGTTCAGAAAAGCACACGTTGTAGCTTTTTAGCACATGGCGTAGAGTTTAGAAAGGTATCAGCAAGTTTTATTTCGCTTGGGGTTGACGGCGGTCATCCCTAAGAAGGACGCAACCTTTCATTTGGGCTCTAGTTATCTTGAAAATTTTGCCTATTGATATTTAATCTACTCAAAATGCATGTTAAAGGTATGAGACGTGTCAGTTCGAGGCCTGAGTAATGTTTTGATCGTACAAATAGCACCTATCATTAATTAACCCGCTCAACGAAGATATCCGATTGATGAGATGCATATTAGCTTTCTACGGCGTTTTGAACGGACGGCGTTCGACTTAGGCGTCGACCGCGTGGAAAAAACGCACACAAGCACCAAAATATTCGTTTTTTTAACGTCTCGCGCTTCAGAGATACATCATTTTTGGGTTCTGGCATGAAAGATAAGTAGCCATAAAACCACCGCTTAAAATTCTAACGGTAATATTGCATACCTATGGTTCATGCTCGCACTCGCGTTCCTCACATAACACCCAGAAACATATCTAAAGTTACTCTCAACAGGAAAAGAAGATACAAGCGTCGAGTATGCCGACTGCAAGAATAACATTCTGCAATCAAGTTTGGCATTTGCTTCTGCGCGAGAAAAGTGTTTTAAACAGTTTGTCCCTTTCCTTCGGTTTTATTAAAGATTACAACGAATCTTCCGCGCTCCATTAAGCTGAAAAGCAACGTCACCCTTTTCAATAGCACTCTATCAGCGAGCTCAAATGCGCAACAGAATAGCCGCAGTCCAGCAGAAACAACGGGCAGGAAGTTTCAGCTGCAGCTCTACAAGAGGGAAATGCTGACGAGCAGATCCCCGGATAATCCGCGCTGTAAAGCGCGGTGTAAGCGCCTTTACGCGCTGCTTCTGTTTAGAAGTTCATCAGTGAATTCAAGCAAGTTCTGGTCATGTTTCTCCAAAGACAGACACGCAAGTTCCGTCTGAAGGGAACATCGCGAATAGGCAGGAAGAAAGGGGGAAACGGAAGCGTTTGAGGCGCGCATCACGGTGGCGGAAGTCAGTGCACCCGAGGTGTCGGGACGCCCTGTCAGCGCGGAAAACACGACGCCGATGCGACGACGTTGGCCCCGCCGTGTTGTTCATTACCACGGGAACAGGGCAATGCGCGAACGATCTCGAGAGATTCGATGTGGCTCGGGCACTGACGACGGCGAGGAGAGATGACAGGCGCTCCCTTCCGCGCGACCCGCTTCCTTCGTTCCGCCGCGTCTAACTCCGTCCGTTCAGCAAGAGTTCTTTCTTTTTCCCGAAAGGGAACGACAAAGATGTACTACGGAGAAGAACAAAATAACAGACGAAGGATGGACGAAAAGTTTGAAGCTGTCAGAAAGTGACGCGATTTGGCTTTCAAATGGAGACCGCGCTAGCGCAAGCTTTCGACCCGATGCAATAGAGGAGATTGGGGAGCCCCATGTCCTGCAACGTCTCGAAACCCGCCCCCAGTCTTCGAGGCTTGTCACAAGATCGCTGCTCAGCAATGCACTACTTCGCTATTCCTCTTGGGCTTCTTTTTCTTCCTCTGAATTCTTTCCCCTTGCTTCTAGAGTTGTTTGCTCTCAGCGCTGACTTTCTGTTTGCCAATTGGCTTGACTGGTTCCTCGTTTCCCCTTGCTCCCTCTTCTCTCCAGACCTGTTAGTAATCGTAGTATCCGAGAAAACTTCGCAGATTGCCCGCCCGTGTCCTGCGACACATTTTGTTAAGCGCTCTGTGAGATTTCTACGGACCTCGCTGACCATATTGCTCTCCCCATCTTCCCAGCTTTTTTTTTTCCTTTTGCGGCAATTTTGCTGGCCGCATTTCTCCTCCCTGCGTGTGCCTCCACATCCGCATCTATATCCTCCGCAGCGCTGCTCCCGAACCCATCGCTCTCCCTCTTTCGCTCGCCTGAGCGGCTAAAGGCAGGAGCAGATGCCGCTGATATACGCCCAGCCACGGCCCTGCATTACATTTTCAGATAAGGGCGAAAGTTGATCGGTTTTCCCAAGCCGCGATGCACAAAGCTTCGAAGCAGAGTGCCCATGCTGCGTTGACAAGCAGGGGTTTCTGTAATATTTTGTCTGTTGGTTTTAACCCTTGACGTTATCTTTTTTCATAGCTGAAGCTGTTCTCGCTTCCGCTTCGGCGTTTCTTTCGTTCCTTAGTTTGGATTTGGGAAGCACAGTCTGTGTCACGACCCTTATTTATTCACAACGACCAAGAACTCTGAAGAATTTCCGCAAAAAGGTGGCCTTCGCATCGATGATCGGAGTTGCGGTTTTTTGGCTCACGTCGTAACCTCGCTGCACGGTGCCTTTTTTATTCGCCTTTGTCGCCTTTATTCTGTGCTGCCATTTAATTCCCGGCCGCATTCGCTGCAGCATTTTCTCTCTCTTCCGCTGTCGTTGTCAGCGCTGAGCCCACGATGCCACTTTGGCCCGGCTCCTCGCTTCCTTTCTTCACCTCCTTACCGCGTACTTTTAACTCATTCTACGGGCTTCAGTTTACTCTCTAATTTTTTTCGCGGACGTGTCGGTCCAACTCGTCTGTTGTTTTCTCTTTTCCTTTCGTGCGGAAACACAAATATTTACGAGATTGCGTTTGTTAGAGGGCTCATCGGCAAAATGGTGAGCAAAATGACCTTCCTTGCAGGTTCTGGTGTCTTGCCTGAGAATTCCGTTTTACAAAAATTGAAAAATAAGGGGAGGGGAATACGTAAAAATAGGGCTGTGAAAACTAAGTGCGGAAAAGGCTGATTCGACATTGCCTCAAACCACGATAGGGTAGCAGCTGCGTTTCTAAAATGTTATGACTCATAAGCTTTATATAACATAAAACAGCGACCATTACAACAGATTACGCTGCTTCGGTAAGAGCTTCGTAAGGACGTTATTTATTTGGTGTAAAAGTAATGTTGATGTGGGAACTGCATTTATTTTATTTATTTATTTATTTATTTATTTATTTATTTATTTATTTATTTATTTATTTATTTATTTATTCTATTATTTATTGTAACCGCTAATCAACAGCGTTGGGCCGTTTCGGGGGGTAAGGCACTGCGTACAGGAGGAATGTAGAGCCTGTCACCAGAGAGAGAGAGAGAGAGAGAGAGAGAGAGAGAGAGAGAGAGAGAGAGAGAGAGAGAGAGAGAGAGGAGCCTTTATTCGAGGCAAGGTGGGCTGCAGCTTACAAGAAAAGAGACTTTACATAAAACATGAGTAACAAATAAATGCATAGAAATATACAAAAGCGGAGTGTGAACAAAGTAAAAAAGCAATAAAGTTTTCCGAGCAACATGGGCATAGCAATCGAGTGCAGAAAGTGCACACGTTAAAACTGACACGGCATGGCACAAGAACAGTAGTAACAGTACCGGTAGAATTATTCCACAACAAACGTACCCGCCGCGGTGGCTCAGTGGCTAAGGCGTTGCGCTGCTGAGCACGAGGTCGCGGGTTCGATTCCCGGCCGCGGCGGCCGCTTTTCTGATGGAGGCGAAAAGCAAAAACGCCCGTGTGTACGAGATTTCGGCGCACGATAAAGATCCCCAGGTGGTCAAAATTAATCCGGAGCCCTCCACTACGGCGTGCCTCATCGCCTGCGTTGCGTCGGCGCGTTAAACCCCACAATCAATCAATCAATCAATCAATCACAACAAACGTATTAAATAAAATCGTCACATTTTAAGAAGAGGGCTTCAGTGCAACCGTGAAATTACAAAAACTGTTGATTGAGAGTAAAAATAGGCCATTAAACGGATGATGGCACCGGCCTGCTGGTGCCACTCAAAGTTTTTTGTCTGCATGAAAACAAATATGCTGGCGAAGTTGTCGGCTTTGCACCCACGGATGAACAGCACAAGGGCCGTCAAATTTGCAATTAATACAGTTGAGAAGAAAATCGGGTCACTTCTTGAGCTCTTTGCGGATGGCTCATCCCGATTCAAAACCTAGCTCGCTGTGCGCTTATTGACTCAGTAACGAGTAATTACGAAATAGTGTTCTGGTGAAGTGCTTTTGAATTTTTTTTACAGTCGAAGGATGGCGAAGTTCTAAAACGATTCCAAACTGTACTGGAAAAGTTGATCCTAGGTTAAATTGGGGCTTGGTAGAGCACTACCGCTCTGTGAATTCACGTGTGCTAAAGTTGCACTGGGGGAGAGAAAATAACAAAAAATTTTCACGACGGACTAAATCTTTGGAAAGGTCGTGATTTCCCGTTTCTCGCGCTTACTGTGGCTCATAATAATTTTGGTTATCGCTCTCCTTCCAATCCTCACATGTTGAGCCTCCTGTTTTTCACCCATGCACGTCAATAACGGGCTTCGCTGCTCCTCCAAGAAGCGATGGGAAGATAAAAACAAAACATCTTTGTTGTCTAGCCGTGAAACCCGCAGAGCTATGAATCACGTGCTGTGGTTAATAAGGTGGCAAACACAAGTCAAGTAAAAAAATATTTCGCCAGTTCTTTAAACTTTTTTTTTCAGCACTAAACTGGAGTCGTAGTTGTTATATACTTTTATTGTAGTAGCATTGCCGTGGTGGGCGTAGTTTTTAGTCCAGGACCCCGGTTGATCTTGCTACTATCGTAGCCTGATGCACCAGCCGTATAGCTGCTCTTTAAGAAGAGAGCTGGTAAGCTCTCTGTCCCACTACTTGTACCTGGGGATGGGAATAATTGCAATTGCTGTGTTCCATTGACAGGCCCACACCACGTGGTAAAGTATGGCAGGCTCTCAACAGTGTGGGTAGGTGGAGGTGTAAACGGTTGTGGGGAGGAAAAGTATTTGTATCGGCCTGACAACCGTCTCTTGTTTTTTTGTGAGGGAAGGGTGGCCTGATGAGTACGCCATGAGGGATAATCAAGAGTGTTTGGTTATTGCCAGGTATGTAAGTAGAGCTTGGTCCACTCTCTGCTGACCGTCCCGTGTACCCGGCCGGCTAGTTCTCGGGCACTCGTGCGACCGACAAGACTCCCAAGGAGACGGGAGTGAACGGGTGAGCAAACGATGGTGACTGTTCGGTTGGGTTGCCGCTGTCGGAGGAGCTTCAGTGCGACAGTGGAGAGTCTTCCGTTGATGAAAAACCTACAAGCCCCTTGGGAATCTATGAGGATGGTAGTTGCGCGTGTGTGCACTATGGCCAGTGCTAGGGCTGTTTCGTTCCTTCCGCTTCCAACGAGGTCGTGTGTCGGAGTGGGAACTCGCTAGGGCGTGTTCAAAGTCGGTAACAACGGCCATGCATGCGCTCTTGCGTAGTCTACCGCGTCCATGTGGACAGCTTGATCGTTCGAGCCGTACATTCGTTGTAGCGCTTGGGCTGGGGCTTCTATTCTGCTCTCGTGATCCTGGGGGTGCACGTTAAGGGGCAAGGGTGCCAGACGTATTTTGTCTCGGACGTTGCTTGGTATGTCTTCCATCTTCGGGCATTACTGTTGCGGGACCGAATACCCAAGTCGAATGAGCAATTTCCGACCTGCCGGGGTGGTAGAGAACCGTTGTTGTTGGGCTGTGAGATGAGGCTCGATGAATTCATTCGCAGTATTGTGGAGTCCTAACGCTAGTAGTTTTTTCTGTGGACGGCCTCGTTGGTGGACCGAGGGCTGGCTTCAGTACCGTGTCCTGCTGTTTTACAGCGTGCGCTCTGCTGGTGATTCTGCGGTTCGTGCGAGTGACGTGGTTGGTTGTGAGGTCAAGTTCTCACAGTGTTTACGAATTACTGCCGTCATCTTGAAAAACCATACACAAGATTATTATGGAAGGGGAGGGTTGGATGGATGGTGACACCGTCCAGCTCAATTTCAGTGGTCGGTTCTGGAGGATTTCTTGGATCTCGGGCCTCTTCTGCTTAGCAGGACGTCGGATTTTTGCGGGGCATGCATAATCCCGTACTTGGAGGCGTAAGCGTTGACTATATCTGTGGCGTGTTGTAATCTCTCTTGCATCTTCCCCATGGATTCCTTGCCAGTCCACAGTGTGATGTCGTCAGCATAGAGTTCATGGTGGAGGCCAGGTATTCGGCCCAGTAGTCGTAGTAAGTCGATAAAAGCAAATTGAACACAAGAGCGAGTAGCACTGCCCCCTGAGGAGTGCCCTTGCTGCTTATCGCTATGGGTCGTGATTGCACGTCTCTGATCTTTATTGTTGCTGTGCACCCCGTTATTAAGTCTCTAATGCACGTGTACATCCGCTCCACGCAGCTGAGGGTGGTCAGGTCTCTAAGATAGCGGCGTGGCTGACATTATCAAAGACCCCTTTGAGGCTAAGAGCTAGAATGGCCCTTGGTGTGTCTCTGTTGGCTTTGTTCCCGATATCTTCTTTAAGCTGGAGGTGTATGTCATGCGTCAAAAGGTGTGACCTGAAGCCAAACACGGTGTGGAGCATGCGGTGTGTTTCTTCAAGGTATCCTGCAATCTTGTTAGGTCTGTTTGCTCCATAAGTTTCCAATGTCATGATGTAAGAGATCGGCCGTAAGTTACCTATACTGAATTCCTTGCCTGGTTTCGGAATCAATCTGACTTCTGCTTTTTCCACGCCGGGGGTATGCGACCTCGATCCAGGAACATTTATAATCTCTAAGAAGCAATCCTTTTTTTCTCCCTATCCTTTCCCCTCGCCTCTATACCTCCGTAAAGATACAAAAATAAGATTGCTGAAGAAAGCAAACCATAACAAGAGAGGGGTTCTCACGTCAGGGTTCTTTGACGTAGTTCCCGATTTTTCCCCGAGAGCCATTTCCTACTGAATTTGTCCGTCCTATTACCGTGACTTTCGGTTATGTACTGTAGCTCTTCTGATCTATAACGCCCCTTCTTCATCTTCTGCTGCGGCTGCGCGCCGCGCTAAAGCTATTTATTTTTCTTCCTCGTCCCGGTCGTTAATCACGCATAGATCCTAGTTGGATGATTTGAGCAAACTTTAACAATATATATCCTTCTCCTAATTCGATCACTGGGCGCCCCTACCAGGGTTCACCTTTATTGAATTCGTGTCAGTAATTCTGCGATATAAATCGACTTCCTCACAGAAGAAGAAGCCCTCGAAGGAACATTTTTCTTATTTCTTCTACGAATTGTTGTGTAACGGATAGCAACAAGAAAATGATAACTGACGAACAGGATGGGGTTAGGCTCTTCGCAGATAACCGTAAATTATCACGGTTTGCGTCCTGGGTGCGGAGCTATCAGTGAGAGAGGAATGGCATGAATAGCTTTAGAGAAAGAAAGACGTTAGAACAACAGGAACAAGCAGAACGAAATAGATAAATATCGCGTTATAAGAAGCTGAGGTGAAAAACGCCTTGCGGAGATGAGGGCAGCAGAGGAGGAGAAACGAACGGGGGCAGCTACGAAGGCTGCAGTCTTGGAAAGAGAAAAAATACGGTGAGCCAATTATCGAAATTTCTTTCGGTAGCGATTCTGCTTGTGGCGCTACGCATTGCGGGGTGGAACGAAAAAAAGTGAAAGAAAAGCTGACGTTGCTTGGGGACGATAGCACCGAGGGTTATATACGAAGAAACAACGAAGGAAGAAAGAATACTCAAGGAAGGTAGCCTCCTTTTCCTTGTCTTCGTTGTTTCACGAGACGTTGCTTCTTTCGCACGGTGCGGATGATTGACGATGCGTTGGTGGTCGGCATTTCCTTTTTCTTCATGATAGCCTACCTTTTGTGGGCTTTCGCTGCGAAGCAATCAATGCACGCAGAAAAGGCAACGCGCAGGGTAGAATCTCCCGGATCTGATATCCTGCCATGCTCACCTTATGCCACTTCCGAGGTCGGGATTGTAGTATCATCAGATTTTTTCCACATTTGCCGGTTCTGTTGTATTACCCGATTCAATGTAGCCAATCTCGCCGACGGGGCTTTCGTAAGCGCAAGATCTTCCCTACACACGACTCGTAGTTAACACAAGGAGAACTACGTCATTAGGCTGAAGTATTCTCGAAAGAAGTTCTGTCTTCAATGCAAGTGGAGAGGCAATAACGGGATGTTCTTACATTCCCGCTAATGTGTCTTTCACATGTCCTTCCACTGTTACGTAGACATCCCCGCATCGAGGTTGACTGAAGTTTTTTTCCTTAATTTTCGCTTCCCGAGTCTTTTCTTTTTCTTTTCTCTGTGATTGCATTACCTGCAAGAAACAGTGAAATACACGCCCTCCAGAGGACGCGTGCGTAGGTTCAATACCTTCAACAACGTACTTGCAAAATGAAAGTGTAACAAAAGCAATAGGTTCTTCATACACGTTACGAACTACAGCGGCAGATAAAATTACGCCCCATGCATTGTCTAGCCGTGCTGCCACAGACTACCAAACCTGAGTGTTAATTGTTTTCCTCATTAAGGAGAGCTGCTGCGTTGAATACCTCCCAGATTTTATTTGCATTCTGCATGTTGGCTAAGCCAGCGAAAGGGTGCACGTCCAGCGGAGTTTTATCTAGAACGAGAGTTCTTATGCTGACTCTGTAACACCTGCTAGTTTGTTCACCTACTACAGCATCCGAACATTATGCAATGCTGCAGAGTGTTTTCGCTTTGAGAAATACGAGAATTAGGTCTAAAATGTTTTTCGAATGTAGATGCATTTCTTTACTGAACAAGAAATGTCTGTCTGTCTGTCTGTCTGTCTGTCTCTCTGTCTGTCTGTCTGTCTGTCTGTCTGTCTGTCTGTCTGCAGCAACTGATGAGACAGTTTAGCTCCATGAAACTGGTATTACTGTTGCTTTTCTAGCAATACATTCGTGCTAAGTAGTGAAACCAACCAAAATGTGCTCGGTGCATCGCATTTTAAAGCGACACATGGGTCTTTTGGAGTACTTAATAAAGAAAATGCAATAGAGCCTTCTTATTCTGACATTTTGGGACCAGGGTTCTAGACGGCGACCTAGCCAAACCTCGAGACTCGGCCGCAAGGCTAGCTCCACTGAACGCCGCCACGGACCGCCAACTTGGCGTAGCGGCAGCGAACAGCAAGGAACACACAAGACAGAAATCGCCAACCCCGATGTTTATTGCACTGCAATAAGGAACGTCGGGCGCGTCGCTCTACCACCGCCAAGACCACCTTGGTCAGGACGGGAGAGACAGGCGCGAGGGCGGACAAACGAAGGCCAAAAAGGAGCAACACGTACCTACGGCCGCTCCCGATGATGGCTGGTATCCAAAGAGGGCCTTCCTCAGTCATCGGCCCCGGAGCATCCGCCCGGAGCTTCCGGGCAAAACCGGTCCCCTGAGGGAGTCAGCAGCACCCCCGCCGTCATCCTTTCGCGGCAGGGAAACACACGGTCGCAGAGAGAGAGAGGGACCTTCCCTTTTTCGCCTCCGCGGCGAGCCGAGACAGATAGGGAAGATGGAGGCCTTCCGTAATTCCCACACATCATACTACTCATACAGCCCCTAAATATATAATTTCCCAGAAATGAATTTGTGTATAATTGTGAAGCCGACTTCAGAGGTGCTTGCAATAAGCACCCATACCCATAAGCACGTCATGGGTAGACGTGGTGCCTCGTGGATGTGCCAAATAAAAATGGAGTTGTTTGCAGGAGTGAAGTTGTCTTCAAAGGGACGTGGTGTATAGCAGAGCAGGTTCCGCATTTATGCGATGATGCCCACATGGGAGGGAGATTCTGCAATTTGTGTCTACCTAGACCGCTTTGAATACGAGCTGCTTTTCCGAACGTGTACTCACTAGTGTGCGTGCTTGATGCAAACATAGAAGCATTATTTTAACGTTTCCGCTCTAAGCTTCCCACTTTGCAGCATGCAGAGCTTGCGTCGTGCCAACGTGCTCGTGGCGTTTTATGGTTATTCATGGTTACTATCCGTTACCATGGGCTCGAAGGAAATCGGAACGGAGCCACGTAAAGCTGCTTATAAGCTCCTCTGAAAGATCGCCCGTCAGAGGACTAGGACAGGTCTCATAAGTCGCCGGAACAGCAAGTCCAACGAACTATCAATGCGAAGCAACGTGACGCATCGCTATCATCAAGCACAGCCCAACAGCTGGTGCCGAGTTGAAATCATCGCGACAGCGTGATGTAGTACGTTGTGCTCTCATACTTCTTATTGGTAGAGGACAGAGCATGCCACAGATGATAAGGAACTTTCGCCTATGACTTTATCTGCTGCAGTGGCGCATTCTATTATTACATAGTACGCGGCTCAAAAGAAGTATTTCTATGCACGTCATCGCCTACCCTCATCCGCTAGAATGATCACTGGGATCCCACTGCTGCATGGTGTACATGGGAGCAGCGTACTATTCCACTTTTCCACTAACGTATGCTGAAGCAGGTAACCTGCTCCTAGTCTTGGACTGTGACAAACGAGTTGATGGCGTTGTGTCTCGCACATAAACACACTCCAGCATAACCATGCCGAGTAGTAGTAGTTGTAGTGGTAGCAGTAACAACAGTGTGTGTTGTTTAGTGGTGAGGACTTAGCCTTGCATAAAATTGGCGGTGATTGCTCCACCTAACCGACACGATATTGTATCGGAGACACGGAAAGTCACCACTTATGACTTAGTACTGGGGACTGCAGAAGCCCAGGCAGCAGACGAGATGAGTTTTAAGTAAACTAGCTTCTGGAAAACACAAGTTCATCCGATCCAAGACATATGTGTGTACGTACGTATGCGCAATGTGTTGGAGTGTTTATCAAAACCTCTGCCCTCGCACTTTACGTTCGAACGAACAACTTCAAAACAAAACTAGACTAACTTTTTTAATCTACAATCTCTGTTTACCCGTAACATTCCGTGCTACAACATAGTCAGGAGACAGGTCAATCCTGAATGGACGGACTGTATGCATTGCAGTAGCCTAATAAGACAACTGCTGTTATTTACGCGCGCGCGCAAGTAATAACGTGATGCCCGACAAGCTAGAAGAGCCGTATGCCTTTTTAATCATCGCCGGGCGACGAGCGGCAACCTGTAATTGGTTGGGGTATGCGACATCTCGGGAGCTAATTACTCGAGGACAGGGAAAATTAGCCGCGCGCCACACGTGAGAAAAATGGAAAAAAAAAAAAAAAAAAACGGTGCACAGTGATAATTTGTTTTTTGACTTCTCCCATGTCAGCGAGAGAGAGGGAGGCAAAGAAAGACAAAGAAAACCTAGTGGAGAGAGAAATCTGGGCAGCAGCTGTAATTGCAAATAAATTACCTTGGGTGAGAGTGAAAGCAACGACACCCGTTTGGGAGTTTGCTGGTATATAGCGATGAACGTTTCAGCTTTGCCCGTGCGTTTAGCCGGTCATTAAAGTAAAGAGACAATTAAAATAACCGGAATGGACACGGGCAGCTGGTCCCATGGAAGCCAGAGAGCGTGAATTCGAAGCCTCAATCTGTGCTCTGCCATTCTTAAGACGTGGATTCTGAATTTTAATTCCTACTCTAGCAGTGTATTTTGTTTTGTTTTTATTTATTCTTAGTTTTCTATGTTCTACTACGGCTTTTTTCTCCTTGCCCTAATTCAGAGCCGCTGACAGTCGATTTTTTGATTAACCTCTCTAGTCTTTCATTATTCGATGGGATCTACAGATACTCTTGGACTCACCCACCAAGGCATTTTAGTAGTATCTGTGTTTTATTGGTGAAAGGTCAACCTCGGTTGTTTTTGCGGCGTCACGCTAATCTTCGCGTTATATTTCAGATAGCCCGGCTGCATTTACGATGCAGGTAAAAAAAAACGATGTGCATTGATCTCTGATGGTGTGACGCAACAAAGAGACCCTTCTGACATCACATCGATAACGAATGAGTGGATGAACGAGCTGCTGGCGCCCACTCCGGGCGAGCACACGGAAAAAAATATGCACAAATTCAGATAATTTTCTACTAACGAGCAGCATTCTTACTCTGCTTGTCTTCATTCTGAAATTTTGATAGCAGATGTGGCTACCCAAAGCCGAGTACGTTGGGTTATTTTGTTGTTTTATAGTTGTCTTTTGTTTCTTTCCGTGGATAATGTTTATTTACACTATTAAAGCAATTAGTGCATTAACACCACCATTTACGATTTTTGAGCCAATGCACGACGTTTTCTGTTTTCAGGATTTTTTAATTCGTGTTTCCGGCGTCCTTTTGCTGGATTTATTTTTGTCCTTATGTTTTGGGGCAGGTGTATATAGTCCCGGATTTTTGTGCTAAGTTTTTTTTTACTTAGAAAACTTTATTTTAGTATTTTTTAGTCTTTTAAAAATCCGTTCGATCAATTATCTCCATTTTGGCTATTATAACAATTGAATGTGTTAACTCCTCTAATTAGGCATTTTTGTGCAAATGCAGGGCGTAGCACAGTTGGTGCAGTGGGGTACTCGAAAAGGAATGCTACGCATTAAAATAGGGATTTATTCTGGCTGGATTAGTATAGGTCAAGTGTGCGGATGTGGCGTAGGAGATGGGCGGTGTCTGTGATCGATGTCTTACAGTCTGCTGGTGTGCTGGAAAGGAGCCTGGTAGGCCCCTTGGCGAGGCCAGCGAAGTCGTGTGAAGTCGTGTGCTAATGCTCTTGTTGCTGGTGCTGTCCCCGCCGTCGTTGTTGCAGTTGTTGTTTCGAGTGTAGCTTGCTGCTGCTGCTGGTGTACCTGGTGGATCTGTTGTTATTATAGTGTTTTTATTGCTGCCGTTGTTAACGATGACGGCCATGATACGTGACCGTTAAGGTAGCGCTGGTAGCTTCACTAGGAAGAGCCACCCCAGCATGAAAGGCGTGGGGGATCGAACCGCCAGAGGCACAGGTTGGTTGACAAAGTATGCTACGCCTAAATGAATGGGGAGGGTCTGCCTGTTTTTTGCCCCCGCTACACGAGAAAGCACGCTAGAGCACTGGGCACGGCCTGGTTCAGCTGCACGAGTGTATAATAAATTCCCCGAAACGGCCACTCCAACCACGGTTACACGTAACCGTGATTAGGTGACTCAAACCCGTTGAATGGTGATGCTTCACACGCGAACTATGCTTCCACTGCCATGCTGCGAAGCCGATACCGTTACTGCGTTTCCCATTGTTACTCAAGGCAGAGGTCACAATCCTGTCGCTTTGCTATTCTTCGCTTGTGCCTCTACCCTTCCTCCACTGCCTCTTACGATACAGGGCGACTGAAATTCGAGGTGCATGGATCCCATGATGAGGGCCGAGTCTAAAGGCTTGAAACTGCGAGTGACCACGTGTACTAATAGGCCATTGACGAGGCTGTGGCACATTTCGTGTTGGCGCTGAAGCCGGGCCTAACCGTGACCTGGCCGCGATTGCCGGTACGACTTCCCTTACCACCTCATCATCTCATCATACCAGGGACATCACGATATGGCATCTCAATAAATGTTGGACCATGACAGTGCAAATCTATACATATAAGAAGTGCCCGACTGACTGACTGACTGACTGACTGACTGACTGACTGACTGACTGACTGACTGACTGACTGACTGACTGACTGACTGACTGACTGACTGACTGACTGACTGACTGACTGACTGACTGACTGGATGGACTGGCTGGACTGTCTCGACTGGCTGGCTGGCTGGACTGGCTGGCTGACTGGACTGGCTGGCTGGCTCATCAACGTACAGCTAAAACTACTAGGTATAAACAGTTCAAATGCGGGATTTTAGGAAATTATACCCCTAACAGAGGAAAGGAAGGAAATTGTGTTTCTGAAAATTCGTGATTATCTCGCTCACCCTTTGATATATCCAAGAACTAATTTCTGAAATATGTCGACCGTAAGAATCTCTAAAAAGTAAATTTAGGGTTTTGCCCTAACCAACGATAATGTTGCAAATCTGCATTTATGAGCAAATTGGGGTTTCTTGAAGATTCCCCAATATCTGTTTCATGAATTGAGATACCCTAATTGTTTTTGCTAATAAATGTTACTCGTGAAAATGTACAAAACCAATTATTTAAGCGTTTGGCTCAGCGATGCCGCTAAAAGGGCGAATAGGATTGTTGAAATTCCATCCCTGATAGGCTGAAAATGCCTAGCTGGTGATGTCAACGCCCAGGAAAACTGTTGGCTCTTTAGGACTCAAATTTCACGAGTAGATTCCTATTATTGTGTGGGAGCCCCATATTGGTGATTTTTTTTAAATGTACACTGCTGAGGGAGTGAGACCCGCAGGCTCGTTGAAATATTGCACAGGTTTGTGTTTATATAGGTAACCGTTAAAATGTTCAAGAACTGTTTTACAAGGTTTTTCAATACCTGTTACACAATAGGGACATTTTGTGAAAATTTCCTCTTTGTGCGGATTTCTTACCAACTATTCACCCCGTCGATATATACACTTGGTTTTTGCTTACAAATGCTGCCCATACAAATGGCCAAAACTCATACACGATTATGTCCTAACCAACTTATAAATTGGCGAGGTGGGTTCCTTCAATTACACTCCTCAGGAAGGGGAATTCAGTTCAATTTTTGCGCGCTAGCATAGACCGCGACATTTGTTGCGACCTTCGGTAACAACACGTGTCTCGAAGGGGTTATGAAAAAAAATTTAGTTCCCTTCAATTCTATGAAGGTGGATGACCTGCGAAGCTGGACACAGTCGACGGAGTGCACGAAACAAACCACGTTGGTTTGTAATTTGCAATTGATCATACTCCCTAGCCATTTAGCAGAATGAAACATGGAAGGACTCGAGTTTTAGTTTAGCGAACAAGCGCGGGGCTATCTGTTTGCTTTGCACGTCGTAGGCGTCTTACTGTCTGTGTAACCCACAACTAAGTCAGCTCGACCAGTGAAGACTCCAGACAGGTCGCATTCGGCGGTTTGATGTCCAGGTGTAAACCTCCAACAAGAAAAGTGGACATGTCATCAGGGACGGCATGAAACCTATAGCCGGTATTCAATGGTGTGGAATGCATGTAGGCCACCAAGTGTGCGCCGCCATATCTGCGGCCAAACGTCTGTTGCCAGGCGACGTTGTGCGCACGGCCCGTAGATCAGGCACCCCTCTTCTCCGCCATGCAACCGTGTGAGTGCGCCTACGGCCGGGCTAGAGCAGCGGCGTGCGCGCGTTGGTAGCGTAACTCTACGTCGAGGAAAGGGAGATGGAGGAATAAACTTTATGAGCTGATTATTCTGTTGTGGGAGGCCTCCTTAGTCCAGGAAGCCTTGGTCCTTGGCTGCGCGCCCTTTTCCACCAGTCGTTGGGGTCTTGAGGGCGTGAGCTGGTCAGCTGGTCCTCCCATGCTCCAGTGTGGGTTGGTTCGGGGGGTTAATGATGGCGTTGTCGGCACTCCCAACCATACGTCGAGACTCGGCGCATTGTTCTCGCCGCCGCTGCGAAGGCCGTATCAACACATCGCGCGCCCCCAACTCGTTACGTCGGGCTCCGCGGGATGGCGGTACTTGTCCATGCTAAGCACGACTGTGAAACACATGACTGTGTTTCACGTTCGAAACTCTACCTCACCGAACGCAAAGTATTGCCTCGAGTTCAATGTGAGTGCGAATAATAACATCTCTGTTGACGCCACCGTTTAGAATCGGATTGTAACGGAGCAGATTACGCACGCCGGTGTTTTCTTCGGCGTGCGAGCGCAGTGGCCCAAGCCGTGCCGTGCCCGTGGCGCATCGGCCATGTCTGTGGCCGTTTCCAGTGTGGCCAAGCGAAGAAATTGACCGCTAAACTTTTCGACGAATACCGCCTATAGCTTCGCGTGCGCCCCCCCCCCCCCCTTCCTCCGTCAACTTCGCGCACGTGCGCGCATAAACCGGCAACCACTTATGTGCGCGTGAATAAACGTGAAAGACACCGGCAAATAACAGTTGGGAAAGAGGTGTAAAGGAATGCCAGAGCGGCGCCGAGTAAGGCGTCTTCACCGGAATGTAAACTAGGGGGGGGGGGAGGGTTAGACATATACTGCTTCACAGTAAAAACTGCAACTGATGGTTATCCGTCGAACCTATTAAGATAACACTTCCCGTGGGTAAGCAGTTCTTTGAGCCCACTATCTTGGCGCAGTTTGTTGGTGGATAGTTCCAATAAAACACCAGTTCGTGCAGCCGTTTCCCATAGCCCCACACCTCAGGTACGGGCCCATGTACTCACAGGAGGCGGGATTTTCCTAAATGTGTACAACTTCTTGGTGAACTAAATATGACAAGTAATAAATAACTCAATCCGTCTTATGCCCATTAGTGTTATTAGTAAGTGGCCCCCCTGAGCATCGCCAGGTACTACCGCTAGTATATATATATATATATATATATATATATATATATATATAATATATATATATATATATATATATATATCTATATATATATATATATATAGTAGGAAATGGGGGCTGTTGTAGGAAACTACAGAACATAGTCGGGAGTCTACACTGCCGCACGCATAGGTGTTTGTTAGCTCTATTGTTTAAGTAGAAAAATAGAGCCTAAAAACCCCATGCCTCCTTTGGTTGTGAGCTGCCGACCTATGTTTCCCTGTGTATTATATTGCCACTTTATATATAACTAAATTATATAGTTGTTCTGCGGGCTGTGTTGGTATGTGTAGTTGTGTGGCGTGTGTGTGTGTACTGTGTGTGAAGTTTGCGGCCAGTGCATGCTAGATTGCTAAGGATACGTTAGACGCTGTAGAAGAGAACTTTCGTGGTTCTGCTGGCCGCTTCACGGTTTGCCCCCGCGTCTTATTGCCATTTCGAGACAACCGAAATCCGAAAGTTGTTCTGCGGGAGAAAGGACCACATAATTAAATCGTGAAAGGCGCCCCTTTAAGCTGAAGAGAGAGTTTTCGGAGGAGCTAGATCAAGGACGCGGAGCTAGGAAACTTCGCGAGTTGTGGGCCCCCCCGGAGAATCGGATTGCGGAAAGCGGAGGCCTGGTGGTGGGGAAGAGGGTAATGTTGGCTACAGTTCGAGGAGTGCTTCGCGGCACCACAAGAAGCGCAATGACATTGAACACCTACAATAAGGCAGACTCATTCTTGATTCTCGTCAACATTTTTCATAAAAAAGTGCGTGAAATGCGTGACATTTTTCCCCTCTTGAACGCAATAAGGATGGCGGGAAAGGGGGCGGGGGATGAAGCTTGTGAAGACTACACATATCGACGCCTATAATGCTAAGGTTTGTACTTATGTGGAGGGAGTTGACGCGAATCGCCGCGGACCACGAACCAATGAGGGGCGTGCCGAAGCATTGCGCAGCGCGCTGCCCCGCATACAATGCTTCGGTACGTATTCGTATCAGGGGGACCGCGCTGTTTCGCGGCATCTGATCATTACGTTCCTGCTCGTCTGTTTGCTTAGAACTTACCAAGCTTTCTAAATGCACGGCATTCCTTGTGAACTCCACAAGGAAAACCATCTGTCTGTCTGTGGTGCTTGATGCCTGTCGCAGTTTCTGTGGCCCACGAAAAAACTGCTGTGATTAAAAGGCTCTTCACTCCGAGGCAATTCCAGATTTAGCTTCACCACAATACTCTCGATTGAACGATCCATGCAGCCAATATCAACATTTCGACTGAATGACGATGTCAGGCGTAAGATTTGACTGAAATGTTCGATCTGCGTTGTGGCATCACGCAATGCGACGATGCTTTTCAGGAGGGCGCTGTGCGTAAGCGCTGATGACACTTTTGAGCCGAATGGTGTGCCCGTTGATGTATAGTACGTTAGTACGCAACTACGTCGATGCAAGTATGTATTGGCCACTGAAGTGCATTGCGGAAACGTTGAATCACGGGATTCCCTTACAGTGTAGTGCCTTCATTTTTTTTATATCAGACTGCGTATATTGCCATTAAACTATAGTCCTACCGCCACAAAATTTCTAAATAGTCATTACGCCGACGGTAAAGGGGCATGTCATGTAACGTGTCATAGAGATAAATGGAAGCTTATAGGAGCAGCTAATAAATATCCTGGGGCCTTCCTACTTCGGTATCAGATTACTTATGTGGCACCTAAAAAGTGTATTCCGAAAAATGTAATTATTCCAATCTGATCATATCGACTTTAATGTCTCCATTAGAAAAATTACCAGTCAAGTTCCTTAGAAAGAACATTCGCTTTTCTGAAGCCCAAGTTACCGTTTTGTTTACATTTATGACGTTTTTTTTTCTGCCTTTTTGATTTCTTTCAGTTTTTCCTTTTTTCAAGAATCTGGAAACTAGAATTCTTTAAATAAAACGACTGAGAAATTCACTTCTCTGCACATTATATGTAAGTCAGTAGTTACCTGGATCATTTCGTATGCTTGTGATATCTTTTACAATACAGTTCCTGCTGCTTGTAACCCCTTTTCTAAACCGTACCTACTATTTGTGTGTTATTTTGGTGATCTTGCTCACGCACATTGCTGCGTGCCATTGCTAGATTGTTTGCATAAATGTAGTGTAGATGAGTGTATGTTGTAGAATAAGAGCGTAAGAAGTGCTTACAGGTGTTTTTTGTTGGATGTACACCTGGAAACGTCGGGGAATATGGCTACGCCACGATGTGAGTGCATGTTATATCATAAGAGTTTCCTGCACATGCTTTCAATGCGCTGTACACCTGCCAACGCGGGGGCCTGCGGCTCCGTCAAGCTGTCTTCCGCAGCTTTTTTCGCAGGCCTCCTACATCATGCCCCCTGTGATGCGAAATTAACGATTTTATTCAATTTTTTTAAAATATTCTGTTCTAATGTGATGAAGATGACTTTGAGGGACCTTGGTGCAAAGCGTTTCATAGAGACTGATAGTGCATAAAGAATGTGTTTTTTGCAATTCTCAGCGTCTATGATAACATTTGTTTCATGTTGAGTTCGCAGGTAACTCAATACCGCGACCAAGAGGTAATTTCTACGTAGAGGAAAAACAGGAATGCAGTTGAACTTCTTGGCCATTCCAGGAGTGATAATAGAGAAAATTTTGGCATTCCGTGGAACTAAAAGGAATGTTATAACGCCAAGTTTAATTCCTTGGGATGTAAGTCTAATCGAATGGGGCTGGCCATTTGTCAACATTGCTCCCACTCAACTAGCTTGCTGCCCGATCAGCGGTAGAAGTTCGTTGCCATTTGGTCCGTGACGCGCTTGTGTTCAAATGCAATTCTCATAACGTTCATTTCCCGCGCTCACTATTGGGATTGCTTTTGGAACAAAGTAATTCCCCCCTGAGTCCTGCAAATATGTTTACGCGAGAAGTGCATGTTGATTTAACGCGACTTCATTCGGTATCGATGGAAGTCTACGGCATTATGGGCCCTGAGCAGGCCATGTATTTTTTTTTATTTTCGGCTGTGAGCAGCGCAATCATATCGGATTACAAAACCGCCATGCGGAATTACGCAAGAGGAAGAGTTTCTACGCAAGCGGCGCATATACTACGGACCCTCTCTGAGACGACAGCAAGACAAGTCCGTCTGGTTTTGACACCAGCGCACTCGTCCCTCCCGGGGAACGAGATGGCACACGAGGCAGCCCGAGGAGTCTGCAACCAGGCTGACTCTGAGTCCGAAGAGGTGCCGTCTGACACGTGGGGAAGGAATAGGCTCTTGTCATATCAGGAAATTACACAGCACTATAGGCTGAGTCGCCCTAAACATTTGGCAGCTCACAGATCCCTCACAAGAGATAAATCAGTAGCGTGATGTAGGCGGCAGACATTTACTTCCCCCCCCCCCCTTCCCGCCCTATGCCATCGACAGTACCCAGAAAGGTACCAGGACACATGCAAATGGGGGGGACTGCCAGCTGCTTCACTGGCCACATGGTTTGGGCCTGACATCTCAAACCCCAGTCCGTCAACCCCGTATTCCACATCAGTAACTCCGAGCAGGGGAGGCCGCGCTGCTCAGCTGCATTCCCGAAGTACAAGCTGCGGTCATCCAGCTGGCGGAAGACGCCGCCAGGGTCCATGGGCTCCTGGCCGCCGTCTGACGAAGCGCCCACCCGGAACCTCCCTTTCGGGTGGTTACGCTCAGCAAAGATGACAAATAAAGTTTTTTTTCTCGCTCTCTCTCTCTCTCTATTGGCTGTGAGCACATGAACCAAATACTGGATCCTCGTTTGTGAAGAGGAGGAGGAAATACTCTCATTGAAAATTTTGAACGGCCCAGAGGGCGGCCCGGGGGAGTGTTCCCTTCTTCACTGGAGCCCATTGCTCTTGTTGGGTAGCTGACAGGAAGAGAGGAGGGTGCTCAGGGCTAAAGTCGTACACCCCGATTATGGGGCGGAGTGTTCCTACTTTTGAGCAAAATTTACATTCGGCGTCGTAGCAATTCGGGTTCATTAAGTGAAGATGAGTCTGGTGTGGGAAGGAGCCGGACTGTATGAGCCGTAAAAAGGCGATAAAGATTCAGTGGGGACTCATTTCAACATCTAGCCATGCGCTCCTCACGCTAGCATGACGTGAATGGCGAAGAGCCTTGTAAGTAGGGCTTCCCTCTGACTACTTATGTTGATGCGGGATTATGAACGAGGATATTGTTGCATATGCAAAAAAAAAGTTCAATTTCCAGCCGCCACATTCTAAAGGCAATTGCCCGCTTAAAGGCGGGTCAACTTACAGCTCGTACAGGATTTACGGAAATTAAATTTGCCCGTTTGAGACGTTTGTGAGTCTGCCTCCTCCACCACTATTCTCCTTTCCCTCATCTTACACGATAGCGTAAATGCGGTTCGATTGATTTGTTCATTTAGATTAAAAAATTAGCCAGGTCTTTCCTGTTTTGTCAGGCTGTTTCTCATTTGCAAAGGTACAAAAAGCCGCTGTGACTTGTGGCGAGACTGTTCTTGCTGAGAATGCTGAAAATGTAAGCTAGCAAAATACAGCAACCAGCCTAATTAAGAGAAGTTAGGATTTGGGTACGACGTAGAGAGAGGCGACAATTGGGAGCCGGCTCGTAACGTTTCGATAAAAGGAGATTAATAATTAATCTCTATCTCGTCCTTCCGCTGAGCCTCCGGGTCGAGTGCGACCTTTCTTCGTCTTAAAGCGAGCGCCACATGACCGACTCAACCATCTACCTCCCGAATAAGGTCAGCATGCGAGCAGACTGCCAATGTATTTGTCGCACGGGTGCCCCGCTCATTTTCCCTTCATTCATTCTCGGCCTTCTTGTGACTCGAGCTTATTCGCGATTAGAAAATACCAATCTGTTTTCCTCGGAGAACCGGTGTCATTTGTTAGCATAGCTTAAAAGTTCGCACTTTGCTTTTGCCTTCGTTGCGTCCGTCTTCGAGTGCGTTGGTACATCATCGTCACGTACAGTCATAAACAAATGAAATGCGAACATGAAAATGTTGTCACAAAACCAACGACGACGCACTTGTCTTGGAGGAAAAACAAGTTCATTGGTGCGAACTTGTGCTCCCCTTAACAACTCAAAGAATACTTAGCCGGCGAAGCAGCAGTCAACAAAGTTACGTGCGCAGGCGCGTGTCGGTGAATCGGATACCGCAGGGTCGGCTCTGCGGGCATTTGTCCCTTGGCGCGAGTGTTTCTCGAACCAGAAACAAGAACCAGCATCCAGAACACTGTAGATAAAACAAGATTATTCTAGGCTGGTGACGTTAGTTGGAAGCACTCTCCCTGTCAAAGGAGATAACACGTGCGGCATAAAGAATGGAACGCCCGCTTCACCTGACCCAAGGATAACAGAGATAACAAAGTCCGGCGCAGCCGGTCGGCAAAAACAATACATAAATAAACAAACCCAATGCATGGTTTGGTGTAATATGATACAGAACACACAAATAGTGCGAAGTCGAAATGCCGGGTGGGTAGCTGCAAAAACAGAGTTGGGAAATGTGACTTGCCAAATATACCAAAACGCGCCGTTATTGGACCTCGAAGAACAGTATTATTGCAATTTTGCGTGTTCTGGTTCATATTTTCGTGTTCGTATTTCATTTGTCCATGACTACTTATTTGCATAGGAGTGGGTTAAGTAGGATATCGAAGGCTAAGGATAAGTGCCGTAATTAGTGCGCTTTAGGAATGCGTTCTGAAAGGAGAAGAAAAGATTCGCCTCAAAGACCTAAAAAATGCGAGGTTGGGGACTACGTGAGAGCCAAGTAACGCCTTTAGCAAATAAGTAGCAATTGCTGCGAAAGCTCCGCTTGCATCTCGGCGTTTTTTTTTTTTGCTCCCCACAGCTTGAAAGTAAAAACAATAAGCTACACAAGGTCTGATCAAAGGTTTTTGATATGCTTTGTGTTAGTATTTGTCAATATAAGTCTCAACGCCACATTTCAAAACGTGAATTTTATTCTTATACCGGGCCTCGAACGCTTTAAAGCTACTGTAAGATTAATGGGTTTGTCGAGGAACCGACTTCGCTCGATGGATAAAGAAGAACAAAAAACAGAGGGATACATGAATTCACGTTTCAACCGTAGGGTGTTCGCTATGTATTTTGCAGTCTTAAAATATTAGTAGAAAATTTTGTCTTCTTACTCTTAAGCTCCGTGTCAACAAGCCCCAATCTCTGCCTTATCTCAATCCGGTCATCCAACTCTCTGCCTTAGCGAACTCCGGTCACAGCTGTCTTTCCTTCCACTCAAACTCGAAAGGTATTCCCGTATCTCGTTTAAAACCTACCCTTTCGGCTAGCTAGCAATTTCATAGCGGTGCAGAAAGCCTAGTTCTATACAAATATAGTTCGATAATTACACCGCTAATTATATCTGATAATTAACCTATAATTATCGGATTATTCTGATAATTATCCCATATATTCGGATAACTATAACTACTTTGCTTTGAGAAACAAGTCTAACAATTCGTTTTACAGTAGAGCAACCCTAGTCTTGCAGGTAACAGCGCGAAGACATTGCCTGATGCAGTAGCCATTGAAATATGTGCTCTTGTTCATCCCATTGTTCCAAAACATAAAGTGGGCATATTATCCGTTGCTTCAGGAGGACGTTTTCGCTCGCGTCTAGATTAGGAATGACTGGTTCCTAAGAACCTCTACTTCCACGGTTCATTCTTATTTACTAGCTTCCTGACAGATGCTATCAAAAGAATACAGAAATCCCAGCTCGTGGCTATACTGCTCCTTCTCATAGCCTCACTAAAATATTCACTCCCTTAAACCATGTTAACGACCGAAGTTTACCCTGGAGTACAACCCTTCTTTGCCGAGGCATCGAGGCAGCTTTTTGCCCTGGGGCTCGCTACGACAGTCCCGAAAGAAATGCACAGACCAGTCCCAAGACTCAGTAGAAGGAACAGCTAAAGATTCCTAGCTATAATGGTTGCTAGCCCAAACCTTCTCTCGTCGCCAAGGGCAAACGCGGAAGCTTGGCTTACGTACTGCCTTGAAGCTGGAGACTACGCTGGGATGATGACGTTAGGCCGTCTCCTTAGCGCTCGCAACGTGCCCTCCTCATCCCTTTGTGCGTCCGGAAGCCTTATCTTGTGGAAGCTGCGCGCCTGCTTTTCCTTTCGCGCCTTCGTTTATCTCGACGCGCGACGCACTTCAGAACCTCGTTACCCAAACGAGAACCAACAGGACCCGTTTCTCTCTCGAAAGCTTCGTCGAATGCTCTGCTACGTTTTCGTGTTTCGGTTCAGGGTCTTTTCTCTCTCAATCTCAATCTCGTTCGTTTTACCCGGTATGCGTGCGTTTTGATACCGTAGAGTACTTAGGACGGAAAATCCAGAAATTTCCGGTATCAGCTATTCCAGCATTGCTGCCGCGTGTATTTGTCGGGACTAGATTACGCACAGTATTTGTTTGCGTTTTAGTAATCTGTAAACTTCCATCCTGTCGTTGATGGTGTTAAGGCTATATAGGCGAGTATGAGATAGGGTGCCCTAAGAGCGCGTCGTTACAATTCCGTACCATGCCGGTGCACTCCTCGTGCATCTGATGACATTCGAGACATGCACTTTTGTGCACTGGACGTCCACCCCAGAAAAAGCGATGCCGTGGTATTATTTTAAATTCCGCGCCACAACAAGAAGGAAGCTTGGCTGCACTGCAGCGTGAGAGGACGATTACTCGAAGAAGAAAGCGACACTAGGAACAGGCCCACGATGTAAAACATATAGTGTAACAATCATTAAAGGTTTATTTATAGAGTCATGAGCACACCTGTGATTGAGATATGATGGAATTCACTGTGGTTTTGATTAGAACTTGTGAGCATCCAGACCAATAAGTGGAGGTCCCCAGACAATTTTACCCTTGGTCCTCCTCCTGTACGCCTACTCGTACACTATGTATTTAAGAACTAAGAAGAGATTGAATAAATCCAAACCAAAACAAGCCTGGCGATTACTTTGTTTCCTCATTCGGTAGGCGAGCGCCGTATAGGGGAAGGGGAGGGCAGAGGTGCCTCAACCCTGCAATAGCTAGCAGAGCAGTCTGTCGCCCTTTAAATAAATAGCGGTACTCGTCAGCGAACTACACAACATATTTTGCTCTCCTTTTTTTAAATCTTGTAGGACTGTCCGCGTGCAGACGGAATCCGCAGTAACCGGATAAGAACCAACTCGAGAACATAGCCATCACAGGCCGTGCTTGCGCTACTACCATGGTGTCCTTCGCTCGAATCCTTTTCTTTCATTTGTTCTGTTCACAGCAAACAAGCCGGAGTCGCAAAGCGCTGTACTTGTCCCTACGGCGATAGATTTGTTTCCGCAGCTTTGCTTTGAGGACCCCTTGCTTCCTCCGCTTAACGGGTGTTTTCTTTGGGGCTCGTTTGCGCGGATGTGAAAGACCACGGCAGCGGAACAGACTAGTGATGGAGGGGACCGGCGATTTCCGTTGGCTACAAACCAACTGCCCACGGGAACAAAATAATACTTACGAAGTCCAGATGGAAACGACGAAAGTGGCGGCAAGGGAAAGCTGAAAAAGATGGCATATTGTTTCTTTTTGTTCCTCATATTTGTGCTTATGAGAAGCTAGAGCAGTTTGACGGAGCCTCGAGAAACACCGGCGTTCTGCTTGCTTCTTCTTTCCCTTCCTTAGGTTTAGCGTTGAACCTGAATGTTTGTTGGTACATTTGAGAAAAATGGCTATCAGTTCACCCCATTTGTTGGATAAGCAAATAAATGGGACAGAAATTTCACAGTTTCACCGTAAAGCAAAAACGACGATAACAAAAAAATGAGGGTAGATGCTTAGAACTTCTAAGAATGTGAAGGGAAAACCTAGTTGAGCCTTTTGTTGATCTGAAAGGTGGTCGGAGAAATAGAAATTGTCTATGTTTACTTTGCCGTGATAAAGGAGATAGATGAACTTAACGATGCAACTCGTCGACGGTTTATTAAGTGGGTATGCTCGCTTGATTGCGGAGAGCCGTTACGCTTTCGTGCCGTGAGTATTTTGAGTAAATGAAGCGAGGGCCATATTTGTATGTGTTCTAATTTATCGATGAGGTAGGCTTGGTGAGGATTCCATACGACACTGGCATATTCAAGGATTGGACGTACAAGCGTCAAATATGCTGCGAGTTTTGCTTAGGGGCGAGCCGCTTTAAGTTTTCGCCGCAAAAATCCCAACTGCCGAAATGCTTAGCTGATATGTTTTCTACATGTAATTCCATTTTAAGTTCTTAGTAAATGTTACTCCTAGGTATTTGACACTGTCCGTTTGAACTAAGGTATGGCCTGATAGATTGTAATTAAAGCATAGATGCTGTCTTTTCTGTGTTATAGTGATACATTTAGTTTTGGTTACATTAATTTGCATCCCCCATTTGTGCACCAGGCAGAAATATTAGCTAGAGAGAATCTAGTTTAGTTTGATCTTCAGTAGCCCGCACAGTCGTGCAGATTACAGTCGTCTGCGAACACCTAATTGTTTACTCCCGGTTCAATGCACTCATGTATATCGTTGACATAAACAAGAAAGAGATAAGGTCCTAGAACGGATCCTTGAGGTACACCTGAGAAAACATCAAAGATGTTTGATTGATTTTTTGATTTCTACATATTGGCTTCGTCCATGGAGGTAGCTGATTCCATGAGACTATTTGGGATTAATGCCGATTGCTTTCATTACCAATTAATTTGCAATGGGGCACGCGGTCGAATGCCTTCGATAAATCAATTAGTATTGCATCTGTTTGTAGATTGGAATTTTAATTGCCGATGAAAAGTCATGCGTAGTTTCAAGCAGCTGCGTTAACCGTCGAGAGCCCTCTCCGGAAACCATGCTGTCTTGATAAAGTAGATTGTTTGTTTCTAGATATTCCATAATCGCTTTATTAATATGTGTTCTAAGAGTTGCAGCAGCAGCTTGTTAATGATATCGGCCTGTGTTTTCTATTAGAAGCTTATTCCCGTCCTTAAGAGTGGGTTTTATTTTAGCGCAGAGCCAATCGAACGGAAGCGACGCAGTTAACAGCGACGTTCTAAAGGTGAAGCATATAAAAGGTGCTAACTGTTCTGCATATCGTCGTAAGAATGAGTTCGGAATATTATCAGCGCCCACAGATTTTTGGTGTCAATGTTCAGTAATAAGTTAAGAATGCCTGGTTCTGTAATCACGATGTCCGGCATCGCTGGCTCCTGATAACATATGTTGCGGTTTGGCACTGGCGTTCGCGAGAATACTGACTGAAAAAATGCGTTAAAAGAGTTGGCAATAACACGGCATCCTGAACAACAGTTCCATTCACCTCCATTTTATCGACAGTGTGATCGCGTTTTGACAAATAGCGCCAAATTTTTGAGGCTCATTATTCATGAAGCTTATTAGGGTAGTTGAAAAAAAGTATGTTCTAGCGTTTTTGAGCTTAGTCGCATTCACTAGAGAGCACGGATGGTTGCGGAGTTATCTTTGCGTTGCGCATTCGTTGTATTTTTCGTTTAAGATGAATTATTTCACGCGTTATCCAGGTGTTTCACGCTTCGTTTCTTCATTTTGGAAGGAATGAATGCTCTTCACAGTATAGTATTGCATGTTTCAAATTTTTGCCACAAAGTATTTACGTTGTCACAACTATTGGTAGGAAAACAGTCCCAATTTTTTCGAAATAATCAACTATGCTTGCATCATCAGCTCGATTATATATTTTAACCACTGTTTTTGAGTTACAGCTATTACTTCTTAATCTAGGACCTTGAAAATATAACTTTATCAGTAGCATTTTGTGGTCAGATATTCCCTCTTCCAGGCTAATTTCGGAGTTCACAGATTGCGATACAAGCGCCAAGTCGAGAACTGAAGAAGAACTTCCTGGATACGTGTCGGCTGTTGGACTAACTGCGATAATGAAAAAACTAAATACTGTTTTTAGTAGTAATTGGCAGCTAGCTGCCTCCTTAGTACTCGTTGAAAAGTTTGTCCAGTTAATACCTGGTAGGTTGAAATCACCCGTGAGTAATAATTTTGTTCTAATCAGTTATAATGGTATTTAGGAAGTCGTGAAGTTGGGTAAGGTAATCAACAGAGGCGTTAGGACGCCGGTAAATGCCACCTATCAACACAGATGAATCGTTTATTTTAAGCGTGCACCAGATGCTTTCATGATTCGGTATACCTATTTCTTTATGAAAGTGTATTCCATGTTTTATCGCTATAGCCACACCACCACCACGGCCATCCCGATCTGAACGCAGAAGGGCATACGTTGCAGGCCAATTTCTCGAGTCATGAATACCTGCGTGCAACCATGTCTCTGTGATTACGACTAATATCGGGTTGTACATCAGCTAAACGCTTCCAGCTTATCCGTCTTATTCAACTATGCTTCTAGCATTGAACGATAGTACACACAGCGGCAACTTTTGCTTGGGTTCTGTCATGCATTCGGTCTGGCGGTAGTTACTTAGCTTCATAGGGCGTGCTTGGGTCAACATACCCTCTTATTTTCGGCTGAATTCCATGATAACAAGTCGTCGTTCACTTTCAGCTTGTCGAAGAAGTGTCACCTTGTCGCCTTTATCGCGATTAGTTTTAGCGGATTGCCATAATTTACTGCGCGTAGTATCTAACTGGCCTTGAGAAGTCGTTACATTTCCGTACCATGCCCGGTGCACTCCTCTTGCATCTGATGACATTCGAGACATGCACTTTGTGCACTGGACGTTCACCCCAGAAAAAGCGAAGCCGTGGTATTATCTTAAATTCCGCGCCACAACAAGAAGGAAGCTCGGCTGCACTGCAGCGTGAGAGGAAGGTTACTCTAAAAGATAAGCGACACTAGGAAAAGGCCCACGATGTTAAAACATATAGTATAACAATCATTAAATGTTTTATTTATAGCGTCATGAGCACACCTGTGATTGAGATATGATGGAATTCACTGTGGTTTTGATTAGAACTTGTGAGCATCCAGACTAATAAGTGGAGGTCCCCAGACAATTTTACCCTTGGTCCTCCTCTTGTACGCCTACTCGTACACTATGTATTTAAAAACTAAGAAGAGATTGAATAAATAGAAAGCAAAGCAAGCCTGGCGATTACTTTGTCCTCATTCGGTAGGCGACCGCCGCTATAGGGGAAGGAGAGGGCAGAGGTGCTCAACCCTTGCCAAAACTTTAAAGCTGCTAGCAGCAGTCCTGTCGCCCACTTTAAATAAAGAGCAGGTACTCGTCAGCGAACTACACAACATATTTTGCTCTCCTTTTTTTAAATCTTGTAGGACTGCACCGCTGTGCAAACGGCAGCCGCAGTAACCAGATAAGAACCAACTCGAGAACAATAGCCATCACAGGTCGTGCTTGCACTAATATCATGGTGTCCTTTGCTCCGAATCCTTTTCTTTCGTTTGTTTTCGTGTGACAGCAAACAAGTCGGAGTCTAAAAGCGCTGTCCTTGTCCTTACGGCGATAGATTTGTTCCGGAGCTTTGCATTGCGGCACCCTTGCTTCCGCTTAACGGGTGTTTCTTCCCAGAAAACAAAAGTTTGCGCGTTGGCCTCGGGGTTCGTTTGCATGGATGTGAAAGACCACGGTAGCAGAACAAACCGACTAATGATGGAGGAGAACCGGGGATTTCCACTGGATACAACAAACATTACCAGCGGCACAAATAATGCTTACGAAGTCAGGTGGAAACGATGCTGTCTAAGAAAGTGGCGGCAAGACAAAGCCCAAAAAGAAGGAATATTGTTTCTTTTTGTTCCTGATATTTGTGCTTACGAGAGTAGCTAGAGCAGTTTGACGGAGCCTCGAGAAACACCGGCGTTCTGCTCACTTCTTCTTTCCCTTCCTTAGGTTTAGCGTTGAACCTGAATGTTTGTTGGTACATTTGAGAAAAATGGCTATCAGTTCACCCCATTTGTTGGATAAGCAAATAAATGGCACAGAACATTTCAAAGTTCTACCGTAAAACAAAAATGACGACAATGAAAAAAATGAAGGTAGATGCTTAGAACCTTCTAAGAATGTAAAGGTGAAAACCTGGTAGAGCCGTTTGTTGATCTCCTGTTGAACTTTCTCTTCTATTGCAACCATCAGGGCGCTGGCGCAGCTTCCTATGTAACCGCTTTTTCCCGACGGCGTTACGACGAGCTGCTCTTTCCTCTAAAGTACGCCACGGCGGAAGCTTCCGCCCCGACATGCTTTCTTGGTCGTTCGCCCTGTAACTGAACTCAGCTCCTAGCACGTAGCAGAACAAACTATGCGACAGGCCATTAAGGGAATATCATAAAAGAAGAGCCACTTAATGCGTCTCCTTATTTTACTTTTGCAAGCATTTAACCACTTGTTGTTTTTCAAAGTACACTCCACTTCCCTACATACTAAGTATGCGGGGACCACAAAACACTTCCAATTACCCTAACTTCTAATTAACCCCAAAGAAACAGAACAGCATTGTTACCACTCAGCTAACACGTCTTCTTGATTTCGTTCAGAATCTCGACTTTGGTCGCCAAGTCGAGCATACACCACGGGTTGCCATGACGTTTGACACTCGTCTATAAAATCGAAGCCTAAAGCTTCCACCATGCACACAAACTGCTCACACGGAGCTGTGCGCGACAAGGAAGGTTGATGACGTCGAAAGAGGGAGACGCGCACGCTGGCGCGAGTCTCAACTGGCCTGTCGTATTGTCAGCTGTGCGTTGCCTCACCAATGGCGCCGACATACAGAACACAACGCTGCACTCGTGCTTAAAAATTTCGTATTTTATTGAGAAATGGCGGTCACTTGGATGGTTCTTATTTGAAATAAATTCCAAATAACCGATGTATTGGGTTGTAGCTCCGAAATATCGACCAGTTTTTTTAATTAGATTAACCGGAAATTCCTATTCAGCGACTACGAATTATCGAAGGTCGGCTGTAGTAGCCGTATGATGCGGGTTTTTCTGTCGATTTAGTAGCTATGACGGCTGCGATTCATATATAAATCGCCGACTTCCCGATTTTACTCTTTTTCGCACTCTAGCTAGCAGCTGCTGCCAACTCAACCGTTCGCCCTCTTGGCGGCCATCCCCGTAGAAATCATGAGAGTGCGCGTATACAGTGTTTTACCTTGAAGGATGGCCACGAGGCGTAAATGGCTCAAGCCTCGCGAAAAGAGCACTACGAAAGTGTTCACTGCTGCACTCCGAATTTACAGTTGGCAAAAAGCACGCAGCGGTAAAGCGCTTTTTCAAGCGAGGATAAGTTTCGAGATGCGAGCCCATGTGTCAAGCCTGGAGACACGGGGCCATTAGTATGCATCGTTGTTTACGGGCTGAGACTCTCGCTCCGTCTGCAACACCTAGGCATCCTCCTGCTGCAAGGCCAGGCGACCGGACAGGCTGTATCTGAGCGATGAGCGTTCAAGTATCGTGAGACCGTAGAATGCGCGCTCCAGCCATTTTTACCGGCGGAAAAAAGAGGCAGGCCTCTCCACTTTTTCTCTCCCGCCAGGGCCATCCGTCCTAATAGAGCTCCATTTTTCGTGCTCTTGTTCTGCGGTGCTGCTGGCTCGGCTGTCTGCGGGGCAAGAGCCCTAGTTTTCTCTTGGCAGGCCATAGAATACTTCTGCTAGGCTTTGCGTGCAAGTGTCAGAAGGCTCCGCCAGCCGTTACTGTCTCCCGGGGTGTCATTCATCCGTATTTGACCGCAGTTTCGACCAACTCGCTTCATTTACCACGCTCATCAATTTAAATAAGGGCCTTTTTTTGTATAGCGTATGTGGTGTCATAGTTGCCAATTTTTCATACTTTGAAAATTTCGCTCTTGTCACTTTGAACGCGCCGCTAATCCGGACCTGTGTAGAAGTTTTTTTTCCTAATGGGTTGCTGATTCGGGATTTGCAGACGTTTTTAATTGCGAAAACAAACGAATTACCTCCTAAACAGAATACAAACAATTGCGTTCTGCATGATGCGGGCAGGCGAACTCTTGTGCATGAAAACTGAACCTATTTGAACTTCGCAAACTGTTACACGTGCGCATGTAGGGCTGTTTGCGTCATAACATGCTGCTGGCCAGTTATATAGGAGCTGAATGAATTAGTTAGGGCGAGGGAGTGGGTTGCATAAACTTTAGCTTGACATACAGGATAGGTTATTGCAAGCGCAAAAATTGAGGCTTATCGTTTCCTTCTTTCGTGTGATCGCCGATTTTGTGCGCCTCTTATCATGGTTCTAAACTTTCTAGTGCGATGGAGAAGATTTGGAATATTTCTGAAGAACAATATCCTGCTGCAGTAATCATGCCCGACATTTGTTTGTATCGCCATGGAACATACATGCATTTTTTTTTGTGCACTAGGAGACATCGAATAAAACAATCCACACCCATTCCTTCCCTGTTTCCCCATCAAATCCTCTAGTTCCGTTTCTTTTTGGTATTCCTCTTCATTCGACACTAAAAATACCAAGCCTCCCCTCGAACTGGATGGCATAAATTTCAGTCTGACTGCACACCACAGGAAACAGTAGTGGACTGTCTATGCTCAAGGTATTGAAGCACTCGGTGCATAGATCACTGCCGCTAGCGAACAAAGCTTTTTATGTGGTACAACACTCGTCAACGAGCTTTTCGCCACTGGTCCTCCTGCTTCTGAATCTTCTACTACTGCAGTCGTCACCAAGCCCCGTTTCCAACTGCGATCCTCACTAACGGCGGCCTTTTTTTTTCAGCCGAGCACGAAAGCAGGCGAAAATCCGGCCGTTCTCCCTTTGAAGGGCGGGAGACACGCCTATCAGCTCCAGGATTTCATCTAACGGGTTCTGTCTCTTGGTTCTCTTTTCGGCTTTACTTATGTACCGCCGCACACAAAAAAACCTTCAAGGATTAACCCAGAAAATGAGCTACAGCAAATGATGGGACTGGATAGTACGGGACAGCGGGGGCGGTGAGAAGAACTGGGCATTGTGAAGATATCGAGAAAGGCGAGCGTCAGGCGCGACGAAGAGAGCTTAGGGTTTCAGTCCTGAACGAAATCAGCGTGAGCCGGAGGAGCACAAAGGATCCGGCGTTTCTCTTCCCTGCTTTCCGGTAAGAGGCATTCCGCGCTTCGCCTCTTCTCTCTAAGCGTTGTCACGTTGGCGGTATCAGCCCGCTTTCCACGGCTGACCTGATTTGTTACCACCATCTTCTTCTTACTGCTGCTTCCAGAAATTTGGGTGCCTCTGCGTCGACTTTGTTGCCGCCAGTTGCGAGGCCTCTTTGCCCAATACGCTTCATTTCGGTTTCGAAGGTGGTAAATTCTAGAGACTTTCTCTCTTGTATCAGTTCCAGTCCGGTTCCGATTCAGCTCAGTCTGTAGCTCGCGAGAAGGGTTCGGGTGGATGAATTATGACCTGAGAAATGGATTTGCAAGACGAGAACAGAAAATCCCTACCAGTTTTAGAGGACATGCCGACAAAAACAGATCTTTAAAGGTTTAAGTTCCTTTAAACATCTTTAAACATCCTTTAAACATCTTCCTTTAAAATCTTTAAACAGTTCCACAAAAATATTATCTTATATAATAGGTACGCTAACACGCACGAGCGCGCACGCGCGCACGCACGCTCAGAGACACACAGACAATTGAGGGAGGGATGTCACAGGTGACCGGTTATATGGTTGGGTAGATGTCATGAAGAATGGGGTCTTGGGGATAGGAATTGGTCTGTAGCCTGTAAAGACTAGTGGTTTTTGGTCTAGACAAGTATGGAAGCGGATAGGAAATTATTATTTTGCTTCGGCGGTTGGGGACCAGGATGTCTCCACAGTTAACCAGAGGTATCGTCTGGTTCCGTCTGGAACAGCAGGCCATGAATGTTCCCCGAAATCCGGCTAGCGCACATGCGCTGTCACAAGTAATACGGGAGGGAAAGATACGGTACTTACTTGCATACAGCAACGTATAAATGCTGGCTTACGCTACAGGAGAAAATCGTTCCCCAAAAGATAAAATTGCAATCTCTTCATGCAATCCTAATACATGTTGTGCATTCGCATATCTCTATCCTACGTGCGATATTTGTGTCCGTGTATATCCCGGCTTTTATCGTGACATATCACGTGGTCAAGCGAGAGTCATTTCTGCATTGCGAAGCGCCCCTTAAACTGCGAGGACGGAGTGAGGTTGGGGAAGTAAATGAGGTGTAAGGATAAGAACAGGGTGGAAACTTTGTAAACTAAATGAAACAGGAAAATCGGAATAATGTCGAGCTGGCAGAGGAACACGCAGCGCCGTCAGGTGCCAGGTAAGGAAGAGGATTGGGCGCTTATCCCATCGCCCAATGGCAATGGTCCCCTTGTTGAATGGAGCTTCCATACGTCTGCGTGCTTTAAGTGCAGAGCACTTTAGGGGCTCGCCTTGTCGTCGTAGCTCGGTCGCTGCACCCAAGTAGAACCACACGGCGCGCTCCGTCGTCATGGCGTAACACATAGGCTTCGAAAGCCAAGCGATTTATATAGTCATAAGCGTTCGAAACTTGTGAACCGCTGACGCGTGTCGTACATCTCCCCGTTGTTTAGCGCAAAGAAAACTAAAGGTACATTGAGGCAAAATATACGTAATTAACCGACAGCGACCCGCGTTCAGTTAGTTAGGAATGCTCGTTGGGTTGGTTGTTAGGGTATTAAGCGAAAAAAAAAAAACTGGCAGTGCAATGGCGACACGTGCGGGAGGAAAAGCAAGACAAAAAAGAACAGAACTCCCGCGGCCGCAGTTTCAGGTAGGAGCGCGCGAGCACTGCGACGGCGGGAAATTGAATTGCATGGGTGGGTAGCAGTGAGCGGATAAAGGCGCTACAGCCCATTACACCGAATCACTGCTCTGCATTTCCCAGCTTTCAATTAGTGGAAACTTAATTTTACTCATGCATGCATTTTGCTTTAGGTAATGTCCTCCTGCTTCGCTCGGTTCGAACGTTGCAGTCAGAACAGTATAAACCGGCTATGACGCTTTCCTCGCTTGTCTTCAGACTAGCTTGGCAGCAACACTCTTACTTGCCGGTCTAATCATTTCAGACGAACAGCGACGCAAAATTTCTGGTTTGAAGCAGCCAAGAAACTCGTCCTTCAAAAACAGCGTGCTCTCTGGCGCTTTCGAAAGTACCCCACGGCACCGCGTAAGGGAATTAACGCATGTGATGGAAGCATGTGACGCGTAAACGTTACAGCCGATTATGGAGAATCACTGCTCGCCATTGACATGCTGTTACACAGGTTGAGTGGAATGGGCTTAATTTTTCTCTCTCATTTGTGCTTCGCTTGGTTATACACGCATGGAAAGCTTCTTACCTTCGTGTTGCCGGAACTTTTGCTGAAGAGTTTGCAATGAAGGCAATTTGGTTTTATAAACAACAGTTTGGTTAATGACTGCTTTAGTTTTATAAAGACGGGGTTTTTTTGACGAGAAGAACTGAAAGCAATTCGTTTTGGAGGAACGGATGCAAAGCTGCACGCCATGGCCTGTTCTTCTCCCAGAGGTAGTACGCGCGCTACAATAGTTTTCTGTAGTCATCATGACGCAAGTCTCAACCTGAGAGATGACATAGTCCTCAAAAGGCAAAGGGCTGTCTGCGCCCATACTTTCCGAAAATTCCTTCCAGCCACCGGGTTCAGGACTCTCACCAGTGTCATGGTCCTCCTCTTCGATAATGATGTCCACAGCAGTAAAGTTAGCAGCGTCTGGACCTGCTTTCAGCCAGGCAGTTCACTATAGTTGTTGGACGTCACAGTCCACCAAACTACCTGTGAGCATTTCACCTGCCTGTCGCACGTTAATGGGTCAGGCTTCTGCATTTTCAGATTGATCAGGATAAGCTTGCCAAGCTGCCGTCTGTAGTGCACCTTTGCATTTTTTGATGATACCGAGATCAAGAAGCCGCAAGATTGACGCGCAGATGGGTAGTAGAAATTCCACTCGGATGCTGGCTAAGGCGTGTTTCGACTAAGGTGGCCGAGCCATTGTCCAAAATTGACAAAATCTTGCGATTCTTTGTTGCTATGTTATTGTTCACGCCTATGATCCACCTTGTAAAACATTCACGCGACATCCCAGCCTTTGAATATGGGTGGGATCAACCCTTTAAAGCACCTTGGGCGTGAATATCGACTGATGAATATAGGTTTCGTCTTATGCGTACCCGATGCGTTGCAGCCAAACAATGCTGTGATTCTGACCTTGGAGTGCTTCCCACCTTGGCACGTGTCGTCTTTGTAGCACATGTTTTTTTCTGGAGCAGTTGGTAAAATACACCGGTATCGTTTGGGTTGTATACATCGTCGGTGCTGTAGTCGCTGATGACGTCACGCAAGTTCTCTTCGCTGCACGTGCTTGCAGCATTGGTGTCCGCGCTGCTCGCTGCACCGCATACCTGTTTCAACACGATATCATGCCGCCAACCGAAAGCGATGCAACCATCCACCTCTTGCGTTAAAACCGGTGACAACAAAAAGCGCTGCGAATTCCATGGCCTCCTCTTTAATTATGGGTATGGAAACCGTAATGTTCCTGGATCGTAAATCCTTTAGCCATGCCACAACGGCGTCGTTGACTTTACGGAAATACGGAGCGCACACTTTCTTGCGCGCGTGGCCGAGCTGCGCACGTTCCGATGCGGCTTCGGTCGCTTGGCGCTTGCTCTTAATCGTAGACAATGATTATGCCGGGATCCAAATGCCTTCCCAACGTCGATTTGACGCTGCCCGGAATCCCGCCTAAGCAAAACATCTCGTTTTTCGTCTAACGACAGCCGCTTTCGTTTGGTGTTAATGATTAACTTCGTGGTTGTAGTGGGTGTTGGGCTAAAGCTGTAGGTGTGGCTATGGCTATGGCTTCGTCTGGCTACAAGATGATCTAGGTAGCCAATCCAGTTCAAAGTTAAAATGGGGTTCATTATCGCTCGCGCGGTAATGAAACGCGGTTCCCAACAACAAATGGGCTAAAAAGTGCGGGTTGTACTCGTTTAAGTGATAAGTAGGACCTGAGAGGCATATGATGGCGCTGAAATGATCGTGGAACTGAAATCCGCACTGAGCTAAATTTCGGTAAACTGAAGGACGGTTGTACTGGGTTCAGTGGCGGTTCCTGTTGAGGATTTAAAAAGTTCGTACAACTGAATAGTTTATTTAAATGAGGTTCGTTCAAGTGGTATTTTATTGTAGTATGTTGAGGGTCCTGAAACAAACATGTTCAGAAACTTTTGCAACGAAGTTGAAGTGTTTAACTACGCGAACTTTATGCGCAAAGTTGTGCCAAAATGAATCCAGACACCTCATATAGTTCGTTAGTCGGCACACTTTCATTTTACGGCTCTAGCCTCAATAATTGTTTTCGCCTCCATTTCAAAATAACATATTGGCAGTTTCAAGGAAGGCCATCTTGTATTTATTTGTGGTGTGAGCCTCAGTCGCTTGATAAAAATGCTTGCACAACTGACGACCACTTGCGGAGAGACCACTTGGGGGACGACGAAAATAGGAGGCGGGCTGTAGATGATGGCTTTGCACGTACTCTGTCAATCAGTAATACTTTTCGTCAATGGCACAACACGCTAAGCGAGACCGGAATAGAGTTTCCCACAGGCGACAGTTGTGGTGGCGAGGCGTACAGTGGAGGGCAGAGAAGCCATACCACGTCGACCCGCCAAAACTGCTCTAAGCAGCTGGCCCAGTTTAGAAAGGAGCTTTCATTTCCGCTCTTATCGGGGAAGAACCAGAGGAGTTCCCGCCCCAAGTTTCGGAAGCAAAACTACTGTACTGTCAGTGTTAGATAAGTGGCTGTTTTAAGATTGTTAGACTCGTTCCTAATTACTGTGGTTCTTTTTGCCATTAGTGTTTTGCCTTCTTCGTTTACCACTTATTTTTCACAGTTTTCGTCAACGAGCGTGTTATGGCCGAAATAAAGGGGCACATTGGAGAAATTTTTACACTTTCCTTGGCTGGCATTTATATTAAAGCTTCTGCATCAAGATGTATAACTATTCACTAGAGCAAATTTTCGCAGTGTGTGGTAATTTAGCTATTATTAAGAGACATTCAATACTTTTTTTCTAATTATTGTTACGCTCGGACATGTTGGTTATTAGTGCGGAAGCAGTATGTGACCCGTTCTGCATAAACGCGTCGGCGGAATGAATACATATTAATAGGGTGCGCGCGTTCCTGTGTGCATGCGTCGATGTTCAGCTGCTAGGTGCAATACGGTTTCCGGTATGAGGAAACGAGGTCCCTGCATCAATCAAGACATCGTCGACCTGGGTTGCCGAAGAGTTAGCTATCGCCTTAGCCCTCATACATGCGAAGTACCCAATCATTATCACGGATTAGCAGGCTGCCTGCAGAAGCTTCTTAGCCGGGAGGGTGGCCCCTTCTACTTTAAAGTTACTATAAACACATCAACCCCGCCGGAAAGTTAATATCATCTGGACTCCTGGCCATTCCTCACTGACGGGCAACACCTTTGCCCATCAGCAAGCCTGCGCCCTCTCTCTCCAGGCTTCCGAGGAGGCCACGTCGTCAATCCCGCTCGTAACATATCAAGACATAACGCAATATTACCGGTCCGACAGACTACACTTTCCTCCCCTTCACCCTGCACTCTCCAAGGAAGAAGAATCGCTGCTCCGCAGACTACAAACTAATACCTTTCCTCACCCAGTTCGCTGCATCGTACGTTTCCAATTCAATACTCGGCTGAATGTCAGTTTTGTTCACAACCCAGAACTGTACCTCATATTATAATAAAGTGTAGGCGCAATCCCAAAGCTTCCACCTCTCCGATCCCCCCTTTCCTACCCCTGAGCTGTGGGAGAACCTGGTGACCAGCGGCCATCTGGACGTCCAGCAACTCCTGGCATCCTGAGCGAAAGCTCTCTGCTCACCTCACGGATTCCCGTACTAGGGAACCCCTCCCCCTTCAGAAAGCGCAAGTAAGCGTTTCTCTTTCTCTCTCAGGCTGCAGAGGCGAAAGCGAGCAGTTTTGAACGTACTAAACTGCAAGGCGCTGAGGTGGCTTCTAAGACAACTCAACAACAACTTGAAATGAAAACACGTCGGAAGGCTTTATCTTAGAAAAAAAATTAAAATACCCCTACCGAAACAGCGATGCGCATTTACATAGAACCCGCAAGTATCTTATGTTATCATTCTAGTTGCGAAAGCCGCCTTTAGCAAGTCGTTCATAATTAAAGACACACTAACGGGCCGTAAATATTCAACACAGATACTGCGAACACTACCATCGATGTATGCGCTGCAGCCTTAAAAGATGTGGGTGCCTTCTTCCGAACACATTTTTCCAATCTTAGTCACTTCAATAACTTATTAAATTTGCGATGTCCCCACCTCTTTGTACTTTGTACAATTTAGCTTTGAGCACTCTCATGCTTTCCGTGTACCGTGATTAGCACCGGCCAACTGAATACCACTAATTGGCTCGCAACGCAATCTTCTGCAATCGTTCCTATCGCTGCTTCAATTTTTCCCTCTTCCGCGCATCGCCGCGCTTGCAGTCAGTACTTTTAGCCAAATCCTGATTAGATCAACATGCAAATTTTTGTACGGCTTTGGAAGCATCATAATTCGTAATACGTAGGCAGTATTTCAAGCCTTAAACGCTGATCATGAGGATAAGTTTTTGCTTTGCGGCCTATATAGGGACTCATATTTACACCAAGGTGTGGTGACTGTTGCAGCCACCTAATGTTGAGGTAAATATTTGGGAAGGAGAAATCCAGATTTTCTAGTTCTCTGTCACTTTATTATTACTTCCATACCCTGTTTTTCTTTCGCTCGATTAGGATAATTGAATAAAGCGATTCCTCTTACATCCATCTACTAATTGAGCTGGCGTATATGAAAGATTATCAGCTTGGCCAAATTTAATTAGCAGGATTCGCGGTTGCGTTGCCACGTAAAAAAGAAGGAAGACCTGCACAACGAACGAAACTGTGCACAAGCCCTAATTACTTACGGTATATCTTGGGGCGAATGTTGCGTGGCGAAACAAAGTAACCAAAATCGAGCAGTAAAACAGATGCTTTATAGACAAGACAAGATATTCAAATAAACAAGATATTCAAATATTATGCCTACATATGTATATACGTTTTAGGCCCCAATGAAAACAGAAAGTAAAAACCAACGACAAGCTTTACCGGCCAGTAATTTCTCGTGTCTGCCATTTTTTGTTCGCGAAGTCGCTTTTTTAGGTGCATAGGAAACGACCCTCAAGGTTGGACGGCTGGGATCCATTTGGCAACTACTCTGCCGAACGCTACATAGACCACCCCTGTCACTAAAAAGAAAAGCACATAAACAATTCCTGCTTTCTGTGAGGACGTATGGAGCAGAAACTTGGGGACTTACTAAGAACAAAAAAACTTGGGCCTGCCCAACGAGCCGTAGAACGAATTATTATGGGAGTAGCACTTCAAATAGGGAGCGAGCGTCTTGGACTGAGAAGCATATTTCGGTGGACGATATGCCAGATCAAATCAAAAGGAAGAAGTGCAGCCCGGCTGCACATCTAACCGCAGAATTGACAAACCGTACAATATCGGGGAAGCGGATGTGGTGCCGAGACGCGGGACGAGAAGTTGGGGAAGGCCGGTGACTTGATGAGGGGGTGAGAAAGAATTTTTGTGGAAAATAGGTTCGGAGACGCAGAATAGGCGTGGTTCAAAGTCAATCGGAAAGGTCTTCATCTTATCTCACAGTGGATTTAAAGTAAGTTGATGACGACGACACAATGATGATGATGGTAATGGTGGTGGAGGAATGATGATGATGATGATTTTTGGTACAGGTTAGCAACGGTTAAGCATAAAAATTGTCACAAGTGCGAATAATTGACGACAACTATTGTACGATAGTTATTAGTATTAGGCAGGAGAATCGTAGCGAAAGATGGTGCGTATAATTGAAATGTAGTTTCAAATGGCATCGGAGAGGGGAGACAATTTTTAACCTTTATTGAAATAACGAAAAGCCTGGAATATCTCGCTAACGACTTCATCCCCCGCTCCCTCCTCGAGGACAGAGAAAAGCTATGGTTGGGGAGGGTATTGGTAAGTGTTGGAACTCCTTTCTCTTCTGCGCTGTAGCAGATGACAATCATAAACATCACTCTTATCAGCACCGACCGAACGGTGGCCCGCGCTCGCCACCCGCAGTCAGTGCGATTAAAGCCCTTATCCTAACCTGACGTTTGGTCTCCGCTTTCTCACGACGGCTTCGGCAGCCGGAGGACGTCGAGGTCCATAACAGTTTGAAACAACAGCGAAAAAATAAAGGGGCGAGAAATAAAACCTAAGGGAGTGTCCCGGACTGCTTTTGCTAATTGGCGTAGGTAGCGAAGAAGGAGACCCTCTTAGAAACTGAGTCGCAGCACTACAAACAGTCAAGATGTATTTTATTTAATGCAAGAGCCAGCTAGTTAGCTATGCTTTCCAAAACGACCGCATGCATGCACACAAAATGGCCGCCTGCTCCAAGGACAAAAAAAATGGTTAATGAACACTCGAAATGACGGCACATTTTTCAGAGAAGCTCCCATACACAAGGTAGACGATTGAGTGTAAAAACAATTAGATAAACATGATTATGGGTGGGATTCGAACAAGGCTACTCCGGCACGCATACGAACACGGAACCCCCAGGCCACCATCACCACTCGCTGATTCTAGCTGACTTAAGGTAGACATAGAGAATGAGTTGCGGCCTTCGACGCAGAAACGGGCATTAGAAAGATGCGCTGCGTGTCTACAGGAGTAATTTTGGCGTACAAATGACGCAACAGCAAGTAAGCGACAAAGCCCGTTTCCGCGAATAGCGCTAGCAAGGGTGGGTGATTGTCATAATGAGATAGCCCTGTCTCAGAACTGGGCTGCCGTCGGGGCCGATATGGAGAAGGTGACGCCACTGTAGGCAAAACCTCACTATTGTACGTAAAAATGAGTGCTCTACCATCCACGTGACACCTGCTCTTCGAATTTCGCTGGTGTGGTGTACACGGCGATATACTGTCGGCTAGTTGCATTAAGAGCAGCTGGGAAACTTGGTCGGTCACGGCCATGCGACACCGAAAAGGAGCGCGAGAGGGGAAACTCGGTGAAGAGAGCCACATCAGCGGCCAGCCCAGCGCCAAGTAAGGGGTGTGAAACCGCCCACGACGAAGAAAGCCGAGAGCGGAGCAGCGGAGACGATGGGAAGGGAGAACGAGGTGCGACAGCGAGGAACTAAAGCTACTGAGGTACATCACGGCGCCTCTACCTGAGCAGCAGCTGCTGCTGCAGAAACAACTGCGATTGTGGGGCTTTTCCCAACATATGGCGCACAAGCAGCATGAGGAATTTGAATAAAGCATAGCAACATGGCGGCGCTCATAATATCGATATATCCGTCCGACAATTGGCCACTAATGTTTTCGCATTCAATACATTATAAGGGCTGCTTTGGTATTCAGAAATTTTTTGGTTAGGGCTTGTTACGAATAATAGCATGCTCATAGATTTCGAAATGCAGTAACAAAACAAAGTGCTTGCTTAGGCGAGACAGGCATGAACGGCTAAAATGTTTACCTGTGGTCAGTAGTAGTTGACATACGACTACTAACACGCTTTTTTTTCTTTGTTGCTTTACGCTGTTGCGTTTAAGGTCAAGGGCAGGATGAGTAAGCCCGTCTGGTCAGAATGAATCCACGTGTTCAGTAAAGAAGACCACAAACAGAAAGAAAAGGAGCTCCTGCGTGGTTGAAAAGACTTTTAACTAGGAAGACGTGCGTTGGGGAAGGGTAGACGGGAACTTAGAGAATATGTTGGGGCCTTCGACTGAAAAAAATAACAAGAAATACGTTTCCAAGCCGCTGCTCAAGACCGTTCAGAGTATAACCAACTAAGTCGGGCGAGACATTCCTTCTTTGCATTTCTCAGTCCGCGTGTTTTATGGGGAGAGGAGACAAAACGAAGATGCAGAAGAGACGCGAAATCCCGAGCAGATGAAGAAAAGAGAGATCGAAATGGGAAGAGCGGGAGGAAACCAGTGAATGGTACTCAAAGTGAACCAGAATTATGCGTACGTCTTGATACGGGGGAACACAAAAGGAGGAATGAAGGAGGGAGAGAGATTAAGATAGCTATATGCAGAATAGCAAAACCAAATGCCAGAAGGTGAAAAGTGCGCAAGAAATGAAAAGAGTGGCCACCGTTGTTCAGAAACTGTCGAATACGAAACATCGACTGTTACAGAGAGGCGAGCCAGAAAATACGCCTATCCCTAGTGGCACTGGGTCGAAATCGTGCGCGGTCTTCATTTGAAAACCAAATGACTTCACTTTGTGACAGGAACAAGTCGAAACTTTCTTCCCCCTTTCTTGTTTTTTGCAAGAAAACATACGAAAGCATTCCAACGGGCCTGCCAATTGCTGCGCAAGAGCGCGGGCAGTTTGTTGTTGGCTTTCTTGTCGGTTTTTCGGTTGCAACAACGGTTTTCGTCCCCTGAGCCTCCACACCAGATCACCAGCGAATATTTGTTTATAGCACTGTTGGCGTAGCGCCACACATGAGCTCGAACAGGATGAAAAAGTGCAAACTTGGCAATTAAGTTTGGTCTTTCGTCCATTCTAATGAAGTTTCCGCAGTTTAATCCTATGCGACCACCAACCTATGCGACCACCAAAAAATGTGCTACCCTGTTGCCATGGGGGAGTGGGGGCCTTGCACGAGGCGATAGAGTGCACTCGCAGAAACACCAACAACAGGGTGACATGTTTATTGTCTCACGCCTGCCTCAGACTTTTTTTTAAATACGAAAACATAGGTGATTCATGGAGCGAAACACGATAGATGACATCTATGCTTGTGTGGCTGTAACTGGAGTAACGAAAGTTTTCCGCTGCGAGGTATTGCTGAGTTGGAGTGAGGTTGAGACCGTTTCAGTGTTTCGAAGTGTGTATTCGGTGAGTGTCTCAGCGAGGCAGGCACTTGACCCTTGACGCCATCCACCGTTTCGCTGAGAGTGGCTGTGGCGGTGAGAGAGCCATGGAAGATTCGAAAAGTATTTTAACACGGAAGTGTTTTATTCCGGAATTCACGAAGATTACTGTTACGTCGTATCCGTCACGGAAGTGACGCCAGTACAACGAAGCAAGCGGCCTGTAAAGGGTGCACGCCTGCATGCAGGGCTTCTTGCGGGGAAGCAACCTTCAGTACTTAAGAGTACGTTATACTTCGGGTCGTTCGTTTTCGGGTTTTATATTTTAACACGGAAGTGTTTTATGCCCTGATACACCAACATTTCACTGACGTCATATCCGTAACGGAAACTACGCCAGTACACCTCTGCCGAAGCCCCCCGCCAGGAGGACGTGGCTCGTCAAGCGCACCCACAAGGCAGCCGCCGACCCGCAAACCATGCTCAGCTGCAGATTTCGCAGCACATTTCACTTTCGTGTTTCACCGATTCCTATGACAGAGACATCAACCACAGTTTTTTTTTTGCAAATTCTTGTAATTGGACGCTATTTACTTTTTATATATTGTAATTAGGGCACATTTTAGATCGTTTCTGCTCATATGTTCTGCCATTGGGTTTTTCAAGACCAGCGTAAACTTTTGCCACTTTTCGTAGTAATGCGACGCTAGTTGGCGTCAAGATCAGTTCCGGTGGCAGGGGATAATTGGTATAATGGGGTCAGTTCCTGTCACGGCTGCCTCCCGTGTCTTCCGCATACGGTGGGAAAACCGAGAAGTGAATAACGGAAGGTCTCCCTTTCCGGAGGCGCACCGAGGAACGGAAGGCCGGGCTAGGTATTTTGTGTATATTTATTTTATTGCGTCATGTGCGCTAGTGTATTTTATGACAACATTTCGGGTCAAACGTGTGAAATAAACGTCGCTCTCTAAAACTGCCAACCAAGCTCTTTAAAATAATCATAAAAGTCACTAAAAAAATTTGCTGATAATGTTAGTGTCACGTGATCAATGATTGATATGGGCAATGAGCTTCATCTGCTAGGACCGCGCCGCAACCCGATACGCTCTCTGGGCTTTGCTCCGAGCTAATGCTGTCACGACGTTCCTAGAACGCAAAAGCTATGCAAGGATGAGACGTTTCTGTACTGTTTAAAACACACATTCAGAGCTGGAGAGAGCACTACGCGTGTGCTTGAGTATTCCCAAATGCACATCGACAATTGGAACTTTGCGGGAAGCTCGGTGCCCCTCTGCGTCAGTGCTTCAACATCAAGAGTGTCTTCGAACGTCTCTACGTCATATCACTCGGTGCCATGCGCATCATCTGGCAGCTATCACTGCATCGCATGTAAGAGACTTGCTTCCAGCAAATTTTCAGCGACCTGTCAAGCCAGCATTGCTACCGTGGATACTTGAACCATGGAATATAATAACAAAAATTCCCTGAATAAGCAAAAAGTCGTCATGCCTGCACCTGCACTGAACGTTTTCACACTTGAATATATATTCAACGCGTACGCAGACCACACGCACGTTTATGCGGATGGCTCAGTGACCGCAGAATCATCTGCCATTGTCGTGTAGATTCCATCGGTCCAGTGCACTGAAAAAACTGAGCCAGATAACATCATCCACCGCTACTGAGCTAGCGGCTGTAGAGGGCTGCCCTTTATTTCATTGGTGCATACCATTCCCTGCGATGGGTGATCTTCTTACAATCACGGGGTGCTTCGCAAACCCTAAGAAGGTGTCCAACCACTGCATTCAGATTGTTCGCGAAATCAGCGAAATTCACAAAGCGGTAGTGCGCGCGGGCCAGCACATCGTGCTCCAATGGCTGCCTGGTCCTAAGGGTAATAGAAGGAAATACGACATCTGATCCAGCCGCCAGCGCTGGCCACTCTCTACGTAACACGACGCAGCTTCCTTTCTCTCGCGAGGATGGTTGGGCACTTATCTATCGCACTGGATGGAGTGAGCAAATGTTGAAGTGGCAGCAGCGGAAATCTACCTCTGCATGGAATTTACCCTCACTGTAAATTCCATGTTCCACCCGACCTAACCAAAGCGTCTCAAGGTGCACTGCATCGTTTGCGTCTCAACGTGGCTTACACCCGAAACTTCAAGTTTAAAATAGGGTGGGGGAATCTGCCACTGTGCCCCACGTGCGCTGCGCACGAGACTACCGAGCACTTGTGTATATGCCCGCGATTTGCCGCTGTGCGAGTAACAGCGGCTAGTGCCTGTCTCGTGCACGACGTGGAGCAGGGCTTGCAGTTGTGTCACTTTCTTGGACCCTGGGCCAACAACAATGACTCATCTTTAGGAACGAAATTCTTCTGCGTTATTTGCGTGATTCTGGACTAGACAAAACTTTGCCATTCTTGAATTGTGCGCATGGCTACATCTGTACGTGTTTGTATCGTCATGTACGCTTTGACTCCTTTTTGTTGGTAGGCGCTCTGCGCTTCCTGGGCTCCATTCGCTTTATTTTTTTATTAAATTACTTATAGTTTTTTTCTTGCATTTCATTGCATGCCATTTCTATTTAACTTTTGTTTTCTCTCTAATCGTTGCCTTCCCAATGTCTCACAAGCGAGAAGAGTGGAGACGCACGAACGAAGAATGGGTGGAATAAATGATTGCCCGCGGATACAATTGAGTATTTGTACCAAGCCCGGTTAGAGCCGATCAAGGAATAAATCACTATTCGTGCATTGACTGCAGGGGCAAATAACTGTTTTGACATTGTGCTGGAACGCGTTGCAGTAACTTAGCGCTGTATGATGTCCCAATTGTGTCCTCTGTCCTTGTTCGTGTACGCTATAAATTTCTACTGCGGCTTGACGATGCCTGAAATGCTGGTTTATGCGTACAACGCTTAGGAAACGAGAATAAGGCCTTTCGAGGCATTCTCATCAAAATGCGATTGTCTTCGGTGCGTCTTAACGACTCCTCACCTAGCCAACCGTACAACAGCGTGAATTGATTCGACACAGCGAAGGATGCAACACGAGCGCTGAGCTATTGGGCAGCGCTGGTGTTGTCTTGCCTCTGCCAAAGCTCGACACTTTCACGTCACGTAGGGACGCCTAGCCAGCAATCTAGCGCATCCTCTTACAGCAAATAATGTACGGCGATGAGCTTACGACGACGATTACGACGACGACAGGAGACGCCAACAGCCCCAGCCCCTAAGGGGCTTCGCCCCTAAAAGTACATCTTGATTAAGGCACACTTCTCAGGGCATAGTAGCTGCCCTCTACACAACCCTCCGGTTGTACTATTTATTTTCGCGTTTAGGCAGTGGCATTAAAATTGCCCTATCGTGATAGAAGCAGACTTCGAAGTCGCGTAGAATCGACGCCTTGCTTGTGACGAAAGATGGATGACAGGCTATCGTTAGTTGATGACACACAGATTCAATATCTTCATCAATTTCAGTCGTTAACATAAATCGGAACAGATTCGATACGTCTAAATGGATAGCTTTGTAGGCGAGTTCGTACTGGGTCGTAATACCGAAGTTTGAGAAATGTCGAAACGACGCGGTAGTGAACAATCGCGGCATTGGAATGCGCCAAAATATCACTAGTGTTGCACTGCGCATGAATAACGTCAATACACGGAGCCAAAAGCAGTAATAACCAGCGCAAATACAGATAACAGCTTTCATGAAACACCCCCCCCCCCTTCCCCCGGCGCGAAATCGACATAATATTTTGTTTATTGTGGCATCTTTTTTTGCCATGAACCGACGTACTCGTTATAAAATAAAGCAACCATCACACACAATTCCATTAGAGGTTGAGTAAAGTTGCCCAAGTGAAAAACTCGCAGAAATTTCGTTAGTCGGAGTCGTGCCGCTTAACTGATTTCCGTCGGTGGCAACAGCAGTGACATCAGGACTTCGCCGGGGAACCAAAATAGCAATATTTAGTTTGTAGTGGTTCCGTAAGCGCCGCATGATGCGCGGCTGTTCCTGCCCTGAAGAGCCGAAACCAAAGAGAAGAATGAAGGGGATGAGCTAGTGTATAATAATCACGAGCTATTGGACTCTGTGAAGCTGGATGACCAGCGAAAGCACACGACACACATAAATGTCACAATTTTTTTATCACAGAATAAATATAAAAGGCATCAGCAACGACGAGAGAACGGAAGACAAATTCAAACTGGAGAACACGAAGTAATATAATGAAGGCTTATCTAATGGGGGTCCAGCTTTAAAGATCACCTCAACCCAAAAATCTTGGAGGGCGGTGGCGGCCCCCTCATCCGCCCTCTTACTGCATACGCCACGGCTCAGTATGATCAAGCTGACCAATAAATTTTATAGCCGTCTGGAATAACCACTGCTTCATTTACTTTATTCTTTAACCAGAGCTGTTGCTGTAAACCTAGGGGCACACAATGTAGAGTGAATGACAAAGCAGGTACATTATAGCATGCAAAATCATGCGTGGCTCATTAATATTCTTCTTTTACTCATGATGTGTCCTTATCTTTTCTTGCGGCTATGTCTGTTGAATAAAGGGGTTATCTGAGAGTACATACACACTTTAGAAGGGAAGACACACTACGTCGGCGAGGATTGTTTGGCAAAGTGTTTTTTGAGATTACTTCTAAGCGTCCTATGATTTCTACTAGAAAGAATTTATGCTGCAGCAGTGAAGACTGCCGACATGCGTTGCTAACTACTTACGGGAACGCATTTAAGAACCTTTAATAACGCTTGACGGCGCACAGCTCTACCGCAGCTGGCTTCTGACCACCAGTAAAGCGTTTATGGCATCATTTTTCTGGACACCTTAGACGAAACGGTGGCTTTAATGCCCCGAGTCAACGGCCTGTGCGGCCATAAACACCGCCCAGACGGGACGTGATGAGGTTCCGCGGGCGGGCGCGCTCCAGTTGAGCTGACAAGATCCATTCTCCCTAGTCAGTCGCGCTCTCGCTCGTATCACGTTGTGAATAACGACATCGCGTAGCCATCCGAAACTGTCGGGTTAAGACCATTTGCAGGGAAACGACGTGTGTACATGGTGAAAATACTACGTGCTTTGGTAGAATGGCTATTATTGTTGACCTGTCAAGCCACAAACATCCAGGTTTTTAAATAAAAAAGAGAGTTTGCAACTTTGCGTTTCATGAAAAATACCAGGGGCAGTATTTCGCGGTAAAGGCTGTCAGTTGTGGCTGGCTTGTATCTTGCATGGTGGTGTCTACTTCCGTTCTCACTGAAGAAAAATCAACAGAACCCCCCCCCCCCTCCTTCACCTTCTTTTACTTTTTTTGTTTGCATTGCAGTGAACATTCTAGAAATTTTGTGATCGCGAACATCAGCAGAAAAATAAGCAAGTATGAGTCGAGCAGGGTGGCTAAGAGAGCGTGGAGAAAGGGGGAGGGGGGCAAGTGCTGGTGCGGCTTGTGGGGCTGCGTGACCCTTTCGAACACCCCTGCCGATGCCCATGCCAAGGTTGTATTCGTTCGTTGAATTGAATAAAATTGAATTATTACGTCATGGGCATAACTTCTAGCTGCAATATCTGAAAGCGCCCATATGTTCAGTTGGATTGAGTGGAATTCATTATTGCATAACGGACACACATTGCACAAATGAAACAAGAAAATGGACAGACAGAAATAGTTTGACTGGTCCTGCATGGTACCCTTAGCGCAAGACTTGCAGACAACCAGCTATTGACAGGAAATCGAAAGAGCAACCTCAATACAAAAACGCCATACCAACATTTGAAGTATTGTACGACCTATAAAGTAACTGTATGATCCATACAGTTACTGCATGATTTCTGGAGCACGAACATCGAACAGAGTACTAAGAATAACATCCAAATAGACACTAACTGTATTCTCATAGCCGTATGTTTGTCTCAGTGTAACACGCAAAAGCCTGTAAAATTCCACATTTTTTTCGTTTATGTATTCTTTTTTATTCGTTATTGCATGTAAGTTTGCGCACATTATGTTTGCATATAAAAACCCTCTCGTGAGATGTCACTGCAGCTTGTGCAGCGCTCATTGCGCAGTCACTGATATTTTGAGAAATTAGCAGCGTGATAAAAGGTTAATATTTATTTATTAGATTTATTTATTACCTACACTTTAAATTCACAATCGGTAGTGATAGATTATTTTCTCGCTACCAAGAAGATTCAAATTATTAAGCCGTTTCATATCATAATGATGTAACCTTCATGCCGATTTTTAGTTCAGACATCGGGACGACGGAGGATAATCCCAGACTTATAATCCCAGGGGGACGCGTGTACCGAAAGAAAAGGCCATTCTTCACTGCGTGGTTTTCGTTTCAGGCTATGCCAATGTCACATGAAAGTCAAGAAGTTGACTATACAAGAGAGAGAGAGATATATGACTTTATATAATGCCGAGATGGTTATTAAAGGTAGACGACTTGGACGGTCTCCCTCCATCAGCCGTCAGCCAGAATTCCTAGGATCCTCGTAGTGGCTTTGGCCATCCGGACTGTTGTGAGTTGTGGCTCCGGTGTGTAGCTGAGGAGAACTGTCCCCATTGTTCTGCAGTTTTAATTTTGTATCTTTTAAGTGTATTTATATAGGAGTCGCTATTATGGGTGGTTGTATATTTTTGGAGCTCATGGCAGGACCATATCATGGGCTGTACGTCTGCTCTGCTGTTGCATAAAGTGCAGAGGTTTGAGTAAAGGTCTGGATAGCAACGGATAAAGGAAACAATGTTTGTAAAAGTATTTGTCTCCACGTGACAGTCTCTTTCTCGGAAAGTGTGTTGAGCCGGTGGATATTTGCATCTGGCTGACCTGTAGGGATTTATTATATCACTGAATGGGACTAGCCTGTATTTGTGTGATCTAACAATGTGTAGCTGTTATTGGCCTTCCTGTGCTGTCTAGTGTGGGGATGATGGTGGTTGTTTGGGGGGTGTCGTAGGTAACACAGCTCGGCTGGCAAGACATCAAGCGCTTGAGTGGGCCAGTTCATTCCCCTGTAGAAAGCAGTGGCCCGCCGTCCATATCAAAACAATTTTTCTTTGGTTGATAGTCTGCTCGAACAGTGAGGCTACTCTACAGGAGATACTGCATTTCGCGAACTTAAGTATGGCGGACTTCAAGTCGCTTATGAATGCGGTCCCTCAGGTATTATAGCAAGGGCTATGGCCATTTCCTCACCCTGAGTGGGATCTTTGGGCGGCGTCGATGCTGATGCCGTTGAGACCCCGTGATTGCTCACGACTGCAATTGATATGGCGTCGAGACAAGAGTCGCTGCTGTAGTAGTCGGTATCGTCACCGTAGGCAATCTCCCGTGGTTCACAATGGTTTTAGAAACGCTTGTTAAGCGTTCATGCACTGCGTAGGCCTCGGCTAGTCAATGCTACGATTCCAAGCCGTCCTGGGAGGCTTATCTTACGCATTTTTTAAGGGCTCGTGCCCTAGTTTGTCTTTCTACTTTTAGCTAAGGGTTCATATTTCTTGCTAGTGGCGGGATTCTAATGTATTTTCGCCATTCGTATGGGTGGTCAGCTTCATTTGGGAGGGAACTTCCGCTTCGGATACGGAGTGACTGCAGAATGTGTGTTCCTGTTTTGCTTTTGGACAGGCGTTCCGATTGGGCTGTTTGCTGCGCTTCGATTAGTTCTTCAATCGAGTTATGAATGCCTAGTGCTTCGGAGGTTTCATTGGGCGTTGTAACTGGTAATCCTATTGCTTGCTTGTAAAGCTGTTTAATTAAGCCAGTAATCTTTATTTGTTCGTCATTTTTGAGCTGTAGGAAAGTAATGCAGTAGGTGGTTTTATTAATTACGAAGATTTGTATCAGCCGTATGAGCGTGCCTTCCTTCGTACCTCTATTCTTGTTTGGAGAGGAGTCGCATGGTGAGCTGGGTCATCATCATCGTCATCATCACCAGCCTATCTACGCCCACTGCAGGTCAAAGGCCTCTCCAATTAATCTCCAATCATTTCGGTCCTGCGCTAACTGCGACCAATTTAGTCTCGCAAACTTCTTGATCTCCTCTACTCATCTAACTTGCCTTCATGCCCTGCCCTCGTCCATTTCTTCTTCTTAATTCTAACTAATATGTCCTTAGCACGCGTTTGCTCCGTGACCCACTCTGCTCTCTTCTTGTCCCTTACTGTTACACCTTTCATATTCCGTTCCATTGCTCGCTGAGTCGTGCTCAATTTAAGTTGAACCCGCTCAGTGAGCCTCCGAGTTTCTACCCCGTAGGTCAGTACCGGTAGTATGCAGCTGTCATACACTTTCTTCTTCAGGGACAACAATAGGCTGCCATTTATTATCTAAGAATGCCTGCCGAATGCACTGCACCCCATTCTTATCTTTCTAATTAACTCTGCCTCATGGTTGGGATCCGGGGTCACAACTTGGCCTAAGTAGATATATTCGCTTACCACTTCCACTGCCTCGCCACCTATCTCAAACCCCTGCACTGTCTCGAGGTTATTGATCATTACTCTAGTTTTCTGCATATTAATTTTCAGGCCCACGGTTATACTCTGTTTGTCCAGTGCGGTAAGCATGCTTTGCAATTCCTCCCCCGAGTTACTTAGCAAGGCAACGTCGTCAGGAAATCTGAGGTTACTGAGATATTCTACATTAACCCTTACTCCCACCTGTTCCCAATCGAGTGTTCTGAATACTTCATGTAAACATGCTGTGAACAACATTGGCGAGAGTGTGTCTCCTTGTCTGACGCCCTTTAGTATAGGTATTTCACTGCTCTCCTTGTGGAGAGTGGTAGTAGCTGTGAACCCATTGTAAATATCCTCTAGTATTCTTACATAATGCTCGTCTACACCCTAATTCCGTAATGCCTGAATGACTGCTGAGGTTTCGATCGGGTGAAATGCTTTCTCATGATCTACGAAGGCTATATACAGGGGTTCAGCATACTCCACCCACTTCTCGATCACCTGATTAATCGTGTGAATATGGTCCATTGTTGAATAGCCTTTTGCTTGTTCTTTAGATCGCCTGAAATCTAAGGTCGCAGAAATTCTGTTAGCGATTACCTTGGTAAGTACCTTGTAGACGACTGACAGTAAGCTGATCGGCCTGTAATTTTTCATGTGCTTCATGTCACCTTTCTTATGGATTAGGATGATGTTCGCGTTCTTCCAAGATTCCGGTACACTCGCGGTCATTGGGCATTGCGTGTACAGGTTTGCTACCTGAGTGCTCTTCTCCATATGAAGGATTGTCTCGTTGTTGTGACCATTAGATTGCAGTCGTAAGCCGAGGATTCTAATGGTGTTTAAGACTTGAATACAGCCAAATCTCGATACAACAAATTTCAAGGGACCGCTAAAAATAGTTCGTTATTTTGAATAATCGTTATAGTGAAAAAATGAAAAACAAAATGCGCAGTAAAAATTGTGAACGTAACAAAAGCATCCACCTAACTTTATTGGGAACACGTGCACAATTGCGTTAGCCTCTAACGCGGGTCTGGATGCACGTTTATTTGAAGAAATCGGTGATCTTTGCCTGACCTGTGCCACTCAACTGCTGCAAGACGAACAATTCGAAGCTGTCCACGTTCTTGTGCACTGCCTCGGTGGCATTGGTGCACCTTCTAAGAAAAGTGCGCATTTTTGCTACGCACTGCAAAATATCGGCGTTAGGAGCAAGTTGGGACCCTCGGTGCAGCTCAGTCATCTTTTGCCAGTCCTTCAAAATCGTTGAAATCGTTGATGGTGCCATCCCCCACTCCTTCGAGATGTCGATTTGTTTCGTACCAGCGTTCACTTGACAAATAATGTCTACCTTTTCTTGCAAAGAAAACTGCCTCCGTTTCTTTTTCTGGCTGCTTCCGGAGCTCATCGCGCACGTAAAGACAAAAACAGCCGTATGATTAGCGTGCCGACGTATCTGCATAGCTGGACGACGGAACAAAGGCGGCGACAGAGGCTAGCATGGCGGCGAGACCCACAAGCGCAGGCTATGGCGATAGAGCTAACGCGCATTTAGTATGCTGATCATGATAGTGCTATGCCCATCATTAAACGTCGTTCACAACAACACGAGTAATTTCGTACACTCGGAATTCGTTATTTTGAAGTGTTGTTTTATATGAGGATGATAAAATTCGATTCGTTATTCTGAAATAATCGGTGTTCTGAAATTCATAGTAGTAAAATATTTTTACATAGAAATTATTAGGGATTTGGTAGGGGATTTTCAAATTGTTCGTTAATCTGAAAAAATTGTTAATCTGAGGTTCGAATTAACGGGATTTGACTGTATTCTGGTTGCTGTACTAAACGGAGCTGTCGGGATTACTGGGTCTCTTTTCCGTCTCCTACTGGTAAGCCGGTAAGTGAGCAACTCTTATTTCTGAGGAAAACAGTCCAGCCCTTGTTATCTAACATACTCTCGGCCCACCATGTCTACTGCCCCTTGGAGGGTGTCTTGAATGTTCTTCGTTGCCGCCGCCAATCCACAGTGTGATGCCGTCCGCGTACGGACTGTGTTGAAGGCCTTTGATGTTGCCTACTCTCTGTGGCAGGCCTAGGAGTGAGACGTGGAAAGAAAAGGGGGAGCACAGGCCCCTGATGTGTACTTTTGCCACACACAGCAAAGTCACCCGACTCAAGGCTACGGACGGAAAGGGAAGCAGTCCTATTTGTAACGAAGTCTCTGATGCAATTGTATACTCGCTTTCCCAGGGCGATCTTGGTTAGCCCAGGTGGTATCGCTTCGTGTCTGATTTTATCAAAAGCCTTGGTGAGGTCAAGACCAAAGATTGCTCTTGTGTCCAAAGGAGAAAGTTTGTACCCGTCGATTATTTGATGTTTGATTTTTAACATAATATCTAGGGTTGAAAGCTTTGCTCTGAACCGTATTATAGTGTGCATGTATACATCGTTGCCGTACATGTAATTGCTGATAACATTAGAAGAAACGTGGGGGAGGAGTTTGCCAATAGACGATGTTAGAGAGGTTGGTCTTAAATTGTCAATGTGAAGCTTTTTCCCGGGTTTGGGTATCATTACTACTTTTGCAGTCTTCCAGATTTTGGGGAGGTTGCCTCTCAACCAGCACTCGTTCATGAATTTTGCTGGCGCAGTCAGGGTAGGCTCGTCGAGGTTTCTAAGCGTCTTGTTGCACATGCCGTCGGGCCCCGATGTCGACTTCATCCGCGGCTTTTGAACAACCGCATGGAGTTCTTTGAGGGTGATTGGTGTGTCAAGCAAGGGGTGCTCGGCTCCGGAGTAGCCCTGGATCTTGAAGGTTGGATTGGAGCCAACGTACTTGTCTTTATTTATATATATGAGCTCAGTGTTTGTCCCGTTGTGGACGTGGAGCATTCTGTTTAAATTTAATTTCTGGGCGATTTTAGCCGACTCTACATGCATAAGGCATAGCAGAACGTTTCATGTTTTGGGGAACCCCATCTAGATGTCCATGCATCCGCACGTTTCGTGCCATTGCTGGCGCGAAAGTCGGTTGGCGTAGTCTTCTATTTCGCTGTTTAATGTGGCTATTCGTCTTCTCGGGGTGCAGTTGTGTTTTTGTTTTTCTTAAGTCGTTACTCTAATCCCTGTTTGGCTTCCCACATGTGATGTAAGCGGGAATCAGCTGTCGCCAAACCAGCCCCCTCTGGTCTGGTTTTCGTTGGTTTTTCGACGTGCTCCTTCAGCTGTGCTGAAAAGGTTTCGATGTCGGTTACGCCCGGAATACCACCCTCTTGGCCGCACTCAACAAGTCTCTGGATTCAAAGGCCCGCTCGACAACCTTGATTTTGTGCCTTTTGGGATTAGCTGGGCCAGCACTGATTCGGATGTTTAAAATCAGGTGGCCGTTCCCTATATTTTCCTGGGTGTTATTCCAAGTGACCTGAGATACTTACCTGGTAAAAGAAAAATTCGGGGTGGTGTACGAACTGATTGATGCTCTTGCCGTACCACGTGGGGTGGGTGGGATCATTAATGAGCGAGAGTCTTTCTTGCTGGGTGGTTTTCTAGCGCTATTTAAGCTTGAGTGTGTAAGTCTCTGGCGTATCCCGAAGCCGTTTACGTGGCGTGTTGTAATCATTCACTATGACTATACAATAAATATATTATCGCATCTGCAACAAGCCTTTAGCACAACAGAAAGCCGGAAAGTTAAAACGACAGAGCTATGAAGAACAGTTACGTTGGAAGAAAAAGAAAGCCAGGATTGTCAGTTAACGCTCTGTAAGCGCTTTCTGTGGAGGCAAACAAAGAGATCATAAGTAAAACAGAAAGAGTGGCTAGCCTTCAGTGCAACGCCGCGTGAACATTCACGCCTGGAGAATATGTTTGGCAGCAAACGCCACCGCAGCATCGGTACTCAGCGTGGAAGGATCGCAGCGCGCTTCGGCCTATAGGGTCATTAAGAGAGCGAGGTGCAAATGCTCCGCGTTGCATGCATATTTGAAAGGGACCGGGTTGGTCTGGCCACACAACGTCGCCCTTCATTACCGCGGCATCTGCACCCGCCAATGGCCCTGAGCTGAGAGCTGAGAGAGAGAGATAGGGAGGGGGGGGGGGTTGGGGGAGGCGCTTTAAGCACCCGGAAATCAATCTGTCTGAGTCACCCACAGATTTATTTGAAGACGCCATCCTTTGCTGAACTCAGATCAAGGCCACGGGAAGAGTAGGGCTACCTCTGTTTGGGCGTGTGTTGAGTTAGTGGGTCCATTTCCATGACAGTGAGTTTTCGGGAAAGGTCGGTTATCCTGCCGCAATATGTGCGAGGAGTACGCTTGTTGGTCACAGAGTTGGCGGTGTTTACCCTGTGACACCCGAAGTTGAGTCCTGTGATGATTGTTTAAATTGAACAGACTCTGTGTAATAGCTCAGCGCCGGTACCGGCATGGATGAGAGTGGCCTCATTGGAGATGCTACATGTCCATTCGTCAATGGCTTGTGAAACATACTGGCGATGCAGAAATAGTGTTTATTGATGCAGAGTTGGGTGATGCCAACGATGCTCGGGCGATGATGCCGCGCAAACTTGTCGAAGCTCAACTGAGATCGTTTCCCGGCTCTGGTGTGGATTTCGACAATATTAAAGGTATTAAATAATACCCTCGAACGAACTCGGCTGCTAGCTGAATTTTTGCGGTTTCTATGTTATTTTTATTCCGCACTGTAAATGAGGCGCCGTAAGTTTTGGAAGAAGCTATTTGGAGGGCGCACGTTTTAAGCTCGTGGTTCAAGCGCTAGTGTGAAGGCGTGGAACTGTGGTATGGGGGGAGCAGGGGTCTTTATTTCCGCCATGCACGCCACCAGAGTCGTTCAGGCAAAAGCTCCCTCAAACCTTCCCCCTTGTGGGTGCGTTCGCATATCTGTACTAGCTCCTGTACGTGCTCCATTTCGTTTTGTTCGAAAGAGGGAGAGAGAGAGAGGAATTTTATTGAAATGAAATAAACACAGAAAGGTCGGCCTGACGGTAGTATATCTGGCCAGCTATTCTGTGTGTGGGAAGGGAAAGTGGAGGAAAGAGTGTGGATAGAGGACGAGAGAGATGAAGATGGCGGAGAAATAAATGAAGGGCTATGTATAAAAGATGCCTATACCGATACGGTGTATGTGTTAAAGTTAAGTCGGACGGGCCTCAACTACAATATCTCTGAGAGGCCGCTGCTGCGCAGAAATGTCAGCACAGCTTTAAATGCACTGTAGGAACGCTTCGCGTCTGGCCAAGGTCCCAGCAGCACTTCCTCCGACACCACACGACAGTCCAAACGGGCCAATGTTCTCACTAATTGTTCTCGAGGTTGCGCATAGCGTGGACAGTGGCAGAGAACATGCGAAATAGTCTCTGGTACATGGCATGTCTCACAGTCGGGGTCACTCGTAAAGCCAATGAAGTGCTTGTAGCGACGGGTAAAGGCTACGCCAAGCCGTAGTCGGTGAAACAGCGTGGCGTAGTTTCGCTGAATACCAGGAGGTAACCGAAACTTGCAGTCGGGGTCCAGGCGGTGTAATCTTCTATGACGATTGTCAGGGTGGGACCAGTGATTCGCCGAGGCGTGGCGGAGAATGGTAAACAGAAGGGCGGTCGTGTCCGTCCTTGCGAAGGGCAGACGTACAACATCTGCATTTGCAGAAACCTTCTTCGCCTCCTGGTCAGCCCAGTCGTTACCAGCTAGCCCGCAGTGGCCTGGTACCCACTGAATGGTGAGGACATGTCCTTGTTGCAGTGCCAATGAGCATAATTCGAGTACTTCCGCAGCAAGGGCATAATAAGGTCCTTGCCTCATAACTCCGTTGAGGACCTGGAGTGCTGGCTTGGAATCACAAAACAGGGTCCAAGCTTGAGGTGATTCACGGGAGACTAAACGAATCGCCTCCCGTATGGCAACCAACTCAGTGGCAGTAGAAGTTGTCTTGTGGTCTAGTGTGAATCCTCGGGTAACGCATAAGCTTGGAATTACCACAGCCGCGGTGGACCGGGATGCAGTCACAGAGCCATCAGTATATACATGTACAGTTCCGGCGTACTTGTCTGTCAAGAACGCTGAGTCAACTGTTTGAGGGCTATTGATGGCAAAGAGGACTTCTTCCCAATTCCCGGGATGGAAAGGTAAATTGATGGTTTTGATAGTACCCACAGAGGATTCTGGGAAACCACCATTGGGGCGAAACCTGATGGGATCTTATGTTGGTGTTGCAAAATGGCTGCCGCAAAACTACTTCTCGAACACGTAGTAGGAAGAGCCGATAATGGATGGTGTTCATGCCTTGTGAAGCATCTAAGGTAGACTCGAAGGGGTTCGCCCAAAAGAAGCGCATCCATTGGAAAAACACGTGCCTCGGCAATTGTGCCCACAGTAGAGGTACATCGTGGTAGCCCCAAGCATATTCTGAGGGCTTGTGCTTGCAAAGCCTCCAATGTGCGCCGGGAAGAAGTTCGCAGGTTTGAAATGGCTGGCAGGCTGTAACGAAGATGCCCCAAAAACAGGCTCCGGTACAACTGGAGAAGAGCGCTCTCAGATGTACCCCATCTCATCCCCGCCACGAAGCGAAGAACATGTACTAGGCTTGCAAGTTTAGTCTTCAACGAGGCTATGTGTTTCGTCCACGACAGACCGCGGTCTACAGTCACTCCCAAAAATCTGTGGTGCGTGACGTAAGGTATCAGTGTCCCCTCAATAATGATAGGATACCGGAGCATCGACTTTCTGGTGAATGCAAGAACGGCGCATTTTTCTGGCGCTAAACTCAGGCCTTGACGGCACAAGTACCGAGACGTCGTTGTTGCGGCTCGCTGTAAACGGGCTCGCAGCTGCGGTCGAGTTACACCAGAAGTCCAGATGCAGATATCGTCAGCGTACATAGTGACTCTGACGACTTCAGGCATTTCGTCCACGAGACCGATTAGGGCAATATTAAAGAGGGTGGGGCTCAGTACTCCTCCTTGTGGAACACCACGATTAACCTGGTGGAGTCCTGTGTCACCGGCAGACGTGGACATGAAGATTGTCCGACCAGTAAGGTAACTGGAAATCCACTCATAGAGTCGGCCGCCTACTCCCACAATCTCTAGAGCATCCATAATCGCACTGTGGAGCACGTTGTCATAGGCGCCTTTGATGTCGAAAAACAATGCGCCCGCGATTCGGCGACGGTTTCTTTCTTGCTCCACTGAAGACACCAGATCGATGACACTGTCTATAGAGGATCGTCCTCTTCGGAATCCTGTCATGACATCCGGGTAAATGTTGTTTTTCTCAAGAAACCATTCGAGTCGGGCCAGCACCATTCTCTCCATAACCTTTCCGATGCAGCTTGCCAATGCGATGGGTCTGTATGAGGACAGCTCCAAGGGGGATTTTCCTGGCTTCAGTAGAGCAACCACACGACTGCATTTCCAGTGGTTGGGGACAGAGCTGGAGATCCACGTTGCATTGAACCGTGATAAGAGAGCTTTCCGAGCTTCGCTGCCAAGGTTTCGCAGTACGCAGTACCGTACACCATCAGGTCCTGGAGCAGATGAACGGCAGGAGGCTGAAAGAGCGGCATCCAGCTCTTGCATCGAGAACGGAACGTTAAGGCGGTCGTCTGTGGTCTGCGGTGTACGCCTTTGTGTACGGGGAAGCAGGGCGTGGGATCCATCAACAAGCATTTTGCAATATGCTTCAGCTACCTCTACTTCGCTTTTTCCTGTGCTTAGAGCCAAAGCACGAAAAGGGTACAGTTGCTTCGGGTGGTACTGGAGACTTCGCACCACTTGCCAAATTCTTGAAAGGGGCTTGCGCGGATCTAATGAAGAGCAAAATCACCTCCACTGCTCTCTTCCAAGCTTCTCTAAATGGCGTCGTATTTTCCGTTGCACGCGGCGACATTCTGTTAGATCTGCTGCAGCCTGGGTTCTTCTATACCTCCTCTCTGCGCGGCGTCTTATGGCACGGAGTTCTTCGTACACGGCATCTATGGGTGTTCGATGTTTGGGAGTGCTAACGTACTTCGTGGTGCACTCCATAGCAGACAGTATGGCGCTTTCTACATCGGACTCCGACGTAATAGTTGCGCATGACTCCTCAACCATCAACGTAAACTTTCGCCAATCAGTACAACGGATCCTCGGGATGTCAGACGTGTAGAACCAGCGCAGTTGTACGTAGGTCGGAATGTGATCACTCCCATGTGACTCAACATCACAACACCAAGTTGCAGATGTTGACAGAGTCTTTGATACGATTGCAAGGTCCAAGCAACTACTGTACGAGAGCCCACGAAGAAAGGTAGGGGAACCGTCGTTAATAACCACAAAGCTTTCGTCGTGAATAAAGTCTGCAAGGTCATTTCCTTTCTTGTTAGTAGCCGCACTGCCCCACAGGGGGTGGTGGGCATTAAAATCACCGACGATGATGTGTGGACCGGAACAAGCGTGCACCACAGAGCTCAGGTACGTGAAGTCAAGGTCCGCGCGTGGAGGTATGTAAGCCCCGATGACCGAAATGACTCGACGCTTGTGCGTTAACGTCACGCAAATATATTCATTTGAAGCATGAGCAGAAATCGCATGTCTGGCGTAAGGTATGTCCTTTCGTACGCATAATAATACCTTGCTGGGTATTCCTTCCTTCTGTGACAACAGGAGAACGTAACCGGAGAGACGAAACGGGGCAGATATATTTGGCTCACATATAACCACGACTGGGAACTTGTATTTAAACATGCGCTGCCGAAAATCTGACATCCGCCCTCGCAGTCCTCTTGCGTTCCATTGCATCACGAAAGAATTGTGAAGTCTCTCTTCCAGTAAAGTTATGCCGGTTTTTGCGCCATAATAAATCACTGGAGTGCCTCAATGAGCGGCTCCAACGCATCTAGAACCTGCACCACAGTTTTCGCAGATTGACTTTTCAGACCTGCGATGAGTTTTCGCATAGTGTTTAGCAGCTGTTTAAGCATGCGTAACACCTTCTCATCGGCGATCCTCTCTTCATTGCTGTGCTTTTCATGTGGGCCTTTCACTACAATGGCTGACCTGTTTGCAGCAGAAGCCGTTTGCGACAAGAGAGGCCAGTCGTCGGCGGATACAGTTCCAGACGCAATATTTGCTCGACGAGGAGGAACCGGAGGAGGTCGTGGTTCTTCCTGTGTCAACACCTGTGGGAGTGGCGCCAACGGTGGCGCCGCTGTGGTTTGCAAATCCCTTGGGCGAGATATACTGCGTGACTGTCGACGTCTGCGACGGGAGCTTCGACGACGTCTCCGAACGGACGCTGCAGCCTCTCTGTGCGTAGAGTTATCTCTGACCATCGTGCGCAGAACTCGACGCTCATGCATCATTTTTGGACATTCATTAGAGGTTGCCTCGTGAGGACCCGAACAATTTGCACATTTCAGCGTGCCTTTGCAGTTAACATGGTCATGAGCATCACCACACCGCTTGCATGCTACGGCATTCTTACAAGCAGCACTGACATGACCTAGCTTCTGACACTTATAGCATTGAAGGGGCCGTGGCACATACGGACGCACACGATGTCGCACGTAGCCTACTTTCACAGACGCTGGAAGCGAATCGCACTGAAATACTACCTTCACGCACCGCGAGCGACCGATGCGATGAATGTCCAGGATGCGGACCGTTGACGAAAGGAGCTGCACTAGGTCACTGTCGTTGATCTCCGGGTCTACATCAGAGATGACACCAGTCGTTGTTTCCTTTCCGTGAGCCAAGAACGAACGCACCTGGATGTTTCCTAACCCTGTGATGGCCTTCAAAGTGTCTATGATGCCGTCGGTGGTCACATCAACCATTAGCACGTTCAATCGGGCATTGATCCGGATTTCGTTGACCTGGTCAACCGCAACCCGGCGAAAGTACTCTGTCAGTTTCTGACGGTTCAACGTATTTAGGTTATCGGTCTTCTTGACGGGCACATAACCAACCGTGAAGACCTTCGGACCAGTGGGCATTCCGGCCATCGTCTCACTTGTCGTTGATGTACGGCGGAGTTTCCTCTTCAAACGACGCCCTGTGACGACGGTGAATTCGCTGTCCGAGTCCATTTCCTCAGTCATGGAACCTTCCGAGGATTCGTGGCAGCCAGGGGAATCCAAGTTGTCGGCTCCCGGCAGCGAAGACGACGCCGACCTCTGTGCAGGGTCGGGGGGAGGAGGGGGTTCATTATCCCCCATCCTTGAAGATATCGTGTCGAGAAAGCGTTTTAGAGAGGAAAACTTGCGAAAAAACAAGAGAGCTCAAGGAACAGAACCTTCCTTCTGCTTCTTCTTCTTCTTCTTCCGAAAGAGGGGAGTTATGGTAAAGTCCGGGTCTGAATCAGGAGTTGACTCTCCGGAAATTTTCAAATCGAGTGTGAGGAAAAGCCTCCATTAGATAGACTAAAGGAACGGTCTAAGTCTACATTAACTCGTGAACGTCAGTGGGAGACTAGTCCATTCGAACCTTACGGTGCAAACGAACAACGCCGTGTGTATTGAAAACCACGGCACTGCTTGGTTTCGTTTCGGTGATCGGATTTCTCAAGCAGTAAAAATGAAAATGAGGAGGCATTTCTAAACAGTGACGACCACGCCTTCCTGGATCCCCCTTGAAAATAATCCGGAACCCTCCACTTGGGTGATCCCCCCTTTGCTCCAGGAGTAAAACGCAACAAGAAACAAATCAATGCCTCTCAAAATGCAAAATTAGAAACTGAATCAACTGATTTAGCAGTATTTATAACTGCGCGTTTTAACATGCACGTTTTCCTGAACCAGATCAGGTCCAGATAGCCCTTAAACTGTTCAAATCCCCTCTTGACTTTAAAGAATCTCGTGCTAGATTCAGAGGCTGTCGTTCAGAAGAGAAATTAAAGGCAGAGGGAAGAAACTTCCGGAAAGCATCCTAAAGGAACCATGACGACGAACTACATGTTTTGTTCATTAAAAAAAGGGCGTTGTCCCAGTAACATGGGTACCAGTTTCAACGGAGACTTGAAACAAGTAATCTAGATATTAAAGGGGTCATGAAATACCTTCCGCCGATGCATGGATGCAGATGTAACAAAATAAAGCCATGTATTAGCCATCACCTCCTGCATGAATTTTGTTAAAGCGATGAATATTAGCTGAGAAATCGTAAATCAAACACCGCGCATTATCGTCGCGCCGCGTTTCCTCTTCCTTTCAACTTATTCGCTCTTGACGGCATGCGAGCATTCCCTCCCATCGTGCTGTGCTCCTCAGCGGTGACGTACTTCGGCTATTGCGCTCCTCAGACTGTCGTCTGCAACGGGCAAGCTTTGTTGACACCATGAATCCCGGACTCCACTCAAGGCTGCAAAAGCGAACGAAAAATCTGGCCGCATGTGTGCGGCGGCCTGGTCTTGCCCTTTCGCGGTGTACGTTGCTGCAGTTGCTATCGGCGGCACGTGACTTTTTATCGGCGGCGAACTCGCAGACGCACGGGAAGGATCGTGCGCTCGTTCCCTTTGATGCACCGCGCACAGTTTATTCAAAAAGCGCCGTATCAGATGTGGACCCGCTGGTGCCGGGTCTTATTTTGCGGCGGTGGTAATTCCTGCCGGTGGCATGTGAAAAGGACATTTTAAACCAATACAGAACCCGTGCACAAAACGCTTCAATCATGTGACCAGTTCAGCTTGGGGCGACGCGTGGTGGAGAGCAGCAACGTTGGCAAAACATGCTCCGCCGCGGCTCTGAGCTTTCTAGCGCTGGAGCGAGCGCCATTTCTTTGACAACCTCAAACATCGGTTGCCTTGGCAACAAGGCACAAACCTCTCTAGAAGTCAGTTACGGTTGCGTGATCCCGGTTCAGCTCGGGGCCCCTCCTCGCGACATGTGGACAGTGCAGGCGTACCACTCCCTCCCATTGGGAAGTGCGAGATGCGTTTGGCATTACAGGAGGCGATGGTGTGTGTGTTGCGTACGCCTTTGTTTTGCGCTGAAATGCGACATTGTGCTTCTGCGGGTGGATAGTGCTTCCCATGGTCTGGATTATCTTTCTCGAGCGACGTACGACTCAACCTCGCATGGGGTATGTGCAGTGTGCGTGGCTAAAGCCATCTCGGCTTGTGCGCCAGAGTTAAGTGACTTGCTGTTCGTCCCCGCAAACCGCAGCGCGAGGTGAGTGCCGAATTTACGACGGGGCAGGAGGAGGCGAACCCATCGTCTGTTCAGTCGCGGTTTAGACTTGCAACGCATGTTGTAACGTTGTGTTCGTTCGAAACGCATCTCTGGATTGTTTTGAAGTTGAATAAAATGTATTGCGTCAACCCGGGCATTCGGCTAGGGCGTTCTCTGCGATTGCACGAAAGAAGTGCCACGGGGCTTCAACGCTTTCTTTATGGAACGTACTCAGGTAAGAGAATATCCATGTCGTGTTATGGCCGTGTTGCATTCAATACAAACGGTTAAGCGTTTGTTTACACTTGTTTCGTTTGTTGTAACATGTCCAAGCACTCCAGCACTCCGCTAGCAGATCAGCCAGCGAGACGATGCTGAGCAGATGACTTATCTCTTTGCCGGAAGTGCGTGAAAAGCCGCCCAATAGCAGGATGTCTAGTTCATGACGAACATCTAGGAATCGATGACGTAGACATGTGAAGATGGCGGCGTCCAAAAACACGAAGGGAAGGGTGAGAACAAAGCGACAAACTTTGCAACAAAAGTGTGAGCTTTCTTGGCACAGATGACGTTGACGACCCAATCGAACGATTGCGCTAGTTCATTTAGTGTGCTCAAAACGCTTTTCAGGGCCCCTTTAAGGAAAAAAAGATGAACACAAGGCAACTCTTTCGTTACTTTCTCTCCGGGTCCTCGCGACGTCACACGGGCTTGCTTGTGCGACTGATGGCCGGCGACCATAGCCAGCACCAATATGCATGGCTGCGTGATTGCAGAAAAGTATATAGCTCTGTTTCATCATATACACTACGTCATTTGGAACATTGGGTTAACACACCGAGAACTCATTTTAGTAATCTTTAATTAGGTCCCTGTTGGTGGTATTTACCGCGAAATTGTAAAACACTTCAGTATTTCTCATCCCCCTTTTTTTTTTTTTTAAATTACGTCTTCCGTGGTCGGAGTGTAGTCGAGTGGGTCACCAAAGAATGGCCCTTTCAGATTATACAAGCTTGTATGTTGTCTTCCTGGAGGATTTGAGGAAAGGCGCTTGAATAAGCAACTGGGGTTATTATCACAGCGAAGACGAAAATTAGTAGCCCGTGCCTTGTACCTCGCACTTGCACGACCTTCACTTTTTCGTGCCAGTGAACAAAGAAAAGTTACACCCCATTAAAAGAAAATGCTTTGGAAATCGGAGAATAGCATAAATCATCCAAGCAAATGTGGTTAATCATAACGTAAAAAGGGAAAGTAAAGTTGTGAGAATGACCCGAACAATAAAGAAACCAATTCCCGAACGCTTCACGTCAGAGATGACCTGCACGCACATAAAAGTAGGGGGGGGGGGAGGGGACCCTAAGGGGACCTTTCTGAGTGCACTGGAAACAAATAGCGGCGCTGGCGCTACCGTTTGATCGAGCTGCCTACTCTTAGTTTCGCGACGCACTTCTGTAGTTCCTAAGCGCGGGGAATTGTGTACCCGAAGCAACGGCACGAAAGCGCTATCGGCGTTAGCGGCTTCGCGAGCAGCGTAGATTACGCCTGGCGCACGGCTGCCGCTCACATCGGTCCGATATCGGTCATTAGAGGCTGGCGACAGAGCAATTCTTACAGGGGTCCTGAAATACCTTCCGCCGATGCGTTGATGTACATGTAACCAAATAAAGCAATGTATTAGCAATCTCCTCCCGCAAGAATTTTGTTGAAGCGATGAGTATTAGCTGAGAAATCGTAAATCAAAAACCGCGCATTATCGTCGCGCCGCGTTTCCTCCTCCTTTCAACTTACTCTCCGCTGTTGACGGCGAGAGAGCCTTCCCTCCCATAATGCTGCGCTCCTCCGCGGTGACGTACTTCCGCTATTGCGCTGCTCACACAGCCGTCTGCTACGGGCAAGATTTGTTGACACCGTGAATCCCGCACTCAGCTCAAGCGAACGAAAAATCTGGCCCCATGTGTGCGGCGGCCTGGCCTTGCCCTTTCGCGGTGTAAGTTGCTGCAGAACTTTGCTATCGGCGGCACGCGACTTTTTATCGGCGGCGAACTCGCAGCCCCACGGGGAGGATCCTGCGCTCGCTCCCTTGGATGCACAGCGCACTGTTTATCCAAAAAGCGCCGTATCAGATGTGGCCCCAAGACCCGCCACAAAATAAGACCCGCTGGTGCCGTGTCTTATTTTGTGGCGGTGGTAATTCCTGCCGGCGGCATGTGAAAAAGACATTTTAAACCGATACAGAACCCGTGCACAAAACGCCAGTTCAGCTTGGGGCGACGCGTGGTGGAGAGCGGCAACGTTGGCAAAACATGCTCCGGCCTCTGAGCTTTCTAGCGCTGGAGCGAGCACCATTTCTTTGACAATATCAAACATCGGTTGCCCTGGCAACAAGGCACAAACCGCTCTAAAAGTCAGTTACGGTTGCGTGATCCCGGTTCAGCTTGGGGCCCCACCTCGCGGCATATGGGCACTGCAGGCATACTACTCCCTCCCGTTTGGAAGTGCGAGATGCGTTTGGCATTACAGGAGGCGATGGTGTGTGTGTTGTGGACGCCTTTGTGCCTTTGTTTCGCGATGAAATGCGACGTTGTGCTTCTGCGGGTGGATAGTGCTTCCCATGGTCTGGATTATCTTTCTCGAGCGGCGTACGACTCAACCTCGCATGGGGTATGTGCAGTGTGCGTGGCTAAAAGCCATCTCGGCTTGTGCGCCAGAGTTAAGTGACTTGCTGTTCGTCCCCGCAAACCGAGCGCGAGGTGAGTGCCGAATTTACGAGGGGCAGGAGGAGGCAACCCATCGTCTGTCAGTCGCAGTTAGGACTTGCAAAGCATGTTGTGACGTTGTGTTCGTTCGAAACGCATCTCTGGATTGTTTTGAAGTTGAATAAAATCTGTGCGTGAACCCGGGCATTCGGCTCAGGGCGTTCTCTCCGATTGCACGAAAGAAGTGCCACGGGGCTTCAGCGCTTTCTTTATGGAACTTACTCAGGTAAGAGAATATCCATGTCGTGTTATGGCCGTGTTGCATTCAATACAAACGGTTAAGCGTTTGTTTACACTTGTTTCGTTTGTCGTAAAATGTCCAAGCACTCCGGCACTCCGCTGGCAGGTCAGCCGGCGAGCCGCCGCTGAGCAGACGACTCATCTCGTTGCCGGAAGTGCGTGAAAAAGCCGCCCAATAGCAGGATGTCTAGCTCATGACGAACATCTGGGAATCGATGATGTAGACATGTGAAGATGGCGGCGTCCAGAAACACGAAGGAAAGGGTGAGAAAAAAACGACAAACTTTGCAACAAAAGTGCGAGCTTTCCGCTGCGCGTAAAAGAGTAATACTTGGCACAGATGATGTTGACGACCCAATCTAACGATTGCGCTAGTCAATTTATTGTGCTCAAAACGCCTTTCAGGGCCCCTTTAACGAACTCCCGCATGGATAACGACGTTACGGGCCAGTTTCCAAACGAGCTGGCTCACTCAGGCGACGCCACCTATACGACCCAGAGAACTAGCTTTTCGCGCCTTATGAACCGTTAGTTTAGTGAGACGTAGACGCGGAGTTGTTCCGAGCTGGCGTGGATCAGAGTTTCCACTACTTTGATCAAAATCTTCTGTTATTGACTGTCTATGATGTCAGTATTTCTATCAGCAGGCGCACTTTGTTAATTTTCGTGACAGGTTATTCTTACAGGTACAACTTTATACAGGTCAACTTTCGCGACCAGATACCAATAACTCGACTACGAGAAAACAACACAGTGCACTTGAACGCGCAAGGTTAACGTTTGTGCTTTATTCTACCAGGAAAGTGAACAAACAGCCGGCTATTACGCTGAACTGGCGCACTGAACTGGAGTCTCGTAACGATGGTAGAGTTGTTTATACAAATGGTTGCAAATGTTTCAACAACGATTACTTCTTTAATGAGAATTGTTTTTTTTTTTTTGTTTACTTTTGTTTACTTAAAATATCAGTCAGTGCCCCAAAAATTGGTTATCATCGTCCGACGTGTTTAGCAAAACGGGCGTCTGTCATCGTGGTTTACCGTACGAAATCGTTTATCATTTGAAGCACTTCGTGACTGCACAATCATTGACATTTTTGTATCTTCGCATGCAGCTTAAAATATTTTATTTATTTATTTATTTATTTATTTATTTATTTATTTATTTATTTATTTATTTATTTATTTATTTATTTATTTATTTATTTATTTATAACGTTGTGCGAAACATGAATAATATCTTAACGTTTTCTTATGCATCTGACGTACCCGTCGTTGAAGCAATGATACCAAAAGCATACGGGCGCCCTTAAACTCAGGAATTCGGTTGTAAAACAAGGGTGCCGTGTTTTTATCATTTTCATATGGTTTACGCGCACCACTTGCGGGGGCCCACCACATGGATTCTATTATTTACTCAGCTCAATAATAGCCCAGCCCCTGGAAAAGAATCCCATTCATGGCCCTTGCCCACTTAGATTTCCTAAAATGGCTCCCGCGGGAGCCTTTCGTAGTGGTTCAACGAATAGAACATCAAACATCAATGAGACCACCCATTCTTTCTCTTGGATTTCGCCGGCATGCTGCATCGTCCAGAATGCCTCGTATGAATGCCTCGTATGCCCTTGTTTACTCGCTGGAATACAAATGGGATACGAAAAACATAGACCAATGGCGACAACTTATGGGCGCGTGAGGCAGACAGACATAAATATATCGCTGCTTTTTCTGTCGTTTATGGCAGCAGTAAAACGTGCTTTGAATAGCCGTTTTGTGCGCTGGATATGAAACAAGCCTATTCGTGCGTCAGATGCGAAAAGTATTTATCTCGGGGGCCTGTGCGGCCCAAAGGAAGAGGCAACGTCATTGAATGCTTAGAAGGCATTTTCACTGCATTTAACCTCGATCAATCGGTGATCTAACCTTTATATTCTTTCCCTTTTTCGCCATTTTATGTTTTGAGCGCATATTTACATAATGTCCTCTTCTTCAGAACCTCTTCCTCTTCCTCCCCTATGGTATCTGCGGATAGATGTAAAACTACTTTTCAACTCATATGCGAAATACCTGACCAGCTCTTCTCTCCGTACTTTTGGCGTGATTTCCCGGGCCACCAGTGAATTCACCGACCCATTATGCTTCGTGTCACTCTACCGTGCCTTAATTTTACCGAAGCTCGACTTTGCCAGTGCAGTAAGGAGTTGTATAAGCCCTTCGTCATCCCTTCGTCTAGAAAGGAATCAGAAGTGCTTTACTAGAACCGTATTTTGTCGCTACTCACCAATGAGCCATTATGGGCACGGTTGGTTTTCCAGGCTTCTGAATCTTCATGAGCCATCTTTTAGGTGCTCTAGGCGTCACCTGATTTTTCTTTTTAACTATTCATTCCAAGTTTGACTACCCTTGCCCTGTAAGCTCTGTTCACCTGCGACTGCCAAGCAGACCATTGCGGACGAATGGCTGCTTTCATGTTGATAGATGACTGAGCCTGGCACCAGCTAGCCGAAGCCAACAGGCCTTTATCAGTCATTTTATCTTCTGTTGACATTTTTTGCAATGACATAGTTCTTTTCAAACGCTCCTTGAAAAATGTGATATTTTGAAAACAATATATTTTGAATGCGGATGTCGGGTAGAGGTCGTTCCTGCACTTCTCCCTGTGTTCTTGTGTCTCTGATTATGCTTGTATGTGTTCATTACAGCATACTCTTCAGGCGACCTCCGGGCTCTTCTTGTTCAGGAGATGTTTTGCCTTCTTTGACCACTCTCCTCTTTTGTATACATCTACACATTTATTTTGCCCTTTTTTTATTTATTTCCCTTCCTATATGTTGTCTTTTGGTATGACTTATATTCGTGTGTCCAGTGTATCACACGAGAGAGCCCAGCGCTGTTGGCGATCATTCCAAATAAATAAATAAATAAAAAATAAATAAATAAATAAATAAATAAATAAATCTGTGACACAGCAGCGGAAACAAACAAAAACATAGCCACACACACTTTTTGAATGCCGTTCTGGCTACGTCCACGAAGGCGCAGTGGAGCGCTCTTTGCTCCGCTCCCCGAGACAAATCATCGGGACGGGGCGGCAATACACCGCGCACACAGACGAACAAACGCAAGCACACAGAAGGGCGTGCGCGGTTCCTGGACACGAAGGAGTAGCCTACACTCTATGAAGCATCCGTTCCAAGAGTGGAAACTTTTCAATCTGGACACGCTCTGCACAACCTGCCAGTACTCCTGGAAAGCGAGTTAAATAGGAACACGTTTTTCGGATACTTTCCCGACTCTTGCAATATCTTTATTGCTGTAAAAAGGACCGAAGTTTTTCCTTTGCTCTTATTTTAGTTTCATCCTAAATCGTTGATTTTAGTTTATTTTGCAGTTGTGCATAACTCTCCCTCTAACGTAGAAAGAAACCAGCCTCCTTTGAGCCAAGGCGGCAGAAGGTAGGTGGCATTCACCGGAGCCATCTTTATAAACGCCGGCCAATGTTTGGCGCACATTGTGCGGTGCCCTTCAACTGGAACCCAGGCCGTTACAATTGCGATTAGACACCACTGAGTTCATACGGCGAATCGGTTTTAGCAGTTGGCCAGAAAGAATGCCTGAGCGTCCCTAGCGTTGAAAGAAAACCGGCCGATGGCGCCAGGTGCCTACAGGAAATGCCAGTGCTGCACCGTTTCAGAAAATGGACGTTTGGACGACGGGCAACGGCCTTTTTTCAGGGACCGCTGAATATCAGTCGTTGGGCATCGTGAGCTCAGAATTAAAAAAAAATTGCAGTTTATGCTGTAAAAGTGTTTACACCTGCAATACAGCACGGAAAAAATACTACCTCGGCCGGATAACGTAGCAATGATTGATTGATTACGATGTTTAATGCGGCGACGCTGCACAAGCGATGAGGCGCGTCGTAGTGGATTGCTCCGTCTTAGTTTTGAACACCTGGAGATTATTAACGTAAGCCGAAATCTCCAAGACATGGGTGCTATCGCTTTTTTCCTCCATCAGAAAACCAGCCGCCGCGGCAAGGAATCGAAACCGCGTCCTTGGGGCACAGCAGCGCAACGCCTTAGCCACTGAGCCACAGCGGCGGGTCAATAAAATTGCAATGAAGGCGCACGCTTACACAAGGCAAAGAAGAACCGCGATCACTACGTCAGATGGAAAAAGCATATAAAGAAGAATCGGAAGAATCCCGCAACCGCAGCCCTCGTCAATGGGAGAAACGACAGAAGCTTCTCGTTCTAAGAAGCGCAAGCTGTCTACCAAACGTCGTAAAGCAGCGGAGAAGTCCAGGAGAGGCTCCACCACCAGCTCAAAGCGGCGTAATGTCCGGCCTCAAGCACAGAGCCATGGCCGACGTCACTGGAGCAGACGAAACGAATTTTTTGACAACCACCTCCTATGCAGAGTCGTTGGGACGTTCCATCCACTCCGAAACACCCCTGCACGACACAGGGCGTCCACGCCGAACGCGGCGTTCGTCCACCTGGGGGAATCGAACTGGCTCGCCAGCCGAAGGTACGGCAGTGACTGCTTGTGGGTGGTCGGTCACTAATAGGCGCCTCCTATGAGTCTTATTGCGCTTTTAAAAGGGACACTGAAGTGACCTGTAAACATTACGGGATTACTAGCGCGAATTGTAGTCCGGAGTCCATAGGCCCTGTTTCGACCACTCTGAGTGCGTTTACGCGAATTCATTTAGTAGAAAAATCAATTCGAAAATGCTGTCCTCCTCTATGCATCCTCGCCCATTTTCTGAGGCTTTTTCGTGTGACCTCAGGAGGAAATTACTTGGCTTGACTGCGCTACTGCATGACTCACCGACCTTCCGACAGAGTCAGTCGGCCAGAGTTTAGTCCGTCGGCCGCCGAGGGGTCGTCGCAATTCGTTCGCTCAGTTGAAACTGAGCCACGACATCTTTGTGAGTGGAAGAATGTGCCTATGTTTACTTTGTTAGTTTGTAAACTGTATCAAGCTCCAAGTACATGTCGCTCCACACAAGCGCTGCCCAAGCGCACATTCGACACTTCACTGACTGGTACGGTGGTAGGAAAAACTAAGGCCACTTGAAGGCGGGAGGAGAGTCAGCGAAGTCAATATAGGTACTAACAAAATAAATCAACTGAAACGTTTACCGTACAGCGTAAAATAGCGAGCAGGAAGCACGTTTTTGGGCTGGGTGAATAAGCACAGCGGTGGCAGCATGACCACACATCTGCGAACGCTTTTCCGTGTAAGAAATGCAATTGCTAGACGTGAGATATTGTCGAAATTTGGGGTAAACTTACTGCACAAGCGCTATGTTACAAATAGCTGCTTGAAACGCTGCTAAGCTGCTATGCTAAAACTAAATAAAAGTGTAAACTGGTTATATATATTCCCAAAGGTGGCGGTGCTGTCCCGCGGCCGAGTGGTACGGAGCGCTAGGTATGTTCCTTCGGAAGGCGCAAGTTCGAATCCCCGAGGGTACATTGTTTTTTTTTTTGTAAGTTGTTTTTTTCGTTTTGGGCCGATGTTTTCTACACTGAGTTCACCATTTGTGGGCCGTAGCGTTCGCTGCTCCACGAGCGCGTTCATAGAACTCGCGTAGACTGACATTGACGCGCTAGCCAGTTCTTGTTGGCGTGCTGTTGCCATAAGCGCAGACTGCTTGCGGGAAGTGAGCACAGGCTAGAATCAGCAGACCCTTGGCCTGGTACGAACACGCTTTTTACGATGCAGGCATGAGTGAGGCAAGCTGCAAATACTGGGAAAAAGCGCATGGCTTTGAGCGTCTGAGGTGACGCGGAGGGCGTTTAGCTACTGCGTAGGCCTCGGCTAGTGATTTACACGATTCCAAGCCGTCCTGAGAGGTTTATCTTAGGAACTTTACAGCGGGCAACATATCAGAAGTGCGGTATGGCGATTATTGAGATATCGAGAATGCCCATACAACGATAACATCGGATGTCAAGCATGTTGTTTTACAGAACCGAAACGGAAATGCTACTCTTGGACATCGTCCAATCACGGTGCACCTTCTTCCGACATCACAGCCTTTAGTTGGTGCGGCCGCCGCAGACCTCTCATGGTAATTTTTCTTGTTTCGGGCTTTATAAAGTAAATTTACGGACTTACCAACCGGATAAACGATGAAAAGTGTGTTAATTTGAACCAATCTGCGCAGTGCAAGCAAAAACGGGAGTGTGACCAATTCACTTCAGTGTCCCTTTAAGTGACGCGTAAGATGCGCAGCAGCAGCTACTCTGGAGTCATATGGCATAGCGACGAATCGCGAGGTGCAAACTTCGCTGCAACTTCGGTGTTACTTTAAGTCGATATGACGTCTCCTTTAGGATGTGATGTGACAACCGGGATGTCATAAGGGTAACGGAATGGCTACGGAGAGATGGGAATGAGTCTAGAGAACGACAGAAAAGTCGATGGATGGACGAGTTGGGGAATTTCGGGGACAAGGACTGGATTCGGTTAGCGTCGATTAAGGGCGGTTAAAAGTCTGTGGGTACCGCTAGGCATCCCAGAGTAATTCCCAAATTGAAGAGGCTCCCCGGCTTTTGCTGTGGCGAGCGTTCAAGAGACGATCGATATACGTCACAGGATCCCTGCTGGCACCATCTCTAAGCTTTGGTATATTAATGCGATTATCGCTCTCAGGCTTCCATTCTCCCGATACTTTGGCTCACCGTTTTTACTGACAAGCCGCAATTGGAAGTTTAAACGCAGAGGGTATAATGGCGGTTTGCGTACTGGGAGGTAATGAAAGTTGGCAGTTGAGGGCCTTCGAACGAGGCAGTGGATGGGTGGCAGGAGTTACTGGAGGAAGAGGGGTCAGGAGGGAGCAATGGAGGTAGTAGCCACGATATTCACCATCTTTTCCATCGTACAATAATGAAAAGCGCTGAACTTAAAATCGCCATTTGACGCGTTATAATTTCCCGAGCAGCCAAATCAAAGACCGCGATTTAACCCCCCTTCGCGGCAAGAATTTTTTTAATTTTTGCTTCAAATTAGTCGCTCTATTGGCATAAAAAGTTCGCCTGTTGAGCCTTTTGGTTATCTCGGCAGAAAATAAGAAATGACATCGCCAAATACAAATAAAGCCGGCGCAGTATTAAGAGTGTGTAGGCAACGACGGACGCTGACCATAAACACGGGGTTCCCCTAAGCGTTGGAAGTGAACTTTTTCTGGTACAGAGGCCGAGTCCCGTCTTTATACAGACAGTCCTCGACTCAGATTACCTCAGGCTTTTGTATTAAGCTATAAATGCAGTATTCGGTTCTGCAACCAAATGAGTACTTATGCATGAATATCTCTGTGTATGTAGTGTAGGTACCTCAAGAAAATTCGATTTGTGTTATGTAAACTATTTTGTAAACACCCAGTACTATACGTGAAAACAGCGACCGATGCTGTCAGAAAAATGTTCATTTCAAGGGAGGGCAAACTTTCAGCGGGCCCGTTCTGCTGTTTTGCATGTACCAGGGATTTGCAGGTCAATGGGGGAGGCCTTCGTCCTGCAGTGGACCTGAGCAGGCTGTCGATGATGGTAGTGATGGGATTAGGATGGAACTGCGGAAAATGTTTTCTTAATCACGCCACTTCTCGAGGTGCCGACTGGTCGCGTGCTGCCCTAAGAACTCTAACTTGCTTTCCATACCAGGCGAGCCCTCATTAGGCGGAAGAGGGCGAGTCCTCGTCGGCCTCACCCCGCTGAGAGTCAAAGCATCGGCCACGTCTTTCGCTGGCCGCGCACGAAAAAAAAAGCCACTGGCCCCATCGGAGACACAGGTGCCCGTGAAGCACTGCCAGTCCAGGCATTCCTTGGAAGAGCCGCCGTCCGCTACTCACCAAACGTCCACGCAGCCGCCGCCTCTTCCCGAAAAGCACATGAGAGCTGCGCAGGAGCGCAGAGCTCGGGAAACACCTACTGCTCATATCCGTGCGTCTGAGCCGTGGATCCCTGTTAACGGGTTAGCGTAGTCGGTGGTTCCCAGCGCGGCTCGAGGGAATGTGCCTTCGCCGCCTGCGACAGCTCGTCGGCCCAGTTTTCTCGCGCAGATCAAAGTAAACGTTTTGATGAGCCGGCCCCGTGTTTCCGGGACACTTCGGAAGAAGCAGGAACTGTAGCCGCTCGGCCAGTCCGAGACTTTGTAGCGGGCTCTGGTCGAGAAACCGTGGTCGTCGACGGGTACTCACCTGACAACGCAGCCGCAGTCACCGGCGTTTCTACGGTCTCATAATAAAACAAACACTTTCAAGTAAAACAAACTCGCGTTGACGCATGGCAGTCGACCCGGGAAGCACATCCGCCGTGCAGGTGGCAGATTGCGCAGAACAAAAAATGTTAGGTGATTACATAGTCTTCTGTGCTTTTGGAAGGTACCTAAGGTATACAAGTCCATTGGGAGTGGTCCAAAGCGGGGCCTCATCGCGAACTGTTAAGCAGAAAAAAAAAGTTCTCTAGAAAAGAAGAGAAAGCGCAAGAACCCATACAAGCGCACGCCCACACGCGCGTTTAAGAAAAAAGTTTATTTGGCAATACACACAAAAACTCACACCTCAAACAAATGACACAGCCCATATATGTACAATGCCTACAAGTATATAACGTTACTGACAGTTGTTTGTACAATCGCGTTATCCACACGCACAGACTGCCCTGGCCACCCACCCCTTTTGGATGCGTACTCTATAGGGAAGGCAAACGTTCCGCACTAGGAGTGTTCGGGGAGAACACACAACGCCCCATGGGCAGCGGAGTCTTAATAATTTTCGCCCTGCCATGACAGGTGGGATTAAACGCTCCTGTCCTGATTTTCACCCATTGCGCAGTTAATGTCGGCTTTTTAGTCACAAATCGGTTCTTTTCGCGCCACATACTATCAATCCACTTAATATAACCTTTTAAGTTGGCCGGAGTGTCGACACAGTAGACGCGAGCGAATCGGTGGGACCATGGTGCGCGAGAAATTCCATGTCCCCACATACTTCTAGCGAAAAGATTGAGAGAATTACATATACGCGTTGTAGATTTTATTCGGGTCAGGTAACTAGGCTGTGTTTACAATACACTTCAGCATCTCTTTGGCTGTAGTAACTTAACCATATCGACACAGCAATAGACATCTTTATCGGGGCTCATTTTTCACCGGTATTAAAGATTATTTTCTCTATGGCGCCAGGAAACCTATTGCACAGTTAGCTACGAAAGACCGACTATGTGTATCTTAGCACCGCTGAACGAGCTATTCAAATTTGCACAGTTCAAAGTCTGAAGTCAGGCGGACTGAACTCAGTTTCTGCAACAATCACCAAGTTTAGCGTTGCTTATAATTCCGAATTCAGTACGCAGAGGCCAGAATTGTCTCGAGAGAAAATACGCGGCACTCTCTGATGACTGCCCAAAACAAAACGCCCGTGGGCTCACATTTTGGCGCCCGTTAAAGATGATCAAGTGACCGAAATTAATTCGGATCCATTCACTACGGTTAGCCTCAAAGGCAAGGTGCTGCTTCGACTCGTAAAAGCCCCAGAATTTGAACACCATACACACCATACCACACCATACGCATCACACTCAATGTCGCAGGGCGAGAAAGAAATGGAATTTAGGCCACTTTCTTGATGAGATATAGATCATTTTTGCCGACATGTTTATCTGCTTCGTTCCTTAACCTCCTTCCGCGCATGGCGCTCATCTCCCGATATTAGCACTTGCTATCTTCTATGCAGCACCAAAAGAACACGTCACGATTCTTTGTTCTTCTATAAACGTTTTCAGTTCAAAAGTCTTGTATTGGGTGGTAACGTGCGAAAAGCCCTTTTGTGGAACATCAATTAGAGTAATGAGTTTCTCAGCACTAATTGACTTCTAATGGCTCTACCACTGTTCAAAAGTACGACCGCTAATGAGCAAGGGACGTCGATGAGGACAATGTGAAGGTAGGGACCAAGGAAACTGAGTTCTAGTCCGCCTTTTTGTTCCTGCTAAATTTTCGCTTTTCCACTAATTAGTTGTCCTATACTAAATGACGGACTTAAGAGCCACCTGCCCCGAGTTTTTTTTCCCCGGAACATGAATTAGGCAATACACAGAAAGTTACAGCGTCAGAATACAACGTGAGTAAGAAGTTTAATATTTCTTTACACCTGACTATCAAGACCCTAACCACAACATTTACGACTACTACATTTACAAAACATTTTCGGAGCATATTTGCAAAAAAAGCTTACTCGGTGTTTAAAGAATCGCTCGTTTCTGAAGATTTTTGAAAGGAGCGTCACACCGCATAAACAGCGCTTAAACCAGTTGCATTCATCAATCACGCCCACCAACAGAAACCCTGCGCAATCCCAGCCTGGTTTGAATTATAACACTGCTCGCTGCATCCTTCCAGTAATCAGTTTTATTGCTCATCACCTGTAAGCAGGCTTAAATGTTGTAGTGACGAGCTGGTCCGCGTTAGTGCTTGTGTGCACGGGAATAACGACGCTTCGATTCTGTTCCGCGCTGCGCCTTCCCAGCACACAAATGCTGGCATCGCTAGGCCGTTGGTAGTGCTTCAGTGGGGTTCTCCCCTCAACCCCTTCGCCTAGCACTCTTTCACTACTTCACAGCGGCGAAGAAGCGATCTATAGTTATATTCCACCGTCTTTTTTATTTTCCTTTTCTGTTCTTTTTACAGCGGCGCTGTATATGTCTCACCATACAGCGTACGCGTACAAATCCGTGAGGAACAGAAATTTTTCGCCTGCGTTTTGGCCGGTGTTTTTCCCGTTAAGATACAGGCACCGTGAAGGGCTTCCTGCACGTTTTGGCGGCAGCGGCACCCGCTGATCGCCGGTCTCCCCGTTAAGCGCACGCGGGTTGGGAGGGGGGGGGGGGTGATGAAGGGGACTGAATGAATGAATGAAAGGCTTTATTACTGAGAAGGAGGCCCAAGGCCCTGGTTGGGGATTTGGTCAAGGGGAAGAAAAAACAAAGTTAAGTTTATACAGCCCACATCATGCTGCTTTGAACAGACCATTCAAAGTCGCGGAGTTCGCCTTACCCTCAAGAGCGGAAGTGTCCGATTTGGGTGGGTCGATGTGGTCTTGCTCTGAAGATGGTGGAAATTTCTGTGTTTGGGCACCATGTCCTTTTGAGAAGGCGGAGCATCTCTAGATAAGGTGAGAGCAATTTGGAATTGTGTCGGCCTCCAAAACGGGCAGAAGTTCGGCCAGGTGACGTTAGGAAAGTGCCCTTTTCCAAGGACGTCTTGGACGTAGGCTGCGTTCTTGTAGGCATTGTTTGCGAAAATTCGGCTGCTCTATTAAGAGTTCGTTTATGCGGGATAACATGCCAGGCGGAGACACGTCATGGAGCCGTCTACGACCCTGGTTATGGAGTTGGCGACGCTGTTGGTGCCAGGTGTCGGAGGGTTGCTCTATGTGCGTCTGTGGGTCAGTTGGAGGTCTAGGAGACTGAAGGCTCTCCCGGGCAGCGTCATGTGTTTCCTGATTCCCAACAGCCCTGGTGGAATGGCCAGGTGTCTAAGCTAATCTAATCTTTAAATTTTTCCCGTGTGTTTGTGTTAGTGAAAGAATTCGATTCGCGACGGCATTATGAATGTGGGATTTGGGCAGTTCTTGAATGTCCACGTGGGAGTCAGCGATCATCCGAAAGTGCCTAATACCATGAACACTGAGTTGGGATTCCTGCTCTTGCAATCTTTGCAGGGCCCCGAGAATACGCAGCAATTTCATTTCTTCCACTAACCCAAAAGGATTTAATAGGCGATTTGATTCATTGAGAAATGGAGGGTCTAGGCAGCGCCATGCTACGCCGGCATCACTACCATTACGACGGATCCCTAGAGATGTCGAATTCATCTTGCAAGCCTAGTTTGCTGATAAGCCGCTCCTGATCCTCGAGTCAAATGCGGGGAGTCGGCCGACTCCCCGCATTCGAATCGAGGCCCGTGAGTGGCTCGAGTATAATTCCTACCGCGGGCCTTTCATGTGCAGCTTTCCCGCTCATGGCAGTCCTTTCAACAGTGATTACTCTGCAATTTTTTAGCGAAATGAAAAGTTCTTTTGCACAGATAATATTTGGGGTGAATACTTTCTTTGTGCACAGTTTCAAGTCGCGCACGTTGCGCGACTGGGTTCCTGATCTATGGGAACTATCCCATAGAAATGCATAGGGAGTTACATTTGACAGCGAATTACACAAAAAAATATTCAGGAACCCGAAACCTTCTTTTAGAGTTTTAATCTTCACGTTGACTTCTAGCTTTATGCCAAATATAATTTTACTACAGTGGTTTTGCTAGGTTCCCGAGAGGTTGTAATTTTGAGCGAGAAAGCTGGGTATGACCAACATGGAATCAGAGAAGATGTCTAAATCCAACTTTTTGCTATCGAGTTGGTCCCATTTTTGTAGCTAATAGCCCTGATGCGTAAGTTCAAGTCCATATCGGGGCCGTGCTTCGGCTAATTCAATCAAGAAAATACCTAAGAAAATACCCTTTTAATTATATGCTTTATAACCAGCGACATTTAGAATAAAAGTCGTAGGCAATTTCGCCATTTGAAGAATGTCTTTGCATGTATTGCTGAGCCGTTGAAATGGCAGCGATTCGTACGAGACTTAAAAACGTAACAAACGACGGGCTCTTTTATCGATGTCGCAAGTGAAACGTTTCGCGCCATGAATCCTAGAACGGGAAGAGTAATATCACAGATTGTTACCCCCATTTTAGGCCAACTATAATACTGTCATTATTTTACTCTCTGCTGCCGTCACATAGAGCTCGCTCTCATTGTCCGAAGACCACTTGAAACCCTGCTGTAGGGATTGTGCGTCGCCAGATAAGGGTGGAAATTAAAAGCGCCATTTCCTTCAGTTTGTCTCTCCCTTGAAACTTACACAGCTCGGGCGCTCTTCATATACGCTACCATGTCTTTCAAGCCCCGTCTGTGCGTCTTGGATTAAGCTTTATCTTCTCCCATTCAACAAAGTTACCGCTTTGAGTTTTCTTTGCCTGTTTTTCTTTCACGCCCTTTTTAAGCGAGAAAGTTTTAGCGTTCACGCATCCAGATGGTGGTAACTGGACGAGCATATATGCTGACAAGTTTTATCGTGAAATGAATGGCCTGGGCGTACAGACTTCCTTCCGCTTGTATAAGTACCTCGCGGAAATGACAAACAATGGCCGCGCACACAATTTACGATTAGCAGAGCAGACACGCCACGAGGGACTTTTCCTCCCCAGGCTTTTCGGGGCGTTTAAAACCGAGACCCATGTGTCAACCCGTGGGACATAAAATTTTATTAAAGGGCCACCCCTGAGTTAGGATGGACGGCGCGCCTATTATGCGCTGCGGGTCGCTTCGTTGTGGGCCTAGGCTTGAAAAAAAAAAAAAACGAAAGCGATGGTACCTAAACCTCAGGTAAGCACTGCGCAACTCCGCTGTTCTTAGCACGGCACGTTGTTCTTGGACGTGAACCGGTGCAGCCCGATCTTAACAAAGCTTCTTTCTTAGCCAACTCCTACGCCCTGTCCCCCATGAGACTTGAATTCTTTTGGGGAAGGCAAGGAGAAGTTTGAAACTTGAGTCTCCGTTGGCTGCTCATAAGTATCAGGGCTTCTCCTGCATGCGCTGCTATAGCTTGAAAGCAGCCCGTGGCAATTAAAACTTGGCTCTTGGTATAAACCCCCGCCGTATTCACGCAGCAGTTCTCACAGATCGCGTGGTATACTGCCAGCAAGCACAGCGTCTCTTAAGCTGTTAGAAAGCTGTTTTAGAAAAGCGTCCCCGATTAATTAGTGTCGACCCTGGTGGTTAGCGTCGACTTCGCTAAAGCAGTGTTTATAAGGCTGAAACCTCCTTTAACAGCAGAGACCACCCTCCTGCAGTGGACGTAAATATGCTGATGAATTAAGGCTGGATTATTCTGCACTGCTAATTATACAACGGCATAGGAGAATGGCACACAAGCGCTGTCCTTGTGTTTTTACGAAGACCTTCTACCTAAATACAGCACTGTTTTAAACCAAAGTTGTCGTCTTCGCCATTCCAGTTTTCTTGTCGGCCCTGGCTACAGTCATTTATTGCTATTTCATTGTTCTGTTATTGTTACACACCGAGACCGAGGAAAACGTGCTCGCTAGTGGCACGTTTACGACAACTCGGCAGTATCTTTTTTTTTTCAGCGCAACTAAGCAGCCTACATGTGCGCGCCTCAAGGAACGTATTGAATTTTCGCTGTACCGTGTCTTCAGCGCCCACTTGCCCGCCCAAAGATAGTTTTGCACACAATTATTTTTTCTCCTAGGCGAGTGGTAATTTGAAGTTCTAGGTGTAATATGCACGCACGGCATGATTGGGATCAACAAGATAAAGAAAATTATTCGCGGTCTCCTTCATCAGAATTCCTACTTTTTTTTAGTTCCTTAGCCCTAAAAGGCCCACAGAAAGCACTGGTGTTATGTCGGTGCATTGCTTAGATTTTGCCAATTATTTCTTTGTGAGGCGTCATAGAAATATCTAGCTTCTCGCGCTTGTGCGCAAGCTGCTAGCAAGCAGCCAGCAGTTTTACACTTTTATGCAGGGGGCGAATGCAACAGGTTTAAAAACTGGCCCCAAGCAGTCACAAAATTTCTGCATAATATAATGAGCTACAAGGAGATTAAACTTCTGAGAAACCATTAAGGAAGATAGAACTGTGAGGGTTGTACGCGAGAAAGGTACTTTTTCTTTGAATTCATAGCTGGAGGATGTAACAATAAACGGGCGGCATTATTTCGGCAGAAGTGGTCCTCCGCTATGAGGCCGATTTATGGCATTATCAGCTGGGGGACGGATTCATGAGTCCCGCTAGAAGTCCTGTTACGGCTTCTTCAGATTCCAAGCTCCCATTATATCTTATGCGTCTGGATTGTCGTAAAACAATACACCAATCCGGCCGGAATAGTTCTTCAAGGTCGTCTAGCCGCGCAATCACAGTCGTGCACTGCGTATTTGAGGCTTAAATTGAACCTCGAAATGCAGTTATATCCTCGTAGTGCTTCTCAAACACTTTTAAATTCTCTTCAAGTTACGGAGTGCATTACGTGTACCGCCGATACTTCTTTTTATGCTTTTCTGACCTGTTTTGATATAGCCTACAGCCTTTACAACTTTGCTTTGATAACAGTGCTAGGACAGCGCCCAGTCTCGTGTCGCCTCCTCTGCGTCCTGTACTAGCGCTGTTATCAAAACTAAGTATTTACCAACAAGCCCGTATTAACACCGTTTTTCAGTCCATGTCACGCTCCATGGGTCATTTAGTTGTTTCTAGACTCAACCAACCTTTACAACCACTGCGAGTTCGGCATGACCCTTGGTTGACTGAACATCACAAGCACGTGCCCCTTTCAGTAGGCGACACCGAACAAACATTTATTCAAATCGATCATAAGGCCAAGACTCGAGGTCTGGCAGGGTACTGGAATGAACAAGTTTCGGGCCCATGGTTCATTTCCACGTCCCTTAGGAGCACAAAAGGTAGGACATCACTGGGAATCAACCTTGAAAATGTTCTCGCAGAACTCGAGGGGACGGAAGTAAAATGGCGTACAGTGAATACCGAGGTGAAACTAGAGGATGGTGGAAGTTGCGTATGACAGGAAAGTCAGGAAAAAAAAGCGCAACAAAACTTGCGCACACAAAATGATGTCGCACGTCGAAAGCACGGGAAAGAACAAGTTCTTTTTTTTTTTTCGTGTTTAGGAGTTGCGCGCCGCCAGGAGCCCATAGGCGAAACAACAAAAGAATCTCCACTCCGTTAGCACTTACAGTGTGCTCCGTCCTAATAACACGCAGTGGGGGCGTGCATGCAGACTGACAAAACGAAGAATCTTGGAGATTCAGGGAGAGACAAGTGAAAGCTATCCGACGAAATAACTTGTCGTCTCGTGATGAAAGCAGACGGCGGGGAAATGCGCTCACCGCTGCAGAATAGCAGCGGAATACCAGCCGCCGTGGTAGTGCTTGCAGAGTAGTAACAAGGCAGCAAGAAAAGACACTATTCACGGGGGTGAAAGGAGAATATTCCGCACTCTTCGCGGCGGTGTAATTTTGGATTAGAGCCCTAAGCTGATTTTCTCGCACCCCGTCCGAAAATGGGGAGTCCGCGGGAGAAAGTGCGCGAACGCATACGAAGCCGGGGTTGTACGTTTTCTAGTGAACTAGACTGAACACGGTAGAACTTGCATTCGCAGAGAAGGGAGCAGGGCCGCATTTGCGAAGGTGTACGAGGCAGAAGCAAGCGCGACACAGCCTGATTGAATATGTCCCAAGCGCACACCTCATTCTACCCTTTCTTTCCCCTGCCTTTGTTCGTTAGGTTAGTTTTCGAGTTTTTAGGGCCTTTGCCGTGGATTTGCAGTGGCACGCGCGATACTGTGCTACTGGCGTTGTTTGTTGTGTCTTATTTCTTAAGTTTTGCTTTCGTTCAAGGCGTTTCATAGAAGAGAGAAAAAATACCTTGGTTTAATGAGGTGCCGAAATGTTAGAGAGAGCGAGTGTTCTCCGTTTTGTGAAGAACGCGACCTACTTCTCGGCTGGTTTCCCTGTGCTTCGTAAAAGCGCCGTAGGCGACGAGCGCCGTAAGATGGTGATCCGATTAGAAGTTTCGTAGAAGTTTCCGTGGCAGAAGTTTCCAGTCGACCGACTCTTTCTGTTTTGGATAATCCAATGAGCACGGGTTCATTCTTTTTCGCTTCAGCCTCACTTATGAATGTTTTCTTTGGCCAGAGAGTAGTTGGAACAACTTATTTCATTGTAGGCGGAAAAAAAAAAAAAAGGCTTTACCATTTGAAACCTAGCTATTATGAGCGAAAACAAAGAATATGCACACCGTGTGCCCGAAAGTTTGTCTTTGCTCGAAATTTCGTGGCCTGCCGTCTCGCTATATCTACTGGACGATAAAATCCATACATCCGCTTTCGCGGAAATGCGCGCACAGAGAGTCCAACTGACGCGCCATTGCACCGGCGAAGCATATCGTTGTCTACATATCGAACTTTTGTTATCGCGATCCTGCTGACTGTAACACAAACTGGCTTTGGTGTAACTCGAGGATAAGTCGCGCAAAATGATGCCTACTTTTGCTGGTCTTCGCGTGACAAGCGGACAGCTGATACAAGAAGCGGCAATTCTGAACTAGACCGGTAACGCTGCTGATGAACGCTTTTACCCTTTCCCTTGTGCCTGGAAGCAGTGTGAGAGCTGTAGTTATCGCCAGCAGAAATCGGCTCTTCGTGAATTGCTGGTCGAGCAGATACGCCTTCCCATTTATGCTTTACTTTTGTTGCGTTTTTAGTGGTTATCGAGTTTTTTTATTTTTTTGCTGCAACTGAACGTACGCCGGCTAATAGCCGCTATATAGCCCAAGGGACGTCACTCAAGCAAGCAATGGTTAGATCGCGAAAGAGAACAATCTTATGGGCAACAAATACGTTATCCGACCAGCGGCGCAGAACAATAGAGTTTTAGCTGACCGTTTCTGACGGTCCGCTCCGCTCCGATAGCAAGCGGGAGCGCCATTGCGCATGCGTGGCACGCTAGCCCGCTACCGGCGATACCGGAGCGGGGCCCCGCTCCGCTCACCGGGCCTCTTTACGCGCCAGCTTACGCTACCGCGCGGAATAACAACATGGCTGCCCCCGCGATGTGAGCGCGCTACGGCGAACTTCGTTTCTTCAGTTGAAACACGACCGCGCGCTACGGCGAACTTCGTTTCTTCAATTGAAACACGACCGACGAAGGAAGCCGTGAAAGCGCTTCCGAATTAGCAATGGTGCCACACACCTCAAAGATCTTTAAAACGGAAGCGAAAAACGTCGAACGAAGCGCGGGACTGCTTCTATGCAGCGCCGAGAAAGGCAGCCTTGGGTTGGATATTCTAAAGTTTATCGGCTTGTTTATTGATTTTTAGAAAAATTATACCATGTCAGCGACTACATTATACAAAAAAAAGGTTCAATGAGGCCAAGAAACACGGCATTTTGCTTTGTTTGGGCGACCAAATACAAATTCCTATGTTTCCTTTAAGATGAAGTTTCGGTTTACACGCGCGCGCGAAACGACCAGTCACGCGAATCATTCCCCGTCGAGTGAGATACGGTTATCGCTTAGCTTAAAGCCTTCCAGTTGCTGACGCTCCGGTTGTGCTGAGCGGCACGTCGGGAGCATAGCGGAGCGTCAAAAACAGTTAGCTAAAACTCTCTAGTAATTGTTTGTCAGGGGTTATTTGTGACTCCCTGTTCCAACTACTGAATGCGGATGTTGACTTCGTCCTGAAGGTATGGCCTAATTAGAAAAGAAGGTTAAAAAACGTGTTGCAGGGTTCCTTGAATTTTTGCATCTACCGCTGGCTCTAAAGCCGATCTGATGCAGAATAATGCAATGGTGATAAACAGCCTTCAAGAGCACATATTATCTCGATGTCAAACGCGAATCCCTAGAAGTAATCGGTACAAGCAGCAAACTACCTGCAGCAGCCAAGAATCGTACTGCTGGGTCGTCCTGCTGCGTAAGGCGTCGTTGAATGCAACCTGTGAGAGAAACGATGCTGTGTGGCCCAAATTGAGAAAATGCATTGACGAACAAAACACAGGCATGAACGGTCAGCTACATGAACGGCATGCACTGGACCTTAAAGGGGCCACGCAGAAAAATGCAAGCATATTTTATTCGAAATATGTCGTGTTTTGTAGTGCCCCAGCGCTTGTCCGTAAGCAAACGATGCTTACTCACTGAGAAATTAATGAACCTAAATTAAAATTTTTATTCGCCCGCGAAATCGTGTGTTTTTGGTACGTCTGCAATGACATCACAGGAACCGCTCAGCAGCCGATCGCAATGCCTTGTTTACCGTTAGTCAACCTAGATGGCGCCACCATACCGCGAAGGGCCGTTTTCTGCTTTGTTTTTGACCAAATTTGTACCTAGCTTGTTTTTGTTGAGGTAAAAAATAATCGTTTCGGGAAACTTGGTGTTCGCTTGATAAATGTGGTCACGTAAGACACGGTCGCTTACGCCATTCGGCTCGTGTCGTCTGATACATCCCGACAGTGCTGTGCAGCTAAAACAAGCATAGTCGGGTACTGTACCAATTAGCCGCACGCATCGGTACTTCAATGTTTACGTGTATTTTCGTAACTTCCACTGCTTGCCTTACCATTCTTACTGCCATAAAACGAATGTGCCTTTAATTTAAGCGCAAATAGCTCGTTCGGCAAGCTTATAAGCCCTGCCTAATTTTCGTTTGCTTTTGCCGGCCTCAGCCAATCGCAGAGCTGACACATATGACATCATAGGTTCTGTTGCGGGAAATTAGCTAGTGGGTCGCAAGGCCATTCCATTTTTCCTAATTATATTGCCTATTTCAGCAAATGTTAAGGTTAAAATTTATCTTAGTATGCTTCTAGCAAGCCACTCCTTCGAATGAACCAAACTTGGGTTTTGTCTGCCAGTCCTCTTTAAGGAGTAGGGCCAGTAGTTCTCACGCACCGCTCGCTTGGTACCTTCTACTTTGCGGCCGCTAGCACACAGTGAGACTGCAAAAAGTACAGTGCATGGCGTCATTTCTACGCAGTATTTCATCTGTCAGTACACGTTGCAAAATAATGTAGGAGAGTCCATGGCATGGTCACCTCTAGCGAATTGGCAGTGACGTGATGATTCAAGATCACCTATCAAGAGCACGAACGCTTAACTGCGTACAAGCTCTCTCTCGCGTGTAGAATTGGCCGGTATGCTTTTCTAAGGCTTACGTTGCCTTTCTCAGTCAGCGATTCATCTATAAAAGCAGCAGAAGGATGATAAGCTATGCGAAAGCTGACGGGTTGCTTGCCTTTAAGTTATTTTACACTATAAACAAATAACCCGTTTTTTAGAAGGGTGGAAAAAATCATTAAAATTTCATTACTTAAGGGTCATAATATCGTTCCCATACACTAAACTGCAGCGTTCCCTTTGCTCCACCCCTGTCCGTTTGCACGTTTTGTTTCATTACAGGTGCACAAAGCCGTAAAAAAACCGTGTTCATGAAACCGGAAACTGTGATCGCATGGAAATTTTTTAGTGGGTGACAAAATAACAGAAACAAGGAAGGCGGATCAATGTTTACATTAAAAGCTAAGAAGCTAGTCTACATGGGAGGCTCTTTCTTAATGGTGAAGTAACAAAAGATGGACGTGTCAGGGAGAGGTTAATTACTTGTCTTTTGGGTAGCAAGCGCTGGAGAAGAAAACGTTGCACTAAATAACAGTCAAAAGTGCACCTAAGTCGCACCGAACAAGAAAGAGACCGCGGGCTCTCTTCATTGCGGTGTTGATCAATACTAGCATGCGTATCTCCTTCGCTGGGTCTTTCTCCTTGTTACGTGCATCTTGTCGATACCGCCGTCTAATTACCAAAAGTATACGCCCAAAAGCTTCGAAACTAAGAAGTTACAAGATACCCTACTCTCTACCCGTACAGGGGCCGCCTAGTTCAATCACGGAGAGCCTAGTGGGGAACAAATAAGCAAGCCTAATTAAATCCCGTAACCCGAGTGGCCGAGTTTACGTATCGATATTCTTATCGGAGAGCGAAGAGCTTCTTAGCTAGCTTTATCTAGCTCTCTTTACTTTGCGCACTGACGCAAGACTCTTGTATTTTCCCCACTTCATTCCCCTTGATTAGGGAGCGTTACATCACCAGCTACTTCACATGCAAGTTTCAGCAGCGATTCTTATTAGAAGTTGGCGACATTACCGTGTGGTGGCCGGGCTGGGAACCTGTGGCTGAAACATTGAGTGCTGCAACCGCATGTACGTATGTATAGCCCTGAGCTCTACAGCCGCGAACTAGACCTCTCCGTGACTTTAGAAATCCGGCCGAATTGTGTGGCTTAATTACGGTGCCCGTTCTGCGGCCAATGTTTTCGAGCAACATTCTCATGTTAGTCGCCACTTTTATACGTAGCAATAGGTTGACCAACAGTGAAGTTCCGTATTCAAAAGTTTAACTGCGCGAAAGACAAATACAAGAAAGGACACAGACGAGCGCAGTCTCACAACTGAAGTTTTATTGAAAAAACAGAACATATATATGCGCAGTCACATGACGCTTCATATGACGTTGTGGGTAACCGATCAGCCAAGGCCACTCCAAGAACAACAAAAAACAAAAATAAAAAAAAATCCCCCCACCTCCCCGAAGGGGATCGTGCGGAAATGCGAATGCATTGGGTGCACCGAATTCTTCTTTGCGGTATCGTTGCCGCGAGGGATTCGACTTCACCGACTTCCATCGCTATCAAGGCGCCAGTCGGCAAGCAGTCACGGAGAGAGGCACGCGCTCCCTGCATTTATATGGGCAGCGAGCGGAGAGGGGTACGCGGAGAGGAGAGAGAGACCCGCGCCAGCCCGCGCGCGAGCTCTCTCTCCGCCCCGATCTCCGCGATGCGAGCGCCCTCACACGCCGAGCGCGCTCCTCCTCTCCACTCACTCTCCGCTACTCCACCCGAGCTCCTTGATGAGAGCGCCCTCACACGCCGAGCACGCTCCTCCTCTCCCCTTGCCCTCCACTACTCCGCACCTGCTCCGGTTGCTAGGCGCGCGCCACAGCTGTTGCTAGGCGCACGCCGCTCAACGACGCAAGACAACCCGCGGCTAAGAAATGCATTCGCATTTAGAAAACGTTGGCGCACGATACGGGGTGAGGACGGTGTTCACGGCACCGAATAAGCTGTACAAGATGTGCGGCCAGGTACGGAGAAGAATAGAGGGTAACACTGCGGACGATCGCTGTAAGTGCGTTGTAATGCACGAGTCGCACTACGTACCATGTAGAGTAGAAATTGTCTACATGTTGCCTCTTTTGTTTGGGAAAAAGTACATAGGTCAGAGCGGACGCTGTGTGAACAAGAGGCTCCGTGAACATGAGTTGTCCCTCGGTGGAAAGACGCCCTTAGCCACGCACTGCCGCGATTGCCGCGAATGCGTTTCATGTGAACCTGTGTTTGCCGGTACTGTTGTACTAGCGAGGGAAAAAAGCACGCTGAAAAGGGAGATTATAGAGGCCTTTCATTTTAGGAGACTTGGTAGCGCATGCGTGAGCCATACGTCGGTTTTACTTAGTGATAAAGAGTATGCCTATCTGTGCGGAACATGCAAATGAAATATGCCTAAGCCGGGTGACCGTGTATTTGGAACACGTGCCTTTTTTAATTTTTTTTTTTAATTTTTGTTTTTTGTTGTTCTTGGAGTGGCCTTGGCTAATCGGTTACCCACAACGTCATATGAAGCGTCATGTGACTGCGCATATATATGTTCTGTTTTTTCAATAAAACTTCAGTTGTGAGACTGCGCTCGTCTGTGTCCTTTCTTGTATTTGTCTTTCGCGCAGTTAAACTTTTGAATATGAACCCCTTCCAACTCGCCCAGCTGTCTCTCATTCTAGTGAAGTTCCGTACTGGAGAGGAGAATTCCCATTTCTAGGTTCAGAAATTCCCTGTTTTTAGCATTTTTCCCCACAAGTTTTTCAACAATTCCCCGCAATTTTTCCTGCATTCACATTGTGCAGCTGGTAAATCCTCGCGTGGGTTTCTCTTCTGTTTTGGGCGTTAGCCAGCGCCACGTATATCTACTTTACATAGACTTCGGGACGCAGCCGCTGTTAGGAGATTCAGAGTTTCAGCGTGAACCCACTTCCTTACATCTGCCTCTCAGCAGCATTTGACTGTGCATTTCACGTTTTGTTCCAAGCTGCATGCTTACTTTGCATGCTGTATGGTAGATCATTTATTATTCTTGTAAAAGATTTGGTTTCGAAATCTTTGGGATATGGAAAGAAAGCGGAGAAAAACGGCCGGTGAATGGGTACCGAACCCACGACTTCAGGAATACTAGTTTGGTGCGATGCCCTCTACGCTACCGGCGGAGCTGTGATCCCTCCACTTTCTTGGGTATTTTCGTTAAGGTAACTTTTTCCTGCCCTTGGGTGTGGTAGCTAGCACCATGTTTTCCTCCACTTTCATTGTATCGTTCAAGCATTTCCAGAAATATATCTGTTCCTAGGAGAATAAATGATTTACAAAAGTTTCCCCCTTGACTTCCTTGGCGTTCTTGACTGCGTACCCTTATTTGTGCCTCTGCCTTTTTCTCTTTATATATATATACACAATGGGGGCTACCATCGCTCTCTCTCTCTCTCTATCTATGTATCTATCTATGGATACGTGTCTGTGTGTGTGTGTGTGTGTGTGTTTCCCTTCACTTGCAGCCCATGATTATGATGACTATGGTTATGAACCCTACTCATCATTATCATCATCACTATGTATATATGTATGGTATGTCGAAATTTAGGCGCACGTCAACGATCCCCACGCGGTCAAAATTATTCCGAAGCCATCCACTAGGGTGCTCCTAAAGTATCGGAGTAGAATTCGGCGCGTTAAACACCATGATCTGAGTGTGATGCTGATTTTGAGTCGATGCGGCTTGGCCTCATTTTCAGTACAGAATTAATTATATGTATTTATGACTTCTGTGTGCAAATGACGATACCTTCATCCTTAAGAAATGTAAATTATTACAAGAGCTTCCTTTTCTACGAGTCGTCAGGATTGCCTACTGGAAAGAGTAGCATACCGAGACACAGAACACTCATGTGAATTTGACAAGCCGCTGATAAAAAACTCTGCCGAACGGGTAACTGAAAAATGCAGCCTGAAAACACACACCAACATATTTATTCTCTGAGCATAGGCTATCCCTGACATTAAACAATGATGGTTAGTAGGCTCCGTCCTTGTCTCTAAAGTAATATAATTTATGTTTCTTTATAACAATATAATTTATTATTGTGTGTATATTTAAATGTATTTTGTGTATGCATGGCGTTCACGATCGAACCTTAAGAAATAAAAGAAAAATACTGATCACGGAACCGCCGCTGGTGCTTCTAGGCTACTTGTTTTACGGTTAGGATTTGAAGGAATAAATGGAAAGTATGTAAGTAAGCCTCGCACGTCTGCTCCAAAAATGATGCAGTAAACATTTAGACACAATAGAATTGAATAGAACAGAAGTGAAAAGGTAGAGGTAACGCAAAAGAAACATCAACTGGTAATGGCACTGGCAATGGAACTTGGGAGAGTAGAGGGGGTTCAGCATAGCCGGGGGGGCCCTGACTAAACCTGACTGCGTCTACAGCTTAGTCGTGGACACTGCGGCAAGAGAACGGGAAAACGTGTTGTTCAGCAGCATGTCCTTGGTCGTTACCTGGGAGGCTGATCGACCCCAAGTCGAAGGGAGCAGCTCCGGGACAAACTTCCTCGAAAAGCTCCTCAGTGCCCCTGATTTAGAATTCGAGAAGCGGCTAGTTCACGCACGCGTAGGTCTTCTGCTGTCCAAGAATGAAGCCGCAACAAACAGAAGACTCGAAAATCCTGTAGTGCTTAAGAAAGGACCAAAGATTTGGCTCTCTAAAGCTTTACGCACTTATTAGAGACGACGCCGCACACACCGACGTCTTCAACATAAATACCTGCTGTCCACTGGACGCTGGCCGAGTCCTTGTGGCGCTATTGCTTACGGACATGGCAATGTGTCCAGATGCGATGAGGGCTCGCATATTAAACTTCTTGAGTTGCTTTGGGAAAAATTACCCAGCGAGAAATGCGACTGAGGTGCTTGGAGACGCCGATGTTTACACAGTAGCAGCATCGCTAGGCCTCACGTAGGTTCCCAGGAGCTTTTTAGAACTGGGCGGGCTCAAGGGTCATGCTGCTGGGAACCACTGGAGCCTGTCCCACGGCCAATTGTTCTACATGCGAGGAACTTCTTATCACTGCGAGTTTAATTTCGACATCCCGCTCAAAAATACGTGGACGTTATGATTGCGTTGGTAAGCGCCTTCCGCTGAGCCTTCCAATGTGAAAGTACCAAGAGTAGGATGGTCAAGGATGATTGTGGTGTTTCGCACTGGAGAGTTCTCGATTCTTCCATCTAGGAATGAACACACGTCATACCATCGTTGATATTTGCTGGTAAATCATAGTGCCGTGGTGCAGCTCCACCATATATCGGCAATACTGAAATATTATGTGTGTATTTTTTTTTTCAAGTTTCAGTTATGCGGACCTATTCAATCTGCTGTGAAAGATTAAAGTATCGTTTTACCGAATACGTAGTTTTGTTGGCCCATAGCGAAGCCAGAATAGGAGTACATTGACAAGATTGAGTAGCTTCTCTCAGGGAAGAAAACGAACATGGATAGAATCGTTGGCAGCGTGGCCTTACGGCTCTTAATAACTACACCCATTCGCTGTTATTTGGTACGGTCGCATACACCGAACTTGTGCCGTTGCCGTTTTGAAGTATGGTTTTCAAATCAAGATCCGCCGATGCCGCAATTTTGAGAGCTACTTTTGAGGCAAAGGCCTTAGATATTGAAAAACATGTACCCCTTCGTTTAACGGCGAGAATACTTGAACGCGAAGCTTTCTCGCGATGGATTCTTTGGTTGGACAGTACCACACTGCAACTATGTTCTACTCTGGAGGTACGCACCGCTTTTCTAGAATACCCACAGCAACTCTCGAGGTGTGCACTCCGTGGGCCTAACGTTTGGGTTTGGGGTGTACGGCGCGAATCGGTACCTGCTGCTGGGCGTTCAGTGCGCGATTTTCTGAGTGGGTGCCGGCTTAAGGTGTTAAACCTCCAATATGTGACGTTAGGCATAACGCTGTTCACCTCAAAATTGGAAGTCAAGCCTAACCTCTTGTAGCTAACAACCTCACCGCAAGTGCACGCAAAGCAACGCCATTCTCACCCTACGTCGGCCTGTGGGTTACGGCTGTCGATGCTCACTGTCGGGCATTTCGACACACTAACTGGTGCGGTCCCTGCGAAGAGCAGCGCGGAATTGGAAAGAGCGTGTCGCGCGGTGCCTTCAAACGCGCCTCATTCCGAGAAAGGCCGTGCCTGTTCCCATCGGACGTTCTAACGGCCACCACATGGGGATCGACCCCGACGAACGATTCGCTTTTTCCCCCTTCCCCGGCCCTCAGCGGCAGGATGAAGGGAACATGAAGACAGACAGACGAGGTCTGGACGCCGGAGCTCTCGGGCCGTCGTCTTCGGGATCCACTCGAGCACTGTTTCTTAGCCGCCCGCTGTGATGCAAATAAATGTACAGTTTTGTATCGGAGGCTGAGTTTGTCGGTTGACGATACCCGGGGTGAGATCGTCAGCGCTGCTGCGGCTTGGAGGAGAAGTTCTGGGGAAAAAAACATCGCGAAGATAACTCTCACCTCACAACGTGACGGTAGGCCTAGTTACGTCGCGTTGTTGCACGTCTGCGTCACCTCCTCCCTTTCCTAACGGAGCTGTCACCAAGTGACGGGTGACGGGCGTAACGGTGCTGTCACCAAGTTTCGCAGGGAGGTGTTTTAATTTTGCTACACTTCACCCGCAATCATCATCATCGTCAGAGAAAGTTGGATTTCCTGCAGGGCGTATTCGCGTTACAAAGTGAAGACACTAAAGCTTCGCTTTTAAAATCGTCAGTTACAAAGAATAGGAGGCCGAGCCGGTGATCACGGCCAGGGGAAGGGAAACGTCAGTGCCGTAGGAGGCCTCTGAGAAAGGGAGAATCAAGGCAGCGCCAAGTGAGGCTTGCCCACTGCCGTACGTGCAATGCGGGCCGCCTTGAGAGGCAAAAGTACGGACAGAAGCAACAGGGTATACCACCGGGTGATGGCGAGAGGGAGGAGCGAGCTTCAGATGGTAGACGGTGCGGTCCAGGCGGTTGGCCAGCTGCTGGCGGGCGCGGCCGCAAAGCTCCACCGGAAGTTCACCTCCGGATCAACAGAAGGTCTAAATAGGCTTGCGCTTTCACATTCCTAGAGAAAGTAAGAACCCCACGTAATTTTTTCGTTTATATCTGAGAACAATGATAAGGCCAGGAGGCAGACGGTGTCTGTTGTGAAATATTCACACACATTGCTCGCTCCATAGGTGAGCAGGTGAGGTCTAGAAGAAGAAGCCACCAAACATTTACGGCAGGATATCTAATTTTTTTTTCTGTTTGTACACTCGGCAGCCTTGACGGCCTTGGACAGCATTCGACATCATCATCATCATCATCATCACCACCACCACCACCACCACCATCACCAGCCTATCTACGCCCACTGCAGGGCAAAGTCCTCTCCCATTATTCTCCAATTATCTCGGTCCTGTGCCAACTGTGACCAATTTCTCCCCGCAAACTTCTTGATCTCATCCGCCCATCTAACTTTCTGCCGCCCCCTGCACCGCTTGCCTTCTCTAGGGATCCACTCTGTTACCCTTAATGACCAGCGGTTATCTTGCCTTCGCATTACATGCCCTGCCTGCGTCCATTTCTTTTTCTTAATTTCTACTAATATGTCTTTAACACCAGTTTGCTCCCTGACCCACTCCGCTCTCTTCTTGTCCCTTAATCCGCTCCATTGCCCGCTGAGTCGTTCTCAATTTAAGTTGAACCCTCTTAGTGAGCCTCCAAGTTTCTGCCCCGTAGGTGAGTACCGGTAAGATGCAGCTGTCATACACTTTCTTCTTCAGCGACAATGGTAGGCTGCTATTCATTATCTGAGAATGTCTGCCATATGCACCCCACCCCATTCTGATCCTTTCAGAGTGCATTCGACAGCCTTGCCCCAAACAAAAGCTTCTCTCGGTCTGTCTCCCTCCGCCTTTCCGTCCTAACGGGTATTTGAATAATATTTCTCTGATGTAAGTAAGAAGTATGGCGCCTGTTGTCTACACGATAGGGAAAAGGAAAAAATGACGAACCGCTTCCTTCCGGAAACAGAGGTGCCCGCGAAGCTTGACCTCAGTGGGAACGAAAAAAAATTCCCCCGCATTTCCCCGAGGGGGAGAATGTGAAAGTGCGAATGCACGGTTGTCGGCCCGCTTGCGGCGCTTGCGCTCGGCCCCCGCAGCCCACCGCCTCGCCGCCTTCTCTTCCATCTCTTCTATCGGGTTTGTAGTATCACGTGTACACCACGCAGTTATCAAGCCGCTATAACGCCGCTGAGTCGCCAACGCACGCCGCTGACGACGTAGTTTGAATGCGTTAAAGATATAAGGCGCGTTGCTAACACTGATATCAGCGTCGCGTCCGTGGGTTAGTCGGTAGAGCGTCGCGCTGCGGCCGCAAAGTCCTCGGATCGAAACCTGGCGCCGGATGCTGTTTTTTTTTATATATAGAGAGGAGGACTGCGGACGCCGCCGCCGCCGCCGGCGGTGGAAGGTTTGGGGTCGCTTATAAAGTGCATTCGCACTTAAAACGACCAAATAGAAACGTAATACCAACAAAACGAAAAGAGAAACACTTTCACCAAAATCAAAAGGCAATGGCCGAAATGATAACGCAGAGCCATCGATAACCAAAACGGAACCCTTTCATTACTCGGTGCTTTACCGAAAAGCGAATATTTGGTTCTGCGATTATCTGGCACGTTTACGTTCTTGAATGGCTGCCCACCCTCCCCCGGAGTGAACCACGTGCGACCTATCTGTGCCGCGCTAGAAGGAGAACTGCCCGACGGAAGCGAGCGACCGCCTATGCGATTCGGCGTGATGCGAGCGATTACGCTGATTGGCTCCCATTGTGGCATGATATAGCCCGCCGGCGAGCGCCAACAATCTCTCTGTAAGCTCCAACAGCTGCACAGTCAACAAACACCTTATCCCCAATTCCCCCGAGTGGGTGTGTGCCAACACTTCAGGCACATAATCCTCATCATCCTAATCATCACAGCCGTTGTATAACATTGGTTTTGCCGCAAGGCGTTTTGGCGTGCGCCACCACCGACGGCACGCGCTGTATCGCCCGCTAGAACAACGTAGCAGCCAATGGGAAGTGTCCGCGGCAACGGTCTAGACGAGACAGCTTTTTATTTCATACAGTTCTTTGCCTAGTAACCTGTAATTTGGGGGGATTCGGACTAAATTTTGATAGGCGTTTTTCGTGCCGCAGTGCTATTTTACGGGTTCGAGAAACCACCAACTATATGGCTTCCATATACCGAGCCTGCCTTGATGAAATGCGGCATGCATGAACCGTATAAGTATATGCATTCGTGTTTTGTACGTAACCAAACTTTCATTTATCCACCACTTTCATTTCTGAAATCTCCTATTCGTGATATTTCTTCCCCTTCTCATTCCCAGACACAGAATAGTTGGCCGGAGCTAATATAGGCCGACCTTTGTGTTTTTCCCTTGCAATAATACTCTATCCGAAGGCGGTGTATACAGAGGATCTCTAGCGTTATCTAACTGGGCCGCTTCATTCACACAACTACGGAGTTTGATAACGGTACCGGAACCCGGCAGCGTGTTTCGAAACGCTTCGCTGCACAGAGCACCCACGTGACATGTGTGATGTCACTGCACGAGCTATTCTATCGAGCGCCTGGTACAACGAGCCTGCCATTCGGGCTCTGTAGCCTCGATGTAGGGTGCTGAGTATTGGTGCTTGGGTTGAAGCCCCAGCAGGTCTATCTCTGAATTTTTTTCACTGCTTAATTTCATTTTCTAAATTAAATTTTTGTTTCTCAAAACTCAAATCTACGAGTTAATTTTGTTAATAATGGTAATTTGGTACATTTTAGGTCACTTTTGTTTTAGGGGGCAGCCAATGACCACGTTGAATTACCGTTCTCCATCGCGCGAACAGACGTGTCACATGGGTGTTCTGTGGAGCGAAGCGTTTGGAAATACGCGAACCGGCGCCAAACGCGGCGGTGGGGCAAATAGACATGCTCATACTTCGAACAGTGCTGTTGAACACACTCTCGTAATTTATTGTTGGGTTCTAGAAGACACACCGTCACGTTGGCCGGCCAGAGAGCACCTCTAAGGCAAGAAGAGCAATGACAACTAGGCTTGAGTAGGGCCTAGTTATTCCACAGATCAAAGCAACACACCACCCGCATGAAGCGGGCGTTCCAGAATGTGTCATGACGCTTGCGGTTCTTCGTTCTGAACAAAAACTACTTTTTTTAAATTTAGGAATTAATATATATGCTAAATGATAATATTGTACACAATAGCCTCAATACGTTGAACACTTAAAGCACAGAAAACGGCTGCAGTCCGAAGGAGGACAAGTCTCTCACAGTGATGAACGTCCACCTCTTGATCAAAGGAAGGTCGAGTAGATGCTCAAGTATGTGCCAAGTCACTGGTGTTTTCCCTTCGTCTTGGAGCGCTTAATACCTTTCGCCGATCGCGGCCTTCTGATCGGCGACTGTTCAGTAGTCACCGTTGAGCTTGTCGAATGCTCGTCAAATAGACTGGAGATGCTGCTCGACCCCGCAGCCCTGGAACGAGCTGCAACACGTCTAGCGGTGGGGGATCGTTTCTTTTTTCCCTGACTGGTCTCCGTGGCTTTATCAGCCTCTTGGGGGGTGCTGCTGCTCCCAGAGAGGCCAGAGTTGTGAAGAGCCCCATTGCTCGTTTTCGAGACGATGTCGTGGCAAGCTGGGTCACTGGCCGCTGCTGACTTGTCGTCGACGCTGCCTGGGGCATCGCTGCCACTCCCTGACCGATCGTGGCGGCGACGTTTCGTCGATGGAGACCGCCCCGGCGAAGTACGTTCACTGGTGACTGAGCTGCTTGACGAAAGCTCGGCAACTGGGCTGGTCTCTCTGCCCGGCTTCTCCGCTGCCTCGGTGCCACCTGAAACACGATGGCGGACGGGGTTTTTGATCTTCACTGCACTGGAACCCGCGTCCTTGCAAAACTCTGGGATGCTCTCAGCTGGGCCAGTGTTGTCGGAACCCACGATTTCTGTTTTCGCGGCGACGGCGGGCGAGCTCGCTCCAGTGGCAGCGTTGGATGCATCGCTAGGCCTAGATACTGAATCGGTGGTCGATGTTGGATTACGTACGTAGTCGACGCCGCGTAGAGAATCTATGCCGATTGGTGGATCGGCGTCGTTCTGCAGGTCGTCGTTGTGCGCGGAAGGATAGTAGGCTTGATGTTCGGCGAGCCCCTGATGAAACGGACTGCCATCATGCGGGGACTGAGGGCAGATAGAGAACCTTTCCGTGTGGGTGTAGTGTGGTAGGAGGCTATTTCCATCCAGAGTTATGTCGGCGTCGGACAAGGTTCGATCTCTAACCGTCGCTACATGGTGCCCTTTCGCATCTGGGTGTGTTGCTTCAAACACCGCAGGAGGTGACGCGTCGTCAGGCCGGGGGGGCACTGTCGAGTTGGTGTTAGTCGCAGCCGGGGGGGTTGTATCAGGCTCTCCCGTTTTACAGTCATCTTCAACGGCATTCTTACAGACTCTTTGATACGGCGCAGCATTCTCACTTTGCGCAGTGGTTTCGCCTGTAATGTCAAGGGCACGTTGGCTTAACGCAGCCGACGGTCGGTTAGTTAAACGAACGTCGTTAGTACTGAAGTCTTTTTTATGGGCTGTTTTTTGGGGACTTACTACAGATAACGCTACACGTTCAATGGCTAATAACATATTTGTACGACTTGAAGCGTCTGAAACGTTGGACGAATGGACACTTATATCGGACGTCGGAGCTGCTCCAGCTGGCAGGAACGCGGCGCTAGGTGCCAAGCGAGCCCCGCCTCTGGACTCAATGGGCTGCACGGAAGGCTTGAGCTGATCCATTGCATCGGCTTGGCGAAAGCAGTAGCACACGTCGTACTGTTGACTCAGCCAGCTCCGGGAAAAGACGAACTTTGCGAGCACTGAGCCCAGCACGAGGGTGCCGAAGCTCACCAGCATACACAATGTGCGGAAGGGAAACCGCTGGCCGTACTTCTCGTGGTACAAGGGAAGACGGAGCAACGGCCGCACGCCCAGGTCTGGTTGTCCGCACAGGGCCAGTGAGAGCCCTCCGAGAAGGAAACCTGCACCGTCCGTGCAAGCCCCAGTTAGAATTAGAAAGGGACCTCGGCAGTCCAGCGCACTTTGCCTGTCACGTAGGCCAGCTAGGAAAACTCCGCTGCACGTGAGCAGGAAGCTCCGCAGAGGTCTGAGCATAATGACACACAGAAGTTAATGCACGCGCATACATACCAGGGACGTAGCAAAACTGGAGACGGTGAGTTAGATTCCCCCGAATTTTTCCAGGCAGCGCGTGAATGAGTGCTAGCGTTCCCTTAGCAAAAGTTTTCCCTTACCTTAACGCATAACGCCTCTTCGGAAAAAATCTAGCTACAGCCCAGCATACATAAATGTAGATATGCATGCATGAGCCATAAATATACAGAACACATGTATACATGCATACATGCATACATGCATGTATGCATACATACATACATACATACATACATACATACATACATACATACATACATACATACATACATACACGCATACGCAGATATACGCACACACACACGCACATACACATACGCAGATATACACATACACACATGGACATATACATACACACACACACACACACACACACATATATATATATATATACATATATATATACACGTATACACACACATACATACCCACGCACATACATACATACATTAAGGGGGTTATGAAGGGGAAACACAACTTTCTTTCATTAAAATACTACTTTGCTCCAATAACGACCCAATGTTATCGCAAACCTCAAACGAGCAATCGAGATATATTAGGGAAAACATGTGATGCAGCGGAGACTCGTCAGACAGTTCGGCGATTTCTCTGTGACGTCACAGAGTCTTGTTTGCCTGATTGGCGTCTGTGGACGTAAGCCGCCGCCAAGAAACGTGAGTGGTCATTTGAAGTTGGGCTTCTGGTTCTACTCCATTGTGTAATTTGAATGCTAACGTGCAGTGAACACCGCAACAACTGTCGTTTTAGTGCTGGCCCATATCACGCCCCTCCTGCCCTAATAACGTAATTGTAGCCCACGAAAGTTTTGCAACATTTATTTTTTTTGGTTAAGAAAACGTCTTTCGTGGCTGGAATAGAGCTTAGTGAGTTCTTAAGTTCCTTAAGCTGAACAAAGTTGTCTTTTGTAGGCATGGCCCCTTTAAAGGGACCCCGCAACACTTTCGATAAGTGATTTCACTCTATGCTTCGCGTCTGGAACCACTGCGAAAGCTATAGCAGAGTCCTTCAATGCTTTGCTATAGTTATCGCCAGCACGGAGCGGCACTGCGTGATTTGCTCGTCGCACCAGATACGCCTTCCCTTTCTGCTTTGTTTTTGTGGCTTCATTTTTAAAGTTGCTATCGAAGAGAGTTCGTTGCTGAAACCGAAGGAAATCCTGCCAATAGCCGCTACATGGCCTTAGTGACGTAAATCGAGCCGCCGGAAAACGTCAAGACCGGGAAAGAGAAAAATCTTTTGAGTGAGTTTACAAGTCATCCGATGGGCATAGAGCAGTAATTTTTGGCTGAGGTACTTTGCGAACCCGTAATCTAAGTACTGGGTGTGCCGGGTGACTAGGTTCTGCAAGCGTTGAAGATTTAAAAAGAAGTTGAAGAAAGTGTTGCAGGGCCCCTTTTGCATACATACGAACGTCAGCGGTTACGCAACTACGTCGACGAGGAGATAAAACAGCCCTGAAAAGAGGTTAACGTGCACGTTAACCAGGGGCCGTCACTAGGGCAGCCACGTATACCGGTGAACGAGCCGTAGGAGTTCGTGCATTTCCGGGAGGTAGAAGGCACACAGCAGCTGTGGAAAGAGCAGCACGTAGACCATGTCGGTAGAAAGCGTCCACAGCTTGAACACGGATCGAACCGAAAGAGCCAAGCCCGCTGCCAAAGCGCCGGTTAGGCACAACGCGCATCGAAGTGCCAGCGCCACCGCCCGGTCCGGGGCCTGCGGCGAGAAGAAAAGATGGGCTGCCGCTTACCTCAGATAACCCTGGATACGGCTTAGCTTGGTTATGTCTCGGTTTGACTTGGTTAACATTTCATTTAGCTGGAATTATTATACTTTTCGCACAAAGCCTGCCTTTGTCTTCGGTGGGGGTCCGCTTTCGAGCGTTTCCGGAGCCTACCACGGCTGATATCCCCGGGGTGGTCCGCTTGCCGATGACAGTCCAAAGCATCCAGCTCCCGCACCAACGCTCAGATTGATTATCATGATCTTTAACGCGCCGGCGGTACGGCGTCGCACCGTAGTGGAGAGCACGGGATAAATTTTGACAACATGCGGACCTTTACTGTGCGCAGACATCTCGAACACAAGGGCGTTTTCGATTTTCGCCTCCATCAGAAAAGCCGCCCCTCAACCATAGGACCACAAAAACTAGTGCCCTACGTGGGGCGCCAGTTTGTGGTTTCAACCTCGCAACATGCACAACCGATGGAGTACACGAGGCATCCACTCGTGCACACTGCAAGGAATCACCGTGGGTTTGAGTTATTTGGGCACGCTCACGAGACTGAAACGTCGCCGCGGAAACTCAACGCCGCCTCTATTGGCCAGGTGGAGTAGGGGCAACGAAGGAATATGCCCAGTGTACGGAGAAAAAGGCATTTATTTTGCGCCAACCTCTTTGGTTGCAGTTCCTACATTCGCGTAGGTGAAAAAGGGCGATTAGCGATCTGGCGCCACGCGAAAGTGTGCGCGTTGTCGCCGCGCTGAACCAGTGGGCTCAGCAGTCGGGCAAAATCCTGTGTGCGGCACACTGTTGTTTGCGCGCAACCCCGTTGGCCAATGGCGTCTTCAGATGTCGTCCGTCAGGCCGTCGACGGCTGATCGTCGAGTTATAGTAGGGCCTGATGTGAACGGAGGAAACTCAGACGCCGCCTCTATGGCCAGTGGAGAGGGGCAACAGGAATATGCCCAGTGTCGGAGAAAAAGGCATTTATTTTGCGCCAACCTCTTGGTTGCAGTCCTACATTCGCGTAGGGGAAAAAGGGCGATTACGATCTTGGCGCCACGCGAAAGTGTGCGTCTCCGCCGCGCTGAACCAGTGGGCCAGCAGTTTGGCAAAACCTGGCAGAGGGCCATGCTGTTCAAAGGGTCAATGAAGTGAGATTCACTAAACAGGGCGGAGCGCGCACCGAGCTGACAGCGTTTTATCGCGCAAAGGCCGTTGGCGCCTTCACCTCGTCAGGAACTCGAGAACTGTGACTTTGCCCAACGCAGTGGCACCGGGGTGAGCTGGCTTCGAGTGCAGAGACGGGGAAAGTGCCGTGCAACGGTGGAAACGGAGCATTTGCGCAGCGCCAGCGGTAACCAGGATCCCCACAAGTCATGACCTTTCCTGGTCGCTCTACGTCGTTCCAAGGACAACATAATGGCTTGGAAAAAAAAAAACTAGCTTGTAAATGGTCGCTACTTCATCTGTTTTCTTTAATGTATGTCCTAATTGCTTACAGCCGTATTAAAAATTTCACAACTTTTGTAGGGAAAACGCGGAATTGTGACTGCACCGGGATTGTATCAAGTTTTCATTGTCGCTTTAAAATATGAAACATTTTTTTGCACTTCCCTAATAATTTACCGTAATTACCCCATTCTAACGCGCACCTTTTTTCCGGAAAAATAGGCCGAAAAATCGCATGCGCGTTAGAATCGGATACGAAACTAAAACTGCCGAAACAGCGAAATTTTCGTCCCACCCATCACCATCGCCATCTCAAGTGGGCGCCAAAGCATTTAGCAACATGGAGGAAGACTTCCTCCATGTTCAGCAACAATTTTTTGAACGGAGTAAGCATTAGCACCTATAGTTTTCTATCGGCGTTCACACAAATTGTCAAATCGTTCCACTTGCACACTTGATAACAGCAATGGCAGCAGCGGCTCTCACGCGTTCAAAACGAGCGGTCGGCTGAAGTGTGTGGCTCTGGAGAAGCTCGCGGGATGGGCTAGCGAGGCGTGGGCCACGATCCCATCGACCATGGTTGAACGTTCGTTCAGAAGTGTGGCATCGCGAACGCTCTTGGCGGCACCGAGGACGAGATTTTGTGGTCAGCGGAAAGCGAGGAAGAGTGAGATCAGTGAGATTACTTCGGGAAATAAATCGCCCATTTCTCCCCGCATTCGTTTGTCTGGGTTGTAAAGTTCCATGCGCGTTACAATCGGAGGTGCAAGTTTTTTGTTTTTTTACAGGAAAATCGGGTGCGCGTTAGAATCGGGGGCGCGTTAGAATCGGGTAAGTACGGTAACTCTCCGAAACGGTTCGAGAAGCGGTTCAAGCTTGTGAGCCGGTTTGCGATCGGGTTCAGGTTGTGATTTAGTTGAGCTGGAGCTGAACCGGAACTGAACCGGTTACGGTTCGTTCAGATATTTTAGTCTAAATAACACTGAAAACACTATTATGTATTGATGTTTTGCCTACATAAACTTCTAATTCAATAATTGATTTTAATTTTTCGCTGGTCGACGGAGTTGAGGGACCGACAGACAGACCAAAATTTTAGCGTTTATGTAGCCCTAGCCTAAGAAAGACAATTGTCTTTGCATGCATGAGCTATTTTTGTTTGCCAATGTGGATGACCAGCGAAGATTTTTGTCGCACGACATAGAGGTGACAATTTTGTAGCGGGTATGGGGAAATTTAACTCTTAAGCGTTGATGGCCGCTATCCATAAGAAGGATAGATACATAAACGCCCATAGTTCTATTTTTAATTTACTGATCTTTAAAAAAAGTGTTTCCTAGCTAATCAACTGGATATGTGTTTTTAGTGATTTTATCTATGAGCTTGAGGTGTATGTCATAATTTTATTTTGAGGGTATTGCCGGTTTTAACTAATCTTCTCAAGTGATGAGGCGTATTAGCTTGGGGACTCAATCACGTTTTCTAAGGCGTGAGATTTTGTAGGTGACCGTATGGTAATGGCACACACACACAGGGACGGTCGCTGTGCAACGCCTCGTGCGATAGAACGAATCGGGCATCGAAGAGTCGTGGAGCCGCGCAACACAAAAAAATACGTGTTGTAGTGATTTTGTGAAATGGTAGAATCTAGGATTTTTCTGGGAAGTGAAATAAGCCAGTTAGAATTGATGATAATGATAATGATGACGATGTCTGCTTGGTCTTACTAAAGCATACTGGTCCAGTCTATAAAAACCCTCTTACATGAAAATCTGGACCTGTTGAAGAAATGTTTTGTCGGCTTCCACGATGTCCCAATTTAGAAGTGACCCTCCGCCACAGTGGAAACTTCTCGGCGTCCCTGGCTGACATTGTACAAGTGTGCAATCTGAAGCAAAGTATATCTGGTGGGGTAAAATCTACCGGGATCACACGTAAATATGACAAGAAAAAAAATGCAGTTAACAAATAATGCAGTGCAACAACTGCTAATTAGGAACGTTAATATGATTCCATGCAACGCTACAGTTCGTCGAGTTCTGTATGTGCAGTTCTTATAAGTATTCTTGAAAATATGTGACCATTGAAGGCAACGATGAAAGGACAACACTCGTCGCCTTTCATGGCCGCCAGGCATCGTTGCCGTGCGTCACGTCTTCGCCAGAATAGATTCGCGGTCAGCATCACGTTTCGCTGCCTAAACAAGACGTTCCTGTTCCCCGGCACGCTTTATTCGAGTATGAGTGGCCTCAAAACTTAGTGAGGGCTTCGGAGCCTTTTTGCTAGCGTGTGTGTGCGTGCCCCTGCATATACAGCCAGCACGCCCTTGAGACGCCAGCCCCAAGAACACAGCCCGTGCCATTCGCACAAACAATTAAACCCCGGCAGGGGTGCTTGGAGGCGAGCGCCGTCTGGTGGTATTGTAAGAAACCCCGCATTAGCGAACAAGACCACAGCAGACCCCGGAAAGACTGAAGAAGAGGCAAGGAAAGCTTCACTTTAAAAGATATTACCTTCGGCTATTTACAGGAACACGTGTTAGTACGAATCCCGCAGCCCTGACTGATACTGTAGTACGCTGCGTGCAGGAGGTTCTCAAGCCGTGTTTTAAAATGAATCCAAACTGCACATGGAACCACATACAAAACTAGCATAGGGCAGGTGCTCGCATCCCACGGGTTTCTGTATTCGGTCGTGCTACGACGGAGACACATACAGCAACGAACACTCGCAGCTTAAAATAGAGCAGCATCTGTGTGCTACATCGGATGCCAGAAGGTGTCGTCGCAATGAGCTTAAAGAAAATGCAGGTTAGCGTTGTCTGGTCAGAGGCACAACGGAAACGGTGTGATACACAAACTGCCCCAACACCTCTAAACCACAGAGTGACGTGTTCGTATTATGGAGTCATGTATGGTTCCTGTAGTGAAGACACTACATAATTATTACGGCATGCCCAAATTTCTTGCCATACCTCGTCGTGAGTCTTTTAAAGTGGTCATGAAGGCAAGTTTACTTTATTAGAAAGATTGCTTTGTCCCCATAACAATTATGCCAATTTTATCGCAAACTTCGGGCGGGTAATGGAGATAGCAATGAAAAATGACATAGCAGTGGCGACTCCCTAGCCACCTAATTGGCGACGCATGCTAGGACGTCACAGAATCTTGTTTGTGTGATTGGCAGCCGTCGACCGAAGCCACAGCCTCTAGGTTTGCATGACCATATCACTTGAATGTTAACATGCAGTTAACAACTACGTTTTAGTGCTGGCCTCTATAGCATCCCTCCCGAACATAACACGTAACATGCAGCGCGAAATTGAAAAGTTTGGTAATATGTTTCGCGTTTCTTGTTGTTAAAGAGTGGCTGTTGTAGCTGCAATTCAGCTGAGTGAGTTACCAGTTGCTAGTTCTTTCAAGCTCAATAAGGTTGTATCTTGTGTTCATGGCCCCTTCGAAGGTGTACCTGGAATAAGATCAACGGGTCAACCCTGTGCAGAGCATACCGTCCGGCTTATAGACGGTCTGGTAGACGTTCCTGGCGATGAGCGTGGATGCGCTGAGAGTAGACGAGTCGACTGTCGACATGACGGCGCCCACAATGGCGCTCATCCCAAGCGCAGACACGAGCGTCGGGCACAGGTAGTGCATCGCCAGCGGCAGCACGCGAGCCTCGTCCTCCGGCTCCAGATTGAACGGTCCGGGATAGCCTGCTTCAGTGAAGTCTGCAAAAGTATTGGAGGAATATAACTCCACAACATGTGGGTGCGACCTAGTTGGCCTTATTGAAACGTTACGTTAATGCCTGCGACACTTGCCAACGCCGCCAAACGTCAACTCGGAAAAATGGTTCATTCGGCATGCCCAAATGTTGAAGGGGCCCAGCTGACAGCGAAGTTGGCGTCTCATACTGTGAGTGCATCGTATACCATCTCATTTTATTCTTGTAATAATATGTAGAAAAGGACGTGAAGGACAGAAAGATGCACATGCCTCTGTCCTTTACTTCCTTCGTCTTATTATTTGGGCGCTCGAAAGTCTTATAGCGGAGGATTTTTTCAACAGATTTGTCAAGCGATAAGGCTGGAATTACGGAGAGAGGGAGTGGGCGGTTACAACATTGGGCGAGATAAAGACGAAATTCCGGGGTGACATATTTAGTTTCTTTGCGGTCTTCTGGTGAAAAAGACTTTCAATAAATCAGTTTTTTTATTTAGCAAGATAATCACACCACAGGGAAACTTAAATAGGCATTAATAGGTAAGTATCGTCTATCCTAGTTCTATTACGACATATATTCTCTAAAGAATTTTGCCGATAGCTGCTATTGCGGAGTGCATACCACTAGATTATAGAATTGGCTGCTTAAAAAGATCCGGAAAATAAAACGCATGGCCAGATTTTCTTGATCTCTGCGCACATTTTTGTTCATGGGCCGCATGCAGTGCTACCAAAGGTCAAGTAAGGACCAAACACTATATTTAAAGAATACATAATTCGTTTTCGTAATAAAACGTCTCACCTAGCGGAGCAACAAGCTAAAAACATGTATTACTGTTACATAGTTGACGTGGTGTCGCCAAGACTAGTCAGGAGACATTAAGTAGAACCTCGTCGACACGTCCTAAAAAATGTGAGGTTGAAGTTTAGTATCCAGGAAAATGTACAATTCCGTAAGAAACGTAATACGAGGAATTTTCAGTGTTCACATTTAAGAGCGTGCTAGCAGGAAAATTGTTTCAATCGAGAACGTATCAATGATGTTCAGATGTATATACAAAAAGATATTTAGTCGTCCTCATGACCTAGGTTCATTCATTCATTCATTCATTCATTCATTCATTCATTCATTCATTCATTCATTCATTCATTCATTCATTCATTCGTTTATTGATTAAATTGCATCCTAATACTCTGTAAAGAGGTATGCCATTATCTGAATTCGTGATTTTTTTTCTACTATACAAATTTTGATCGTTTCTTCCACTCGATCTTCATTTATTAGGTCTTGCTAACGTGAATATTAGTTCAGATCTTATCGTAAGGAGTAACAGTACGCATGGTATTTTACTATTCAATACAACCCAGAGGAACCTGCGAAAATTGTATACAATATGCAATACCACAGTAAATAAAAAGTTTGCTCCAATCCACGCTATGAAGGTGGTTGGAAAGCAAAGCTGTAAACGACACCCACAACAATTGCCGATGTGACGTCACTTGAATTTACACACGTGCCTCTATAAATAATGAGACCAGACATTCTGCCAGCTGTGACCTGGGATTCGCGCGTAGAAGCGCCCTCCCTCTCTGCAGCCGCTGAATCTAAAACAGCTTCTGTCTTCCCGTCTCCACGTATGGGTGCAGCTTAGTCGCTGAGAAAACCGGCCCTTGTTCTGCTTTTCTTCGGGCCCACCCCGCACGGGGCACCTTGAGTATTCTTGGTGACGGTATTGGCGACACCGCGGACCACGAGCCCCCAAGCAGAAGCGGTGACCAACAGTGGCGAGGTGTTTAGGTGGAGGGCAAGAAACCAGGAACGGTTGCCGTCAGAGCCCTGGTGAAGCTCCCGCGGATGGGCTCCCTGTGTGTTAACTAGGCAGGGAGGTCCAGGACCTCTTTGACCATCAGGGTTAAGTCAAAGAAGAAAGTACCCAGGTTCCCTGCTTTTTAGTGTGGGTTCCCTGTCAGTTTACCAGGCAGGGAGCTCCAAGACCTCTTTGACCATCAGGGTAAAGTCAGCGAAGAAAGTACCCAGGTTCCCTGCTCTTAGTGTGTGTGTTGTGTGTGCGTGTTTGCTGTGCGTGTGTGCGTGCGCGCGTGTGCGTGTGGGGGTGCGGGCGCGTGCATGTGTGCGTGCGTCCATGTGCGTGTCAAAGCGTAAAGTTAGGCCTACCGATAGGCGCAACACCAGACCGGAACATACCCTCCTCCTCTCCCGCTGCACTGTCAGCAGTCCAGCTGGCTCCTTAGCAACAGTGACGCCGTTTCTAAAGGGCCACTGATGCCGTTGCTCGGTATTTTCGCGCCATACGTACTGGGTGGCACAATGGCAAGCTTTGTGGACATCAGCATTGACGGCTCGGCTTATAACAGTGAATGTATAAACGTTGCAAAAAAAGCTCATAACTGGGTCCGCGGTGGCCGGAATTGCTGATTCCATAAAGCAACCTTGCCAAAGCCGTGAGGCGCAAGCTAAAACTGTTTTTGTTGGTCACTGGTCAGAACTCCTACTTCCGCAAATTGTTTTTTTTTTCCTTTTTAATCGCATGTTAGATACGAGTGTGAGAATCCTTACTGGCAGTTCGGGATACAGTTCCGATGATGATAGGCGGCACAGCAAGCAGGAGGCACCCAATGGCGGAGATGTAGGAGAACATCTTGGCGTTGAAGAGCGAGGAGCTACTCAACACTCGCTGGAAGTAGACCTGCATAAAAGCCTGATTTAATACAGATACTCAGCAAGTTGTCTAAGAGGGGGGCAAAAAATTGTTGAGGGCAAATAAGAGTTGTGTAAAAAATGGACATAGAAAAAACTTAGATTGTATTATGATGTCTTAGTTAAACACACGTGCACTTTAAACACATTTTCTATACGTTACAAGTCCAATTTAATTCCCCACAGGTAATTTCATAACAACTCCCGGACTCTTGCGCCCTTCTTGCAGGTTATTAATCCGGAAGCCTCAATGTTCCATTTGGGCGCTAAACGGGCTCTGCTCCTATTCCGTTGTCGAAGGGCTCCGTCTTCTTCCGCTTGAGATGCTTTGCTTGGCGAGCTGCTTCCGCATTAGTTCTTTTAGATGGCTGCAATATGTCTATCCCACGTTGCCCCACACGTTGTGTGTGTACGAGCGTGGACGGCCACCATTTGGCACTGCTGAGCTTAACGGGACCCCGCAACACTTGTTTCAACTTTTTTTTAAATCGTACATGCTTGCACAACGCAGTCACCCAACACACCCAGTACTTAGATTAGGGGGTCCAGTACCTCAGCCAAAAATTACTGTTCTATGCCCATCAGATAACTTGTAAACTCGCTCAAAAGATTTTTTCTGTCTTTCCTGGTCTTGACGTCCCTCGACGGCTGGATACGTCTCTAAGGCCATGTAGAGGCTGTTGGCCGCTTTTCCTTCAGTTGCAGCAATGAACGCCTTTCGATTGCAACTTTAGAAACAACCAGAAAAACAAAGCAGAAATGGAAGCCGTATCGGGTGCGACGAGTAAACCACGAAGTGCCGCTCCGTGCTGCCGATAACTATAGTTTCGCAGTGGTTCCAGACGCCAAGGAAAGAGTGAAAGCGCTTATCGAAAGTGTTGCATGGTCCCTTTAAGCTCCACTATGCAACACTTCCCGATCAGGAGCGTTTCACGGCCTGCGACGCTAATTCCAACGCCGGATTTTTTGCGTATTCATCAAAGCCCATCTTATGTATACATTGGTCAGCCACGGGATGATATAGTACGTGTCACACGTCCCGATGTCTCGCGGACGTGGGACGTGGTATCATCCCGAGCCCGCGGAATAAGACTACGTCGGCAATAAAAATGGAATATGGCTGGGCCCACCAATAATGCGTAAATGTGCATCACCACTAAGGAACAACCTTCCGACATAATAAAGCGAAAACTTCCTTAGTTGGACGGATGTCGTTCTGTGAAACAACTAATGCATTCCACAAAGACCGGTTGGTGGACCGACGATCTCTGGCGACACGGCGCGTGCGTGTAACAGGGCTTTCATTGTGTCAAAAAAGGTTGCTCGAAAGTCGCCAAAAAGGAACACTTGTAGATAAGACAATACACGCTTCGATCACGAAGGAGTACAGTGTGCACCTGTATCTCATAAACCTTTGTCGGTGTACATTTAGATCTTTCGAAGATGCGTTTCTCAGTGCGCTAAATATCGTGTCATGATTGCATTGTCCGTGTGCGATTGCGATCCTTGAAGGTTTGACGATGGATTGGCCGCACTTTCAGCTCAGGTTGGGCGCACTTTTAGCTTTCCTGCTTCTCTCAACGTTCTTCGGGAAGGGATGGTAACATTTTTTGCACGGGTTCCGCGAAGGCTTTTCCAGTGACTCACCTGCCTTGGGATGCCCCCGCACACGAAGCTGAGAAAGTTGTCCACCAGTTGGGTTACATCCGGGAACGTGAGCCTGTTGGCGGTGGTCTCCGAAACATCAATGATGCCTGAAGCGTCGTTGGTAATGCAGAATGGGACGCAGATCCACTGTGTATGATTAGGAACAACGCTCAGTTAACGCCGAGTTCCGGTAACACTGCGTGTGATCGGTTATGTCTGTCGTATCAGGATGCACTCTGAACCGCAGCGAACTCAACATGCACTAACACCGGCACCGTTCTTTGTGAATCAGTTTGGCTACTCCTTACAAAGGCTACCTCAACCTAGAATGGCCTTAGCACATCATGTTAGGCTTGGCAGAGGTTTCGATGTCATGTGTTGGGGAAGCTGGAGGCGTTGACCGAAACCTCATATTGCGAAACCTCCCCTGATGAGGTGGATGTTGAATTAGCTTGTGTTGGGAGTTACGGTTAAGCCCAGGTTTGAGGTGACCACGCTTAAGTTTGAATTTTGAAGAAACGCTCAAAATTTGTCTGACAACGTCTTCAGTGGTTGTTGACGCTATATTTAATTGAGTATACTGCCTAAGGTGTACCCCCGTTGGATCCATGAACACTACATCCTTTACATTTTTTTCCTGGTACCTACTTAGCCCTTTGGTGTTCAGTCGATAGACATGTAATCTCACGATCGTGCTAATTCACTTCATAAAGCGCACTACAATCATTATTACTCTCGGCAAGTAAGGCAGGCTGAAGCAGCACACACTAGAACATGGGAAGTGGCAACGAAAAAATTGGGCCCATCTCCCCGCGAGGGGGACTCGAGTAAATGCGTCGCATAGGGGGTGGGTGTATTGCGTTAACGTTTAGTGTTTGGGGAGTTGGTGGTAGTGAATGCGTTGTATCAGCAGCTTCTTGACGTAGTTTGAATGAGTCAAGGATATAAGGCGCGTTCGTAGCCTCCCATTCTGTGTCGGCTTTGTGGCGCAGTGGGTAGAGCAGCATGTACATTGCGTATCGCCCGCAGGGTCGAGGGATCGAAACCAGGCGCCGGGTAGTATTTTTTTTATATAGTGTAGGGGGAGGGGTGCGGACTACGACTACGGACGTCAACGCGGGTGACATCGTGAGTTACTGAAATGCTCTGCATTTAAAAAAAATGCGTATACCTCCGCATAGCCGCTTGTCCTGTTCGTCAGGACTACGGAGGAGCGCCGACTGTGGCCAAGAAAAAAATCATTTGCGAGGAACGATTGTGTCCACGCGCAACCGGGCGGCCAGCTTTCACTTTGCTCCCTTCCTCTTTCGCGCCCCTCTCGTCCTTTCGTACTTTGCTCTCCCCTTGCTCGCTCTCCGCAGCGGCTTGTTTCCCTTCGCCGCGACATCTGTCTTCTAACATGTCAAACTGCGCGCAATGACGAGACGCGCGCGGATTCTAAATCACGGTGTGCGGCCGCAATGAGCGGCGGGGTAATCGCAAACCGCCACGTATGTCACAACTTCTTATTCTTTAACAGGGAGGGTTTAGTATGGAATAATAAAGGCGGACTGAAGAATATCGATATAACAAAGGAGATCTAAGATTAGATCGTACGACGACGATTTCGGAAGAACCACACAAGAAATGAGCCAGAGTAATATCGCACACTGCAACATGCACTCTAGCCTGATTCGGCTTAGCGGTAAAGCGGTACAGCGCAAAAATCGCTGTTTCTTTGTCGCCCGCTAACCTGCCGCGCTGCTTAACGATTTATGCTTCTTCTGCACCCCGCAACGTTTACGTCCGCGGTCGACATAGGCATGCGGCAATGATGCATACAGTTCCACACAAGAACTATACAGTTCCACATGCCGCCTTGCCATGAATATGGAAAGGCGCTGTCAGCGTCATTACGCGAGCTAAAAATTTCGAACGCTATCTTTGCTTCAACCCGCGTCGTAACTTGCTGCCCGATGTTCACTGTCACTGCGCGGTCGTGTAATCTTGTCGAAGCGGCCAGCGCATACCGCCACATGCATTGCTGAGCAACGTGTTCTGATGACCTGGTTTGTGAAAATGAAGTTGTTCTAGAATAAAGAGCGAAGCCGGATACTGACCTATATTGCGTCGTAAGACGTTCTTGCGTGTCTCTAAAAGTACATTTAATTTAAAATGATAAATTAAATTAAATTAAATTTGTAGCATGTGCTGAACCTACACCTGTCTGATTATCTTATCTTATTAATGGCGGCATCGACAGAAGCCTGCCCCCTGCATGTCGCATCTACGTGTCGTAATTAACAGCTGCACAACCAGTTGAGGGGTCGTAAATACTCAGAAATTATAGAGGGAGAAGGAGAAGGAAAGTGGTGTGTCGAAATATCTTGGAACATATTGGTACTAAGTGGAGTTGTGATACAGAAACATTTGTGGAAGCGTCCCTCGCATGCCCCTGGCGCGGTTGTTTTGGCACTACTCACAACCAGCCTGAATTGATGAAAGAAGCAGCTGTTCATGAAATTCAAATCGTTAACTTGATTTGAACCTCAGTGTTGCCTTCAAAAGCCCCTAGCCCCGATCATCATTTTTCAAGCAACACTCCGCGTTTTACGTGCTCTCTGCACCAAGGAGATAGCTGCTTTCGATTGATTTATTGAAGGGTTTAACACGCCGACGCAACGCAGGCGATGAGGCGCACCGCAGTGGAGGGCTACGGATTAATTTTGACCACCTGGGGATATTTAACGTGCGCTGAAATCTCCTACACACAGGTGTTTTTGCTTTTCGGCTCCATCAGAAAAGCGGCAGCCGCGGCCGGGAATCAAACCCGTGACCTCGTGCTCAGCAGCGCAACGCCTTAGCCACTGAGCCACCGCGGCGGGTGGCTCAGTGCTTTCGACTGTGTGGATGTAGTTCTCTGGAGCGCCGTGCCCTATACAGTAGCGTGGTATGCAGTACTAGCAGTACTCATAATGCAATGCGGTGCTGTCGTATGCAGTTCCAAAATAGAAGAAAAAAAGCTCGGGGCTACACCCCCGCGTGATGCGAGCAGAGATACTGAAACAATTCGTCGTGTGAGCTCAGTGTTTAGCATCCATTCTGCTTTTGAGCCTGCAAATTTAGTTTACAAGTGGCGAGAAGGTGGAGGGCACTTTTAAAATCGTTATTTGTTAGAACTACTTGGCTTCTGTCGGCTTTTGTAATACATGTAGCACACAATAGAATTCCCATTCGCCAATTTACGGAACGTAGTGCCATTCGTGGCCCGGAGTGCGGAAAACGAAGCGTTTCTCTAGCGGCCAGATGTCTGACTGTGGTCTCTACATTTCGTATTCCAGTTCTGCAAACAAATACTTAACGTATCTCTGCCGTACGACAACTTAATTCCGTCGGATACGGTTACCAACGAAGTGCTGTCGAACCAGTTAATGAGGCCCGAAACGAACGCGAAACTGCGCCAAACGAACCGCCTCCGAAGCAGACGACAGGCGGAATGCGCTTCGCCGTCGCGCCCCGCCAACTGAGCAGCTCCGGAGAACGGGTATCGCTGCGCCATTCGTAGCGCCATCTACATTGTGCTCCGCGAGTGAGGGACATTAAGGGCCCGTCGGAAAGAGTGAAGTCGGCGCTCCTGTTTATCTTACTCCGTGGTCAGGACGCCGATCGTGCCTCTTCTGGCTGACTGAATGACTGTTTCGTATCGTGACCGTTCAAGTACGCAGCTAACGACCCGCACAAGTCGCAAAAAACAAAATTCTGTGCATTGCTGGCATTTCCGCAAATGGCTTCCCCCAATCCAATGCACTCGTAGTGAAGGTGTTCGGGAAATGTCAATTTTAATGGCTGTTTCGTCGGGATTTTGGCCTCCAGGAATACGACACTGCTCCTCAGCTTGCGTAACATCTCATGAATACTGCCAACAAAGCTGCAAGGGCAACTTGATCGTGAAAAAACTCTTAAGAACTTGTGACGTGGCAGCTCCACTCACCAGTCCGATGATGGTTGCGCACAGCTGAACAGCGTCCGTTTGCACGACGGAGTTGAGGCCACCCATGGTGGTGTACGACATAGTGAGCAACAAGCACGCCACGATGCAGGCGGTGCCGTTGAGATCCCCTATTACTTCAGCACTGTCACCTGCCAAATGACGTATAGGTTTCGGTAAGGTGAAACAGGTACGGTCACAACAATGGTAAGTTATAAAGTTTTCTTCCATTTTAAATATAATTATTGGAAATAGTCACAAATACTAGACACCAAACGAGCGAGCAATTACTAAGAATGGCAGAGCGAAAGCCTATTTGAACCTTCTGTCGATCTGCTATTGAACTTCTGTTGACCTTTGCAACCGTGCCCGTCACCCCTTGACCAGCCCCTCGGACAGCCTCGTCAAGAGCTCGTTCCGATCGCTTGTCATCCCCAGGGACATCCTGTTGGCCCACATCGGTATATCTTCCCCTTTGAAGGCGCCATCGATCGTATTGCACGTGCGCCAGTTGCCCACCCTCTTCGGGTGCTGCAGTTTCCCTTTCCCGCCCACTGCCCCGAATGGCGCTCGTATTTTGCTAGTGCACAACGATTCTCTGTACCTCCGAACGCGTTCCATAAACAAAAGGATTGAACGCTTTAAAACGTCCTCCTCATTCTCGCCCTATGTGATGAAGACAGTAGTAACCGATGTATCATGGTCACTTTTCACAAATACTTTACTCCACAGTTACTTTGCCGAAATCACGTTTGTACAAATAATCTGCACCGGCGGGGAACCGTGATTATTGCAGATTACACGCAGCACCTGTAAGTGCCGAGTTGACCTGAAGAAATGCACACTTCCCAAGATGTGCTTGGGTTGCCACCTGCTTGCAGCATGGTGGACACATATCATGCTCATTATAAATATTTGGACTCAGTTGACAGATTTATTCAATTATTTTTTCCCTACAGCAGCCACGATCGACGGCAACGTCCGTTCAAAGTCGTCAGGATCGACCATTTGTATTTTCTCCTCAAAGAGCTCACCGACCTCACCAGCAATGATTTTATAAGAAATATACTGGATACTTTTTTAAATGCATAGCATTTTAGTAACTCACAATGTCACGCGGCGTTGGCGTGCGTTGTCGTAGTCCGCAGGCGCGCCTTGTCGTAGTCCGCAGCCAGGCCACTACACTATAAAAGATATAAGTTTCCGGCGCCCGGTTTCGAACCCATGACGCCGCGGGCGGAACGCAAGGTGCCCGGCGCACTACCGACTGAGCCACGAAACCGACACAGATTTCAATGCACCGAACGCGCCTTATATCCTTCACTCCTTTCTGGTTTGTTTCGAAAGCGCCACAAGTTGTCCCGCGCCTCCGAAAGATGGCGACACGGGTCCCGCGATCGAGAGATACGACTTGCCGGCGCACCCCCTCGGAAATGCTGTGCATTTGATCGTGCCCCTCGCGAGGGGGATGTCTTTGTATCGTCTTTCATTGTTTACTGCACCATTTTACTGCTGTAAAATGAATATGCATTACATTTAAGCGCAAATACCTCGTTCGGCATGCTTATAAGGCCTGCCCCATTTTTTCAGGTGCAGCGAGGCTGTTTATGGCTCGGACAAACTGACTGCGTGTCATTTCATCTCCAAGCACGGAGTGCGCGTGAGGGAACGGACAGCAAGGTGCGCCAATGTGCGAAGAGAAAAAGAACGTCAGCGCCTCTCGCGGCCAAACGCGCCATTATCACATGTTTGTGGCGTAGGTGATGAGCCACAAAAGGAAAGAGATCACTCTCGCAATGGATCGCTTGTTAGTGCTAGAAACGACGTCGCGAGGAGCTGGGGGAACGTGACCGTGGCCATCGCATCGCCGACGCGGCGGTGATAGAACGAGAGACACCCGTGCCACCGAATGTAACCGTCGCCGTCGGGCCGATGAGGCGGCCCGGGGAGCTGAACGGGGAGCTCTCCGAGCGCAAGCGTCAACGTAGCGCCGATCCCGCAGGGAGGGCACTTTTCTACCGCCACCTACTGCGACAAACACCCCTAAATTTTTTTTACCGTGATGAAACACAGTTCGTTGGGTATCGATTCTCGCATTTACTGCATACACTCACCCATACCAAATCTCTTATTACTGCGGGTGTACCTGCCATAGCATCTCGCAAAACAACTTGCTTCCCGACTCCGGCAGGCGCATATTGCGCGTAGAAAGTCTGCTCGTTGACGGACTCGCTCACCGAGGGCAGCGAGCGCGGCCGCCGTCCAGAAGAGCTCCCCGAAGAGAGCAGGCACGCAGAGAAGCGGGCCCATCCATCGGCCGTACAGCTGCTGCAGGGGATCCAGCATCGTCACAGAGCGCGTCGAGCGCATCTTGTGCGAGAAGAACCGGCCGCCTGCAGCAGAGGAAGGCCCGGAACGAGAACGGACGCTTTTGAATTTATTGTGCACGATACAGCATGTGGTTCTTGTGCTTCCAGCATTACTCGAAAATGGAATGGTTGCTTGGGAACCGAGCTACAAATGCCTGTGTTTGTAGCTTTTCCCATTCTCTGTTTATGAAAGGAACCCTGCGACACTGCCAACAAACGCTCCCTCCCTTCTCTTCGTCCTCGGAAGCACTGTGAAAGCTCCAGTTATCGCGAGCACAGATTTGGCACTGGGTAATTTGCTTGTCACTACAGATACACCTTCCAGTTTCTGCTTTGCTTTCGCGGCGATTTTATTTACATTGACTACCGAATTCCTTTATTGCTGCAACTGGACGGCGGCCAGCCAGTAGCCGCAACATCCCTCGAATGACGTCATTAGTACGTGCGAGCAACGCCAAGACACGTCAAGTGAGAAGTATTTTGTGAGCAAGTTCTTCAATTATCTGATGGACGTACAGCTGTAGTTCATGGCAGAGGTGCTTTATGGCTGCCGATTCGAAGTACTGCATCCGCCCATTCGCTACTTTCTGAATGAATTTCAGGAAAACAGTTGGAAAAAGCATTGCAGGCTCCATTTAAGCAGTAAAAAGGCAAGAGAAACGGCGACAGAATGTGACTGCGCGCGATAATAAACGCAAAGCTTCCTCAGGTGTCTCTTTTCTTCGACGGTTTCGGGCCGCAGAAACAGAAAAAATTTAATCCTGCATCCGCCTGTTAAGGTGCGGTGACATGGTAAGTGGTGGTTGTGGCGGCCAATACAATAGACACTACCGCACTACTGAAAATTCTTAGTGCCCCTTGAGTTCTGGAGAAGATGTACACCTTGTAAACAGGTCCAGAAAGTATAGAATTCTTTTTATTTATTGAAGAGAAATTCGATAATTAAAACAAACCTCAGTGTTATACTGTATCTGATTTTTGTGCACTACACAAAAAATTAATATATATGACTGCTTACATACGTTCACTAATTCACTCAAATGAACCTGCTGGCAGCAGGTTCATTTGAGTATCAGGTTCATCTGCATGCCGGCCGTGGTAACTTAGAATGGCTCACTCTTCCATTCGTATGAGGAGCTCGTAAATTGTAACACGTTCCAAAGTGTCCTCGGCATTATGCAGCAGAACCGTTTTTATCGATCATTATGATGGTGTAAGGCAGCACCTCTGGCGCGGGGTGGGGAGGCTCAACCTCACCTGACTGAAAGTTTGCTCGAATTGAAACAACAAGGCAAAACATTCGCCATTAAGGTTTCCTTTGAGCTGAACAGCCTTGACACGCATGAGCCACGACCACAGTTTTAGTAGGTTGGACAGGTTTTTACATGTGCATGCATTGTGCTCATCGTCTCGTTGGGGTGGAAGCACTTTTTGCAACAGTATGCGGCACACCTTGAGTTGAAAACGACTTTAAAAAGTAACGTCCAAACCTTAAAAGCATAATGGGCTTAATAGCTTCGCCAACATGTTGTAAACAATAGAGACAACCGGAGACTGTCAATCGTTCGTGGTTTTAGGTAGGAAGTACCTTAGAACCGCACAATGTCCGCCCGCGTCCGCGCGCATACCATTTACATTACAAAAAATCACACCGGCACCGGCATGATTCGAGCCTGTGTCTCGTAGACCAGACAGAGTTAGTGTCAGTCGTCTTACCCATTGGGCTACGACCACGGAGTTTGCACTGAAGAGTAAAACGTCTTACTCCCTCTCCTGTAATGGTGCGGAGTACCTTAGGACCTCCCAATGTCCGTCCGCGTCCATCCATGCGCATACCACCATCAAGTAAAAATCAAGCGAAATTCGGTTTGAGCCGTGAGTTGCAGTTTCAATTAGGAAATAATAAAGGTACAACTCCCGGCTCAAATCGAATGACGGTCGGGGGGGCAAATCGGATGTAACTCGGGGCCAAACTTGGATGTCATTTCCAGTCCTCGTACTCAGCCTCGCCCCCCCCCCCCCCTTCATCACCCACGGAGTGTAGATGCTCGCATTTTTTTTAACTCGGAACCGAACGCAATATGTTGAACTATCCGTGAAAAAGACACTGTGTACATCTCAAGCGCATGGCACATGGACCACCGAGTGGGATTACCGGTCGACGTCACGTTGCTCTCTTGTAAATGCAGAAATCCTGTGCTCCGTCAAGGACGCACATCTAGTGCTTTCATGGTTAGTGTTAGCAAGCACGCACGACCGCACGTGAGAGCAAAAAGCAGCTAGGCAGGTCAAGAGCAACCGCGAGGCAGAGCCCGATGTGAGCTCACAACGAGACTGTCACATCAACGCGGCCAGAAGAGATTTTCTCTAGGCTCACCGAGGAGTAGGCTGATGGCATAGCCGAGTGGAGCTTGTACACTGAGCAGGCCGTTCTTGAAGACGGCCTCAGCGGTGCCGCACAGGTAGCCTCCTCCGCCCCAGGCCGCTGAGTTGACAAGAACGTAGAGGGATCAGCGTCGGTGAACACACACATTGCACTCCCCGTTCTATCCACCCACTATCTCCCCACACTAAAAGAAGAAGGCGACTTTTAAAGACGATATAGTCTTTTTTGGGCTACTTAAACCCAGAAATTTTGGTCTGTCTGTATGTCTGTCGGTCTGTCTGTCCGTCTGTCGGTCTGTGACTCGATTCAGCCACCCAGCCAAAGTAAAACAAGGCATGCGCAATAGTCATATAGTCACAGCTAAATTTTCCCGTCTAAGTCCGTTGTAATGTTCATTCTTGTCAACATTGTTGAAGAACAACAAGGCAGTACGCAAATATAAGACAACAAATTAATACAGAAGTGATATATGCAGCGTTCCTTTATAAAAAATCACATGTTTGATTTGTGCGAGAATACATACTTCATCAACTGCAGAAAAAAAATTCATTCCGCCATCGTCTGCTGTCGCCCGCGCCATAGAGCAATAAATCAAGTGGCAACAGTTACGAAAGGTTCCGCTAGATAGGTTCCGCATTCTGCTTGGAACGCACGTGGACTAGGGAAACGCGGTACTCTAAACATTGAAGTAGGGCGCCTCAATACACACGTGTCTCCGCCGTACGGCAGCGCTGGCAACGAGGCATCCGGCCTGGAGCAGTGGAACGCGGTAAATTTAAATAGGCTTGAGCAAACATTTAGCGTGTTCCCCTTGGAACGAGAGCGACGCAAGAGGAACATGAGAGGTGAGCGGGAAAGAGAAGGGAGGCATTTACTTGGCAAATGTCGACAAAGACTATCGTCTTTTGTCGACATTTGCCACGAAAGGAGCAGATACGCGGCCAATTTTTTTTATTATTGTCCTGTAACAGAAAAAAAAGTATTTTGTGCCTGCCCTAAACAGCGCTAGTATTAAACCAGAGTATAAAACATAGGTATATTGTCCTTGTTGGTAAGATGACATGTCATCACCCCGCTACAAAGGGGAAACAAATAGCAATCATCATCATCGTCATCATCATCATTGGGATCGCTGTTACAAGCCGGGATCTAGGCTTCTGGCTTACTGAACCTTGATTCACACCTTTGCAGCATTAGCATCCAGCGGCAGAACAATGGAACAATGGCGGAACCACGGTGGGTCCCTTGGGTAATCTACGCCGACATAAACTTGTATATATGCCGACGGCTACCTAATACTAAACGTTTTGCGTAATCATTGTATTTCAGGGGCTAACTGCGTCACCTATATTCTACGTAAAATTCGGTACACCAGTTAATACTTGACCGTATCTTTTGCCGCAAGCCCAGAACGGGTGCGTGCAGTAGCAGGCAGTCTGGCGAACAAGCTGCTGCCTAAGCATCCACAGAGTATTATCATGCGGGAATTCGACGTTCCAAAACGTAGAGTAAGCTTTTTGGAGGGAAAGCTTATATTGGTATAAATATCGCTAGTGTTCATCGCGAGTTAAGAATTGTTACTTGAAGCTCTGAACTGCAGGTGAGGCTATTGCGCGTCGCACGTGGAAGTCAAGGGTTCTATTCTACGGCATGTCTAAAATCTGCTGACCGGTTTCTCGCGTGAACGACCACTTAAAGAAGAGGTGCGCTGCTTAACGGGTGGCTATGTATTAATTTAGGACACATTAGATCTCCTTAATGAGTGCCTCAATTCTGTTCTTGATCAGTCAACTGATTGATTGATTGATTGATTGATTGATTGATTGATTGATTGATTGATTGATTGATTGATTGATTGATTGATTGATTGATTGATTGATTGATTGGTGGCGCATTGCTCGCGTCCGTTATAAGAGCCTCCGAGCCGAGAATCGACATCGGCATACCTCGCATTCAGCAGCACAACACCTTTGCCACCTAAGCCCCGCTTGTCTCAGACGGTGCAGAAGGAGCCTTTAACTTTCCTGCGTCATAGAATAACACAGCTCTACCAAAGCGGACACTTATGTCAATGTGTGACTGCACAGCCACCTTTTATTCTAAAATGCCCAACCCCTCTTCACGCTATATCGGACCACATGCACAGGAGCATTTCCCGGAAAACCTTGGTATCTTGCTTGCTTGTGAACATCAAACAACAGAACCCATCCCCTACAGCAAGCACATGAGCTCCTAAACCGTGCCACATCCATAGGACATGCAGCTCTGCAGAACATGGGTATGACAGTTATTCCACTCAACTCTCTGATGAAGATTCATGCCTCAGTGAAGCTAAGAAATGTCATTACAGGAGAGGTACTTTCCCGGTAGTCTAGATTCTATTGGCAGCCAGTTCGAAAATGGGCAGGGCACTTTTTTTCGGTTTCCAGAATTTGGAAACGTTTCGTTCATCGGGCTTTCCGGATCGTGCTGTTATTTTTACAATTATCACGAGATCGACGCCCCGATCGTCTTACTGGGTTGGGTAGGTTTAAAATGGCCATGCAAAGAAAAAATGAAAGTTTCGTTCATTCAAAAGATTGCCTCATTAGAAAAGCACTGACACCACGTGTGACGCAAACTTCTCCGAAATCAGCTATAGAGTTAGGAAAAAAGACAACGGCCATGCGACCCACTAGCTCATTTCCCGCACTAAAACCTATGAGGCATTATGGGCCACTGTGCGATTGGCTGCGGGGTGGCTGTGCTGTCACACATTGACATAAGCGTCCGCTTTGGTAGAGCTGTGTCATTCTATGACTCCTACGGCACCGTCTGAGCAAAGCCATGCTTAGAAGGCAAAGGCGTTGTGCTGCTGAATGCGAGGTATGCCGATATCGATTGTCGGCTGCGGAGGCTCTTATAACGGAAGCGATCAATACGCCGTCAATCAATCAATCAATCAATCAATCAATCAATCAATCAATCAATCAATCAATCAATCAATCAATCAATCAATCAATCAATCAATCAATCAATCAATCAATCAATCAATTCATTACGACCCATTTGCATTTAATGCATATTTATTTGATAGCAGTAAGATTGGTGGGCTTAAACAACGCAAGTTACGAACGCACACGTAAACATCCCAGGCAGCAAAGAAAGTCTCTCCCAGGACCGTCCCGTCTATGGCCGCTTTCTGGCATGTGCGGCCAGCATCCAGGTCTGGCATGTCCGGCCACTGATCGTATGTTGAACAGCCAACATTCAGGTACCAGCGCTTCGGAATTTCCCCGGCCGCCCATGTTCAGACACTCAAAGGCACGTACCCGGCTGCCAGATATCACTTTCGGAGGCCGATGTTCAGAAAAAGAACGACCGGAGTGCGGCCTTAGGGCATACCTTTCTCCTTCGAGAAGCGGTGTTCAGCCGAAGTACGGCAAGCGACCCGCCACAGGTTATTCGTATTCTTGAGGCAGTTGGTGTTTGAAAGGAGACCGTCCGGAGTGCGGTTGCCGTGCATTGGCTCTTTCTACGGTGAACTGCGTGTCCGGCGGAAGAATATTTGTTTCCTTGGAGCAACCGGTGTTATAAGGGAGACCGACCGACATGTGGCCCAACAATGTACGTTTTTCATTCGGTTAGCGGTCTTCAGCCGAATTGCGGCGAGCGAACGGCCGCAGAATATTGGGCAACCGGTGTTCAGGACGAGACCAGCTGATGTAACGTCTCAGGTTATCCGTCATTCTTTCGGTAAGCAGTGTACAGCCGAACAATGGCAAGCGTCTGTGCACCCAGAAACCATGAACAAATTGTGTTTTGAAGGAAAGGGGTCGGGGTACGTGGGGTTGTTCCTTAGCTGAGGAAAATGCCGTTAGGGAGCCGAGCGATGCAGAGGCGTTTTCAATCAGCTCGGTGTTTATATGCTTTAAATGAACGAACTTCGTTCGACAAGAACTAATGAGGGGTACTATGTGAACCAGGAAGGCGCTAGGACTCAGTGGACATTACCAGTGAACCTTTCAGGCCATCGGAATGCCATTGATTGCCACGAGAAGACTGTACCACACCGACGGGTGAGCTAAGCCTCGCCAGTCATAGCGCTACCACGCCTCGCCCGCCGGCCTCGTCGACGCATCAGCTCGAGGCTATTCGCTCCCTCAAGTGGAGAGTATTGGAGACATCGACCCGTCTGCCGGAAAAAGGCTAGGTAGAAAATCACTGGCTAAACTACATCGGCTTGAGTTAGGCCAAACAGTCCTATGCTGCATGGGCCCATGTAGCACACGACCATCCGACCTAATTCAAGCCGATGTATACTTTGGCCAGTGATTTTCCATCCGGCTTTTTTCCGGCAGGCGAGCACGGCCGGTGTCCAAATGTGGAGCTTTTGGCCGTGCACGGCCGCACTATCGGATATCCAACTGCCAGTCTCCGTCGGCCAGTCTACCGCCTAACGTTCATACGGTCAGATTCCCGGCGTAGGGCTCGAATTGCCGGAGCCCTACGGCGGGTCTCCGTCCCTTACGCCCTACGAAATTGACGGTAACCGCATCTCGGCTGACCTCCGAGATGCGGTCGTCGGACTACAGCCGGACAAAAGCTGTAGAAAGTTTAGCCATGCTACGGGCATTACAGTTCAGCCACAGTACAATAACTGTACTGAGGCCGGTGTACGCCCACTGCATGCAACGCAAGCAGATGACTGAGCCGCACTGTGCAGCAGCGCAAACCCACCATTTTGGGTCCAGTCTGCCTGGTTCTGCCTCGTTCTGCTTCGTTAGGCTCCCTAACGGCTTTTTCCACGCCGAAGGAAAAACCCGACGGCGCCGGCCGGTATGCTTCTAAACAGCAGTGTGCATGGGTTCTCGGCGCGCCTAAAAGCGTGCCGTTGTTCGGGTGTAGGCCGCTTACCGGAAAAAGGATGGATAACCTGAGAACTTACGCCGGCTGTTCTCCTCCAGAACACCGGTTGCCAAATATTCCGCGGTCGTTTGCTTGCCGTAATACGGCTCAAGACCGCTAACCGAAAGAAAAACGTACATTCTGGGGCCGTACGTCGGAACACCGGTTCCCGAACAAAACAAATATTCTGCCGCTAGACGCGCGGTTCACCATAGAAAGAGCGAAGTCACGGCAGCCGCACTCCGTCCGGTCTCCTTGCGAACATGAACTGCCACAAGAACGCGAATATTTTGTGGCTTATCGCTTGCCGTGCTTCGGCTGAACACCGCTTCCCGAAGGAAAAAAAAAGGATGCCCTAAAGCCGTACGTCGGCCGTTCTTTTTCTGAGCATCGGCCGCTGCAAGTAAACTATATATGTGGCAGCCGGCTACCTGCCGTTGTGTCTCTGAACACTGGCGGCCGGAGAAATAACCGAAGTGCTGGAGGCCGAATATTGGCTGTTCAACGTACGATCAGTGGCTGCCAGAACCTGGATGTTGGCCGGACATGCCAGAAAGCGGCCGTAGACGTACGCACTTCGGACACACTTTCTGTTCTTCCTGAGAACCATTCGAATAAAACCAACTTGTATTTTGTCTGCATGGCCCCTTGAAGATAGGTTTGCGTTTGCTGCAGTTGGGATAGGTCTGGTTCGGTTATATTCGGTTGGGTTAGTTCAGTTTGTGATGGGCTAGGCTACGTTAGGTTCGGTTATAATAGGCTATGTTCGGTAAGGGCGGCTTGGGTAGGCTACGTTACGTTACGGTAGGTCACGTTAAGTTACTTCTGGGTCTGACTGTTGTTACTTCTGGAGATGGCAGTAACACTACGCTTATTATTAAGGTCACTTTGTTTCACAAGCCAGTGAGAGCCGAGTATCGGTGGAATTTCGGCTAGGTATTTCTACCACTGCCCGCAGAATAGACGCAGCCAATTTCCCCATAAATCCGCATGCTGGCAGGCACAGATCTCTTAAAGTTCGCTGCTCCGCATACCTGTCATGGAGCACAATGCCAGCAAAAGCGGAACTTCTCGGTTGGCGAGGAACAGTCGCAGCGAGATGGAGTAGTTCCCGTCTGCCTTGGCTGCCTCCCCGTTGCCATCCCTGTGCGGGCCTGGGAGTTTCTTCCTCGACCGGCCACGCCGGTCACTTCTCCAGGTGCCCAGGCTGATCACGGGGACGTAGTAGGCTGCCAGTGCCGCCAGCGCGGTTACTTTCGCGCCCATGGGCTGTTTGAAGTCCAAAGGGCCGGCAGAGACTACGGAATGCGTGTCACCGCTGGCCACGGACTTCAGCTTCTTCTTATTCCTCTTCATCTTCTCTTCGAGAAGTACGGGCTGGTTGGCAGCGACGTGCTTTTTCCAAGTTAGTGCTGGAGGGGACGTTCCGCTGTGATGCAGAGCATTGATTGGAAGCAGCGATAGGCTACTTACACCGACACCGCGATAAAAGATGCTAAACCACTTATTTGCAGAAAGAATACTTCAAAAGGCGCACATTTTCAATAAAAATTACCGAGCCCTGTACTCTGGAAGCAGACGTGCAAGCGTAGCTTGACCCCAGTTGACACGAAAACGACCAAAATCGAAACGCAATGATCGCAAAACGAAAACAATTCTGCCGAAATGAAAACGGCATCATTGAAATGAAAACTCAAAATTCATTATGTCAAGCTCAACGAAGCCTTTAATTTGCTGAGCTTTACCCGAGCGCAAATGTTTAGTATATGTTATTATAAATTATTGTTGCGCGATTTATCGGAAACGTTTGCCTTCGTCAATGGCTGCCCACTATGTGCATCTTACCCATATCGCGCTATAATATGAGCTGCCCCACGAAAACAAGCGACCGACCCTGCGATGTCGCCTGATGCGAGTGACGCCTCCTGCATGTCGCCTCCTGCGAACTGCGCGAGAGAGCTGCGCCCGACGAGCACGTGGATAAAGGTGGCACAGTCAACACTTTATCCCTCGCCAATCCGCCGGAGTGGATATGTGCCCAAGATTTCAAGGACATCATCCCACCATCATCATTAGAGAACGTCGATAAAGGTGGATGTGCCCCAAAGCGTTTCGGCGGCGCAAGTAAGCTAATAGATTGCTTCATCTCAACAAAAGCGTTGCCGCGTATCTCGTTGCTTCGCTGCAAATGTGGTCGCAAAACGAAAGACTGAGGGACATACATACATACATACATACATACATACATACATACATACATACATACATACATACATACATACATACATACATACATACATACATACATACATACATACATACATACATACATACATACATACATACATACATACAGTGGAGTATTCATTCCCCATAAAGTGCACAGCAGTGGCTTTCACAATCAATTTATTTGAGTAAAAAAAATCGCCCTAGCTGAGAAGAAAAGCCACACATGAAGTGGCTGTCGCCACCCAGCGGGATGGCGTGCACCCGTATTTACGCTTAGCAAAGACTAGCGTAAAAGAATGGCGTCACGTTGTCGCTCTCTACGTTCGCATTATACGTAGACACCGCGTCGGTATGCAGCTTCGTTTGACAATTTTGCCTGGAACTTGATCGCATCCTTACCGTTATTTCAGTGCATTCAGATAATGATTGACTGCTTCACCAGTTGGCCCGAAGCTCTGCCCATCCCGGACATCACTTCATAAAATGTCGCCAAACACTTTGTTTCAACCTGAGTTAACCGCCTCGGCTGCCCCGGTATTGGTACCACAGATCGAGGCAGGCAATCCGAATGGGATCTCTCCACATCCCTCAACCGCCTGCTGAGGACTACACCATGCCGCACCACGGCATACCATCTCTGTGCCAACGACATCGTTGAGCATCTCCATCGCCAGCTCAGGGCTGCCCTCACTACGCGCATGAATCGAGAGCAGTGGGTCGATCCCCTTCCTATAGTGCTTCTTAGCCTGCGTGCGTCCTCCTTCGGAATCCGGGCTGTTCAACGGCCGAAGTTGTACGGCGCACCCCTGGGACTTTCTGTTGACTTGTTCGTCCCTTCGGCCTCCGCGCCTCAGCCGCTGCAGTACCTCTCATGACTGCAGGACTATACATTCATAACCTGCGTCCGGTCCCGCCTCGATCTTCTGAACGCAGCCACTTTGTGGATCTCGGCCTTGCGTCTTCGACCCAAGTTTTCCTCAGGCGAAATGCTGTACAGGCGCCCCTTAGAGCCTCCTACGATGGACCGTACCAGGCACATAACAAGACGCCGAAGCCCGCCATCACCCTGTCCTATACCCACGAAGAAGTCATCTCCTTTGACCGCGTCGAACCAGCCTACATCGAGGCGCCCCCCAACGAACTCCGCTCAGAAGTCACAGCCCTAACCTCCCACCTGCCTACATTTCAAACCACCTCACTCCTGCCTCGCCGTCGTGTGCGATTCGGCATTTGCCTGCGCGGACGGCCTTGTAGCACCCCTTCGTCAACGGTCTAAGCCGGCGCCTTATAGATCCGGCTACGAAACACGAGGAAAATAAAGAAGAGCGGCGCGTTCTTGGTGCACCAGCACAGCAGGGGCAGCCCGAATCTGTAAAGCCTGCACACTGATACTCTCCACGGGGGCGCTGCGCTGCGACTCTTGACAAAATCACCTTCTAGAATTGAATTCCGTACGAGCGCATTCCCTGCTTTCGGAAGTGCACACCCCGGCCCACCACAAAATCAAGCACCCCTGTATTTTAAAATAAACACTGCAAATATCTCGTACGTGTTGATGCTCTCCCTCAGATTTACGTGATGTTTTGTTTTTGCTCAAAACTTTACGTGTGAAAATTGCCGCCAGATTGAGATGTTAGAGTTGGGTTTGCGTATTGTTATCACCGGGTTGCGGACACGGAATAACCTCAGCGCGGACCTCGGCACTAATTAGCGCTGACGTCGGTATCGGCTCGTTCCACGTGTCAATCCCCATTGAATACAGCGGTTCATCGCACCTGTTCAACTGCACCCCTTAAACTCTGAGTGACTTCCGCGGAAACGAGGAGGCGAGTCCGGGCACGCGACTCCCGAGCCATCCCGCACGGGCGATTCTGTGAATGAGAAAGAGCAGACAAGAAAGGAGACGACTTCGGAGGCGCGGGCCATGAAATCGGTAATCGGAGAGCAGCATGAGTCAAGCACCCCAGGCGCACCTCGTACATGGAAAAAAGGTCTTCCCGTACCAGCGGCGCCATCGCATCCTCTCTCTCGTGGTCACGTGGGCAAGCAAATAGAACGGCTTCGCGCGATGGCGGAGCTTAGTGCGTGAGATTTTGGGTCTGTGATTGGACCAGACATTTGGGAGTCGAATTCCCTAGAGAACCCTAGGGACTTTCGCTTGAACCAAAAGGCGGTGTTGCGAGCGGCCAAGTGTTGCTGTTGCAGTTGCTGACTGTGCGATTCGTCCGAGGCACAGCATCCAAACTTGTACTCATCATGTAAATACATGTATAGTTTTTTTCTCCTTCATCAGCCAGCATTGGTCTCTTGATCGACGTCTCCGGTCACCAGTCACGCTACCAAGTTATTCCTGAACCCGAAAGCACAACTAGTGGCAGCGGTGGGACCAAATCCCGCAACGCGTGACAACTAGTGAAGCGGTGGGATTTGACCACGCAAGTCACAACATCATATAAATTGGAGTGCAATTTAAAAACGGTTTATAGGTATACCAAAGTAACAACTTGGACTAGATACGATTGTACAGCTTTCTTTCACAGATATGACTTCCAGAGGAAAAACGGAGATTTTATTTGAAAAGACTCACCTTTTTAGGCAAAACAGCGCAAAAATGACAAGGACAGAGAGACATACACGACAGGGATGCGCTGTCCTGTCACGGCAGTCCATGTCGTGTATATTAGAGCATATGAAAGGGAACACAGCGCTGGCAACACCCCGAAACAACTCGGAGCGATACGCGGTGGCGCTGTGAAAAACAGAGGGGAAGGAGTGGCCTTCCACTAGCTGTTGGCACTCCCCACGCTGGGATTCTAAAAGCAGCAGCTACGTCTTTCAGATATATAGATCTCCGACCCGATAAACGACGGCAGTGAACATTATAGAAAGCGTCCCCTTTCCACTTGTTTCCGACGGTGCCGCTCGTATCACTCTCTGGGTCTGAGGTGTTTTCACGTTCCTGTGTTCCCTTTCATATTGCTCTAATAGTACATCTCTCTGTCCTTGTCTTTCTTTTGCGTGTTTCCTAGATTATGTACCAACACCCCCAGTTTTCCAGGTTACTCAACCTTTGTTTCAGGGAGGCTGAATTTACTTTTATAGCAACATGAGCGCCACATGTACGAACCGTTCCCCCTAAAATGTAGTGAATTATTGAAGTATACTGAGCTATGGTCTCTCACTGCTGTTTTTAGATCATCAAGTTTACCGTGGCAGACACTCGATAAAAACGCCCTGGCTGGACTATTCATTCCCCATAAAGTGCACAGCAGTTGCTTTCACAATCAGTTTCTTTAAGAAAAAAAATCGTCCTAGCTTAGAAGAAAAGTCACACACGAAATGGCTGTCGCCACCCAGCGGGACGGCACGCACCCGTATTTACGCTTAGCAAAAACTAGCGTAAAGGAATACCGTCACGTTGTCCCTCTCTACGTTCGCATTCTACGTAGACACCATGTCGGTATGCAACTTCGTTTGGCAACTTTGCCTGCAACTTGATCGCATGCATTCGTACCGCTTTGTGTAGTCTGATGTTGGTGGACATCCCGGTCGCGTTGATGCAAGGCAGACGTGGCGTAGTCTTAATTTTAATTTGTCAATAAGGACAATGCAAGCCGTCAATACCTGCTGTAGAACTACATTTAACTTCGAACACTGATCACAACAGAAAAGATCGAGAGGGCTCAGATATTTTTTAGGAAAATCCTTACAAGCAGCGATCCACCCTTTAAAAAGAAATTGGAAGTTCCAATTTTTAAGCGCAATCAACATCTTCGCGTGTCTTTGAATATCGAACGAAATTTAACATACATATGCTCGATTATCCGCAAGAGATAACGAAAATCACATCATCTTAGTCCTATTTGTGTCCAAGTGGCTATTGCGGGCTTTTATATCCAATGTGTTGGGGTGAAATTTAGAAAATAAAAGCAGATATTTATTGACTGTTCGGCAAGTTAAAAAAATCACATCCTCTTAGTCTTGCTTAGCTCAGGACATCTGTAAGGAATTTTGTTATTTTTGACTGCATTGATGTTGAGTTAAAAATATGCGTAAAATATTTTTCTCATGACATTTTTCGGTGGCTATTAGCTCTTTGTTATGCTCCGCTGTACTGAGGTGAAGTCTGAATTCAGTTATACATTTTTACAATTTTTCTCCTTATTTTCTGAGAATATATTGCGATATAGTTCGGCGGGATGCCATTTCCTGTTTTCCAGGACGTACGAGAAAAAGCAAGATGGCCAATCTACTTCCGTAATAAAAAAACAATTTTCATCGGCGGAATTTTAAATATCTCAAAAAGCACGTGTTGATGGGGGCACTTTCCCTTTTCTTGACAGGACACATGATGCACGAGGGTGATCGTTAGAAAAATTGATCATGTAGTAAAAAACGATAGTTTACCCAATTTATCGTGCAGAAGCATTGCGCCCTGAGTGGGTACCTGAATTACGGCAATCAGGTTACTCTCGGTAACATCGAAAAAAACCAAAGGTTGCAATCGATAAATGCAATTAAATCGCTAAAAAATGCATTGACGATTACTATACGCCTCGAGCGCGGCCTGTAAGGGCGCCACTGAAATTCCCCTAGCGGCCCGTTTCGAAAGCAGCCGCGGGAGTCTGCGCCCCGCTTCCCAGTGCCGCCGCTGCCTTTGCGGCCCGTTCACGACTGATATTTACCGTTTACGGGCGTTTGAATCCATATTTATGTAGAGCAGTCACTCTGTTCGCAAATGGGGAGTGTTTCGAGAGTGTAAATGTTTTTGCGCGATCTTTTGTGGTAATTTCGGTCTGTATAAGCGCCAGGTGTGTGTCACAGGCCAGCGTCGCGGAACCGGCGTATGATGGAGCCGATTGTAGTTACACTGACCTGAATTTACTAGCCGTATCTCGTAACCACCGGTTCCTCAAGATGTTCATACACTACGATTTAAATCGGTTTTGTGCGATTTCATAATCGCGAGCACTATACCTGACAGCACGTCACGCCAGTTATTGATTACCTCAGATATTGATCACTACCATTTACAAGCCAGTGTGTATTATTTCGGAAATATTCAACAAATAGATGGACAATGCATAATTATACTCGGGGATCAGCACACGAGAGATCCGTCTTGTCGTGAAGTGAGCGCCCGCACTTCATCCCTACATGATATCCTCTGCGAGCAGCGCGGAGACGGGCTTGGAATATAATCCCGTCCGCGACTAAATGCTTCTTCGAAATATCGTCATATGGCACAGGGAGCCTGCAGAATAAAGCAGAAACTGAAATCAGAGGCCTTATCACATACCACACTCTTCCAACGACATCTTTCATCGCTTGTAACTAACTACCTGTATTCTACCTTGTAGCTACTGTATACTTCCAAAATGCGTCCGCCGTAAGATCAGCTCTTCGTTGAAGTAGAAAACAAAAGGAAAGTGAACGCGAGATTTGTGTGTGGGATTACTAAAACGTTCATTGCTTGATTCCGATCCGCATTTGCACACAGCGTCCCCGTGCCTCCCCACCACCGCTGTCTCGCGAAATAGCAGTGCATTTCGCGTATAGTTGGTCTAGTGAACCCTACCTGGCTCAAGTTTCGACGAACGTCTCTAGCATGTCAGAAGCTTACTGTTTTTTTTTTTTTCATTTCCGTTAGACCTACTAGTTTCTAATTTCGCACTAGCACAGTATTTATTTTTCCTGTTTTCATTAACTCCCGTGGTTCTTGCATATGGCGTGTGTGGGCTCATTTACGACGCCAGGCTGGAATATATTGATTGTTTGGTTTAACACTCGGCCGCGTTCGGCCATGGGGCGCTGTAGTGAGGCTCCGAGCTATTTTGACACCTGGGACTTGGGCGCGAAATATCGACTACACGGGCATTTTGCTGTTTCGCTCCATCAAAAAAGGGCCCGTGCGAATGAACCCCGATTGTGCCAGCAGGCCAGTTGCCACTGAGCCACCGCGGCGGCGAAATATTAAATTTTCGCATGGTTTATGTTCTTATAAAAGGCATATGTTGCGGTTGGGTAACCACCCCCTTTTTTGCGAATAATTCGAAGCTAACCTCTCATTGTGCCAGTATCAGGTCTAAACGAGGCGACAGTAGAATTCATTTGTGCCTGATGTTTTGGAGGTGACATGGGTGATATGTTTTTTTTATTTTGCATGTCCTTCTTCATATTTTTGTGTTCGCGTTTCGCTTGTTTATGACTGCACGCCTGCCTCTTGCAAGGCCGGACACGACCGCACTTCTGTCTACAATTTCTCGCCTCGCAACGGCAAGTCATAGTGGGACCAGTCTGAGCCTGCTCCCAACCTGATAACCCTCATTACACCGGCTTGACCCGCACCGTAAGTTTTGATTGCCCCTGGTATTCAGTCAAACCACTCGACGCTGTTTCACCGACTAACGTTCGACGTAGCCTTTACCCGTCGCTACCAGCACCTCATCGGCATTGCGAGTGACGCCATTGTGAAACATGCCATGTACTAGAGACTATTCCACATGTTCTCTGCAGCTGCCCGCGCTACGCGCATCCTTAAGAACAATTAACGAGATGAATAGCCTGTTTTGACTGTTGGGTTGTATCTGAAGAAATACTATTGGGTCCTTAGCAAGACGCGCTGCGTGCCAACAAGGCATTCAAGGCAGTGCTGGCGTTTTTACGAAGCAGTGACAGCTGGAAGCGATACTGTATTGTTAGGGAGCGTAAACTAAAACGCATGAACTGTATTAGTGCGGACATGTCTATTATAAAGCCATTCTTTTTAATTTCTCCACCACCTTCATTCCTGTCTTCGTCTATCTACGCTTCCTTTTCCTTCCCCTTCCCACACACAGAATAGCGCCCCAAGGTGCAGTGCTTAGTCCGCTGCTCTTCAACCTCGCGCTGTCGGGCCTACCTGACAGCATTCCAACAGACCTAGAACACAGCGTATGCATTTTCGTCTATGCTGACGATGTTGCACTGTGGACCCGGGAACCGAAGCGTCAGAGCAGCTAAATCAGGAAAGCTCTGCAAAGAGCGCTGGATGCGATTTCGGAGTATATCACGGCAATCGGACTGCATCTTTCTACTACCAAGTCAGAAGCTATGATATTCCACCCCAACCCCAGAGCCCGGTATCGAATTCCCCCAATTGGAAGTACACGGCTCACAGCTCCGGTGGAAGACCTAGGTCAGATATCTGGGACTTACTATTGACCATTGCCTGACCTGGGGCCCGGCAATCAAACAGCTTCTCGGCCAGTCCAGGCGTCCTGAAAGCCATCCGGCAACTCTTGGCCAAGGGGCGTGGGCGCCCACACACTTGGGCACTCCGAATTTACGATGCTATTGTGTGCACCGCAGTCCTCTACGCTATGCCCCTTGTCACCGTCAAGCCATCGCGGTTTAGGAAATTCGAGAGTGAGCACAGAAATGCACTTCGTACAGCTAAAGGTTTGCCCCGATCGTCGCAATGCGATGGAACTCTTGCTAAGGCCGGTGCCTGGCCCCTCGCACTCCGCGCCCTACAGCGAGCTCTCAATCACGTCGAACGGCTCCATAGGGCACCAAACGGAGGCGCCCTTCTCGAACGGCTACGAGAACGACCTCACTCTCGAATGGGTATGAATGTCCGTACCTTCGAAACGGTGATCGGCCAGCTCTCGACGGATCACATCATACCTCCTCCACCCCACGTGACGAGTAAGATCACCATAAGTGCAACTCTACCGCACGTTACCTCAAAAAGGATAACTCCACTCTGTGAATTAAGGCATGAAGCAGCGGCCTGCTTGGAGAACCGTGAGGGGCACGTGCTGATATTCATTGATGGGTCCGTGCTTCCATGCTTCCAGACAAGGGGGCGGAAGCTGCAGCATCCATCGTGCTTGCCTTCGCTTCAGCCAGGCAGTGCCGCCTGCCAGTGGCCAGCAGCTCCACAACGGCAGAAATCGCGGGCCTTCACTTGGCTGCGGACTTCATTAAGGAGTGCGAGCAGAACCTCACCAACCGGAAAGTAGCCATCCTCTCAGATTCGAAGGCTGCTCTCCTGAGGCTCGACCGGGCCCACCTCAGCTGTCTCGCTGTGCAAAGTGTTGCCAGCAAACTGCACAGCCTCAGCGCCAGAGGCCTTAGTATTCATGGCTACTTAGTATGGCTACCTGCTCACGTAGGCATCAACGGAAATGAGGAGGCTGATCGCCTGGCAAAAGAAGCGCATCATCCATCCACTTCGATGAGTGAGGCAATCAGGCCCCTGGACGTCGCGCGGTACTTTATCCGAAGGGACCTCTAAGCCATGCATCCAGAATCCCGAGTTGCATCCGGCAAGCTACCGCACGCGCTTCCTTCGAGGGGACTGACCCGAGCTGACCGTGCTCTCCTTCTTCGTCTGTGAATCGGCTGTCACCGCTGCGCGGAAAGAAGTCACAGGCTTGGCATCACCAGTTCACCCGCCTGCCCACACTGTCCTGCAATAGAGACACTAATAAAGGAACTCTCTCTCTCTCTCTCTCTCTCTCTCTCTCTCTCTCTCTCTCTCTCTCTCTCTCTCTCTCTCTCTCTCTCTCTCTAGAGCTGATATCGTCACGGGAACAGGTGCACAGTGCCTCGTGGCGCCGTGGCCACCGTCCACAGCGACGAAGAAGTAGCTGACGTGTACCTCGCGCTGGCGCTCTCATGCCTGCCTCGTATTAAATGAAATAGCTCGCTCATTATTCTTAACCATAGTTCCTGTCACTTCTGTCCTGCCACAACGTAACAATATGGCCAGGCCGTGTTTTCCCTTTGCGTAAAATTTAGCTCTCCTCCCCTTTGTCGGCCTTTCCACAAGGCCACCTTTCTCGGGAATGCTGCGTAGCCGTCAATATAATCGGGATAGGTCAAAAGAAATAATGCTCGCTCCACCCTCCCCGACGACGTGCAGACTTCGAGCCATGACGCCCCACTGGGAAGTACGTGGGGTTAAATTTGACGGAAAGCTTTCGCCCTTAACTTGCACGGCCTGTTAACGAGCAAGCATAAAGTTGACAATACCCTATAAGCCCGATCAAACGGATTAGTTCGATCACGTCCGTCTCATCGAGGTGGGTTGTCTGGCGAGCGGCTTTCAGATGACAGTTGCCTCCATTTCAAACTATGACAAGAGCCACGGAGGCCATACTTAAACTGTTTAATCCACCATGAAAAGAGAAAAGCGACTATACAAAATACTAGGATGAGACAACATATTAATGCGAATAGGTAACACCCTCCAGCCAAGTCCGTCAACGGAGGCATGGTTCTCCGAAGGGCACACATTTTATGTTTTTCATCCCAATGGTCGAGAATGCCTCCCCATGTTTCAGACAAAATCAGAGAACACACAATAAAAAAACACTTTCCACTGAGTCAGGAGGAAATGGCACTCAGGCCACGAACGGACACTCTGAGCCTGCGCGCATGCGCAGGAGGGACCCTTAGCCATGCCTTATCCTCGTTGCCTCCTGCGACGCCTGACATCCAGAAATATGCATGGTTCCGTGGCTGTGCTTAGTCGCAAAACCTGAAGCCTTCGTGGGAGAGAAAAATGATGATAGCGAAAAATGAAATGGGACGGAGGGTTAGAAAACACATAGGACATAGACGGGAACTGTCTGGTGTGGGTTAGTTGGTTCATGGTCATAAAAAATCAGAACAGCGTGATACAGAGTCCTGCTTTGTGGCAGAGTACACCACCGAGCCGCTTTGAGCGCAGTTGAAGCAGAGGCGCCCCGTCCAGGCAACACAACACAACTGATTCGTAACAACATGAAAAAAAAATGAAAATCGACATTTGGAATGCTGACGTGGCATGAAAACGACTGTAAATCGATATGACGTCTTTACTGTTGCTGGGGCGTCGGCCCAGTACGCCGCATGGTACGGGATTTCTCTTCTGCCGCACGCAACAGATACATTAAGGCAGTAGAGTTCCGCGAAAAGGACAACCAATGCATTACAGTGGTAAGGCCGAACAACGTAGGAAAAAAATGTTATGCATCCCTCCGTCTAACGACCAAGATAGTCGAAAAATCTTGCTCCTGACGGATTCTTTTGTATATGTTTGAGTTGGGACTGAGTTTAGACCATGTCGAAATGAAGCAATCGGGTAGACGCCCTCTTTATAACGCGAGAGACCCAGGTTCTATTCAGGTCACTGAAGCGTTTTTCTCTTTCACTTCACCCATGACCATTTATCATCATCGTCCGAGAAAGGTGGCTTTCCTGCAGGACGTTTTCGTGTTTTAGACACCATCAGTGAGAACACTAACGCTTCGCTTTAAAACCAGACCCTGACGAATCCAATTTAAAGCCACTTAAAAAAACCAAGACGATAGTATAAGACATCATCACCATCGTCATCGTCGTCGTCGTCACTGCGGTCGTCGGGGTTCTAAAATGTCGTACCCAACTCTCACAGAGGGTCCCTTCCGCTCAGCCTTAAAAAGGCTTTTCTTTCCAGGCTACCGCCCGACCACTTTTCTGCAGGACACCTCCGGCCTACACAGCGTGCCCCGCTACGTCGCGTTCGTGGTCAGCCTGGCCGTCGCGCTAACCGCGACCCTTGCCGCCGTTCCCGCCACCCTCCGGGCCCACCCCGGTCAGTGCCGTGTCTTGGAGGGCTGCTTCTCGCTCGAGAGGGACCTGCAGCGTTCACTCGACCAGAGCGTGGAACCCTGCAACGACTTCTACGAGTGAGAGCGACGAGGAAACGTATGCGTGCGCCCAGCGACGCCACTTAGGGAACATGCTTTCCGACTCTGCTGCGCCGGTATTTAGAAATGAGGGTCGGTTCTCGGAGCCGCCGCCAGAATTAGTACCGAAAGAAGTTTAGAAACCTAACCTAACCTAACCTAACCTAGCTCTAAACCGGCCCTACCCAGTAGGAGTCCTGTGTGTGTTAATCGCGCGATAAGTGTCGGAATGATGCCACTGCACAAATTCGCTAACAAAAGCCCGATGAACGGAAGCTTGCCTGTAGCGTCGCGTCGACGACAGCCCAGAAGCGCGATTCAGAGAGACATGCTCACGTTAAAAGGTAGGACGAAAGAGGCTTTATTCAAAATGGAGTTACCTTTTATAACTTCGGCGTAGACCCCTGGGAGTAGACAACCAAAGCGCCAAGATGCAAAAACCCCCATACTATATACTCCCTCCCTTGATACAATTCCTCCTTTAGGAAGATAGGCCAGATATATGAAACATGAAATAACACGTATGGATTCATTGATTGAATAATTGTACGGTTTAACGCGCCAGCGCAACGCAGGCGATAAGGCGGGCCGTAGTGGAGGGCTCCGGATTAATTTCGACCACCTCGGGATCTTTAACGTGCCCCGACATCTGATACACACGGGCGTTTTTGCTTTTCGCCGCCATCAGAAAAGCGGCCGCCGCGGCTGGGAATCGAGACCGCGACCTCGTGCTCAGCAACGCAACGCCTTAGCCACTGAGCCACCGCAACGGGTTAACACGCATGGACGACACCAACATATACAAAAGTATGATGACTTATGCAAGCATACCTTGCATTCCCGTTGACCTACATATAACAACCCCACATCCAACATACAGCCAAACCCAATACAGATATCACTGTGACTGAAAAATACATAAAATATGACGTAGCAGATACAACACATAGGCGATCCTTATCTCTTCTGAGACATGACAGGTATTCAAGACATGACATAAATATTCAAGAACTGGCATGACAGATAACCTGAGCTATTCAAAGTCACGACCTATAAACTGAGCCGCGCTAGATTCAAGACTAGGGCAAGAACAGATTGTGGTGCTCCGCACCAGCGGGTCACTGCGCGTTCGTTTTTATCAGCGCTGTAGTGGACTGGATATAGCTTACACAGGTGTTACACCCTGATATATCATGTTATTTAGGACGTTACACAGAACATAGTGCAAGAGGGGATACTATATGCAGGGATAATCAAGATGACAGATATTTTGAATAAGAAGTTAAGGAAACCCACTTCACAATAAAATGTACTTCCTGCGTTATTGTAGTATCGACGCGACACGGCGGTCACGAAGGGCCAAGCAGAGACATGCGTTCACGTTGAAGGGGTAGAACGGAAGATGCTTTATTTCAAATGGCTTTACCTTTTGTAACTTAGACGTAGCCCCCTGGTGGTAGACAATCGAAACACCGAGATGCCAAAACCCCGATACTACATTGTGAAATTCTGAAATTGCGAAAAAAGCTGCATCGCGACGGATTCGAACAATAGCCTTCCTATCCCCAAGCGGGTACTGAATACTGAATCACAACGCCTCAGAAGCGGTCGGCATAATGGGTATTTGCGGAATGTTTAACCCAACGATTCCCAAGATGGCGTGCTTGGCCAATGGCGGGTAAAGTTCCTTTATATAGCTCTAGCTCCGACAGCTATACGGAATAACTCGAAACGCAGGCGACTACTGTGAAAGGTTTGGTAACTTAATTCTCACGGCGGCCGTAAGACAATACACTGCCAACTTAAAACCTTCGTTTCTTAATGAAAGAAAACATCAAGTTGCCCTTTGAGTGGGAATAGCGGCGTCGACAGCAGCGAAATGGCTCCCACTGTGACCGACGTCGCAAAGAGGGTAGGAGCGAAAAAATAGATACGAGGTAGAATAAATTTGCGGATGGGACTCGAACTTTGGCCTCGCGGGTGCGAGTACGCACCCACTTCCACCTGTTCGACTCCATGGCAGCAGCTTAGCAAAACACGCCTTAAATGCATGTGTCATGGACTTCGAGAACATACCGCCGGTTTGCGCAGCTCGTCGTAAAACGAGTTAGACATTTCTAGGGCGCCTGAGTTGGGTAAGTACGAACGTATATGACACACGTGACAGCTGCATATACTCGTAACTTGCCCGCTCTAGGTATATTGCCCCATGGCGTTGACTGCTGCCGTAAGAAGAAAGTGTCCGTTTCAGCGATTCTTATTTGGTCGCCATGTGGTGAAGAGTTCAGCGCACGTTAAAGATGCGCAGGTGCTTAAAATTAATCAGAGGTTGTCCATACGGCGCGTCCACCTGGGAATCGTCGGCGCGTTACCTCGCAATCAATCAAACTAAACCTGTTTGGTTGCCATGTCAACAGGGTCACCAGCAGTCGCAACATGTCCTCTCAGGGGATTTGAAAAGGACAAGAGCTGTCAGAACTTCACGGCCAAATTTCCATTTCCTGCTTATTTTCAGCGTCAACCTAACGAACCAAACATTCTCACATACACACATATTTATCTTCCCCATCATTTTTTTTTATTATGACTGCTCCACAGAGTTATCCGTCGTTTCCTACACCAAGTGCCGTCTCTCGGTGGGCACTACACTGTCGTAATGGTGAACCGGTCATCAAATCTCGGAATTGCATGCCCAGCCGTACTCCATTTGTTTCTATGAATTTCATCTAGAAAGTCTTCTAGCCGAGTTCACTCCTAATCGAAGCCGCTTGTTTCACATCTTCATGCATTCCCTCCGACATTCTTCTTTGCAACGCCCGCTGGGATGATCAGAGTTTTTTTTTTTTTCAAGGCGTCCAGTGAGTCGTCATGTTGCTGCCCTATAAATTAACACCTAGTTTACGCCTTGTTTGAATACCTGCCTTTTTAGTGACATCAATAGCCTATTGATTACTTTTGAATAGCGTAGCTTTTCAATAGCCTATTCATTACTTTTGAGAGGTTGCCGAAAACTCTGCCACCAATAGCAATCGTAAGACTGATTTTTTTCCCCGTGGTTTTGATCGGAACTCACAACATGCTCATCCACCTTCTGTATGATTCACAAACTAGGCTCAGGAAGAGATCCCATTACTTCAAATTATTCGTATAGTTCTTTGAACCTACGACCGAGCTTTCCAATTCCAGTTCGTGGAGCGTTCTTTGCAGGGCTCGTCAGGAATCAGTGAACAATACAATACAATCCTCAAACCTTAATTGGTTCAGGTATTCTCAATTTCGACGCATCCAATGACTCCAACCCAATCAAGCCTCCTAATTATCTAATCTAGGAATGCTGCAGATATTTACGGTGAGGTTGTCCTTTTGCGTGACCAAGAGGCGAATAGTGAACTTTCCTCTCTCTTTTAAACCGTTATAATGGCGGACATTTCATGCACATATCCTAACGAGACGTACATACGTACGCCTCGCATACTTTCTGTACTCTCCATGTTTTCATCCCCGAAGTTTCTGCTGAATCAAAGGTTTTAGTTATCTATGCGGTCCATGTTAAAAGTTTTATAGGACTGCGCGGATTGGGCTATTGCCAGGTTGATGGCATAAAGGTCATTTGTTGCCGATGGGCTTTTTCTCGCCTGTTTATCAGTTTTTTCAAAATATTATGCGGTTAACAAATATTCTGTAAACCACCTGCATACAGCCTAGAGTAGGCAGATAAGTCGATAACTTTGTGTTTATTAAAAGCCCTGCTTTCTCCCGGTTACAATAATACCAACCTTATCCCAAACTTGAAAGGAACAATAGAGATGTCGAAGAAAGCAGATGAAGCTGGTGGCGCCTCCCAGCGCCTTGCGGAAATATTTCTACGACGTCACAGAATCGTGTTTGTGGGACAGGCGGCCGCTGATTAAAACCTCCTACATGAAATATGATGGCTGGATGATTGTAGGGGAGCGTCTAGTGCGGCCTATCATACCACTTGACTGCTCACGTTCAGTTAAAACGCTGATAGCTCTGTACTTAGTGATGGCCTACATTACGTCACTCTCGCCCATTATACGTACCTCTAACACGAAACGAGAAAGCGTTTAGGTGTCTCAGTATCTTCCATGCTTTTGGTTTTAAATTAAGCATCTTTTATGGCTTGAACGGAGCTTAATGATTTAAGAAATTCCGTTTCTATAAAATTCGACAATGTCGCATGTCTTCATCGTCCTTACAAGGTCTTTGTCATCAATATTCTTATTACTCAATCAGAACTGTGAGGGAATTCAACAGACCAGTGGTTCCATCACTGTCCGCGGTATACTGAGAATATTTCTGCTAACTTTCCGGGCCCAAAAAATATTTTTGTAACGCTGCGGTGATGGCGTCGTCTCCTGCGCATTTCTTTTTTATTCTCCCTTCTTCTCTCTTTCTTTTTTTCCTATCTCTCTGTTTATATATACATGTATATATATATGCACACACACAGTTAAAACTCGTTAATTCGCACTAAAAGGGGACAATAAATCTGCTCTAATTAAGCGGAGTTTGAATTAGCGGGAGGGGGGCTAGAATGAATTGACATCGCGCCACACTGCGCGGGAAGAACACACAGAAGCCCCTTCGGGCCTTCTTATCGCGAATTAGGCGCTACTACACGTTTGTGGCAGGGTATTACTAAAAAATGTTAAACATATATAAATATTAAAATATATTTAAAAAGGGAACTAAATTAATGAATCAGTCAGTTATGCGCCGGAAACAAGCACCCACACCGTATTCGTGTGACCAGTGAGCCGTACTGTCGAAGTAATCACGCTGAACATGCGCGAAAACAACTTTATTTACTACGCAGGGTCGAGGCAATCAAAATGAAAGTAATCGGTAACATGCATTGCTTTCCGTTTCTTCAGTCCCGACTCCATGAGCATCGCTGGAAACTTGCCGGAGGGCTCCAGCACAGCGTCAGAATTGTCATCTGCTGACAAATAACGTGGTGCAACATCCAGCCTCGACGCTGGTTTGCATGCGTGGCTAGTAAATTTTGTTTGCCTCGGATTTCCAACACATTGTAATCACTCGGGACCGACTTCTGCGAGTATCGATGGAAAGCAAGGGAATCCCAGTTAGAATTAACCGTTCTCAGTTTGACTTCTCTATCGTACAGCTAACCTCATAGCCAGGAACCTTTTCTCTTAACTATATATATATATATATATATCAGGGTGTCGAACCTAAAAAAATACCGGTTCGGTTACGGTTCGGGTTCGGGTGAAATAATTTCGTTCCGGTTCAGTTCCGGTTCGACAAAATCACGTACCGAACCGGTTCGCGAACCGGTTCGGGAGCTTGAACCGGTTCGCGAACCGGTTCGATTAGTTGAATTATCACTAAAATTAGAAAAAAAACATTTACTAGTTTAAAACGACCGTCAAATCAAAACACAAACTGACATTCAAAATGGTGCTGCTCCCCAAGGGCAGTGGCGCAATTGCAAAGGAAACTTTAAACAATTAGGAGATATTAGAAAAACACATGAAGTGGCGACGATTTACCACCTTCTTTATCGCTCAGACTTTCTGTTGTCCTAGCAACTATTCATAAAGCCAACGCCAAGAGATATGATGGTGGGATATATTTTCTGTCCTTTCCTTTTTTGTTGAAATCGCAATTGTCGCTATGCAATCGCCCATCACGCTAACCTTGAGGCCTTAAATTTAGTCCTGCGTACGGGCGTGTTCAAATACCAGCGCTTAATAACAATGGCGCACATTTTTTATATTTGTAACAAAACAGAAAAATTCTACAACAGGCACATAAATACTACCAATGAATTATATTATTTGGTAACCCTGAATAATTTGTTAGCTATCACCTTATCGAATGTGTTAGCCACACTTTTGTTAAAAGTAAGCTTTAGTTACGCTCAGTCACTGCATTATTGCTCTGACCACTGCAATTCCTTTTGCGATACCGAAAGTGTGCATTACAATCAGTATGTCATCGTACCGCCTGAACCCCTACCATCGTTCCGTGTGCTACATTGCGGAATCTTATAACAGGTAATGCGGTTACAAAATGAAAGGGAAATTTGACACGTGGAGCATGAGATGGGACTTTTTGGGTAGACGCTCTTTAATTCGTCCACAGCTGTACTCCCCTCCGGAACGAGTAGCAGTAGAAGCAATGTAGCGAGTTGGGCAAACGGCTTAGCAAACAGCTTAGCCACTGAGCAGCTCCTGCGGTCACACTTGTCAAGTATTAATAATTTGCAGGTGTCGGACCTTTTCAACAAATTATGAAATGCAAAAAGTTTGCACACATCGGGTGTGAGCTTTCGCTGTTGCGCAGTGGAGCACTCCTGCAGCCTGATTTCTCCAATGAAGTCGCAGCTAGGGAAGGGCAAAGTCGTTTTATATCACCTGCAAGCTGCCGAGAATGACATTTCGTTTGGTCAGCTTGCACTACGCTCGCGCCTCCAGCAGCAACAGACCAATGCTACATTGGTGCTCATTCATTTCCCCTGTTGTTACATAAAGCGTGATAGTGTTCAATTGTCTGGAGGGGAAAGTGCGCGAGCAAGTACGAAGTTGATGGTACGGGAAAGAAAAAAAGGCCTGAATTGCATTGACTGTGCAATATCAACAACAGAGGGTCGAACCGTTTCGGCATGAACCGGTAACCGTTATTTCTTTTTCCGGTTCAGTTCCGGTTCGGGTTCAGCGTGCTCAAAAAATAACGGTTCGGGTTCGGGTTCAGTTCCGGAAAAAATACCGGTTCGGTTCCGGTTTTCGGTTCGGTTCGGTTCCGGTTCGACAACCTGATATATATATATATATATATATTATATATAGAGAGAGAGAGAGAGAGAGAGAGAGAGAGAGAGAGGGGGGGGGACAGAAAGGGAACAAGCTTAACGCTAAATCTTCCACCTTTGGTTCATTTCGGGCGAACGCGCAGGCTAAACCTGCTGACCTGCTTCCACAATGTTTGACTGCAGACACGTGTGCGGGCGCTGGGACGAACACCACAGCGGGGTCTCGACAACGTCAGGCTACACTAGACACATCAGCGAACTGCTCTTCTGGAACCTCCTTCGACGCCCCATCCTCTACACCCCGAAGAAGGCGTCCGACAAGATCTCCTTCATGCTTCTGCGCTGTATTAAGGAGGTACGGCCCCGTCTTCCCGCGCATTTTGCTGTTTACCCAGTGTTACATTGGCCAAAGGCGTCCCGTAGCGAGCTCCGTCGCCTGCGCCATCGTAATGGTAGCGGTGGTGAACGAGCGAAGATCAGTGGAGCTGCTTCGGTTTTGACTACAATGAACCCAGAGGGAAACTTAACAGGTTTACTGGATTGGCGACATAGAAAGCCACGATTACTGGAGCCGCACCCTGGCGTGCTTACATGACTCGAGAGGGGTAGCGCCAGGATCCCATGGCTCTGACGTAATTAAGGGCGCTTCGAGGGGAACACGTATATATCGCCCAAAGAGCCAACAAACAGCCTTTCCAGTTTTGCGCATGACAAGAAAAAAAAGGAACTCAAAACAACCCAAGCTTCGTGACGCGCTCCGCATGGACCGCTGCATGCTGTTGCTGGAGAGAGGGATTGAAAGGAGGAGTCTCTTGCACCGCAGGTGGCGATAAGTCAGCCGTCGCCGGTGCCGCCGAAAATGGCTGTTCAAAAGGGTTCTGGCCAATCCGTACTTTCGGAGGCACGTGGCGCGAGGGGTCCTGCCCGTGGAGGAAAGAAAAGGTTAGGAGAGGCCCTGACGTCACGTTTGTGAAGCCACAGCCGCCCTGTCGATGAGCCCATTGAGCCCCGCACTTGTTCCCACTCCTCCTCTGATGTTTCCGGTTTGATTTGACCAACATTGCGGCGCCCTGCCCTGCCTCTTCGCAGCGAAAACAGCTTCGTCGCTACTTCCTCGGTGCGTTGGCATGTTCTAAGCTGTTGATTTCGCCTTCAATTTGCCCATTCTAACCCTCACCCAAACAAAGCTATCTGGGGGGCTAGTTGGTTTCTTGACATAATTGAAAAAATGCGCTAAAAAGCGCATTTTTTCAATTACCATCACCCAAAGTTTCAATCGAAAAACGGCCTTCCTTTTTGAGGTAGAAGGACGATTTTTCTGCTCTTAAGCCTGGGGAGTAGCGCTTGACGTCGTCATAGCAACAGGGTCGCGGGATCACGAGTGGCTACTGCAGTGTCTGTTCGTAGATGGGGCTAGAAATCGAGGCACCCTACGCGCGGCGTGCGTCGCGCACGAGTTGCACGAGTTACATGAACTCTGTACACTCGTGAAACTAAAACTGTGTAATCTGACTTCACGTGAATAAGTGGCTGTAGTGGTTTGCAAGATGCCTCACTGTTGCGTGCCGGGTTGCCGGTTTGCACTCGGGGTGCGCTCCTATTGGGCATTACTTTTCACAGGTAAGTATATTCGCCCATGCGCTATTTGTCAGCAAAACGGAAGCACTACGTGTCCTTGCCTCACTTTGTTTTGTATTCGTTGAGAATAGATTCCCAACTGAAGAAAATCCCGCAGAAAGTGGGTGGACGCTGCCGAAGCTGCCAACGCGCACCTTTTCACCGCGGCAGACCGATAAGGATGGAAAACTACTGCGCGAATCGACGAGATATCGCCACAAGATAACGGCAACTATGCTCATCGACTGGTGTTAAAGACATATTAGTAGAAATTAAGAAGAAGAAATGGACGTGGGCAGGACATGTAATGCGAAGGCAAGATAACCGCTGGTCATTAAGGTAACAGAGTGGATCCCTAGAGAAGGCAAGCGTTGGCAAGGGGGCGGGCAGAAAGTTAGATGGGCAGAATGAGATCAAGAAGTTTGGCGGGTTAAATTGGCCAAATTTGGCACAGGACCGGGGTAATTGGAGAATAATGGGAGAGGCCTTTGCCCTGCAGTGGGAGTAGATAAGCTGGTGGTGGTGATGATGATGATGATGATGATGATGATGATGATGATGATGATGATGATGATGCTCATCGACCACGCCCATTATTAACCATCGGATGTTGCCTTCGAAGGAACATCAGACCACAAAGGAAATGGCAGTAGAAGAAACGCTGCGAAATCAGCTGTAGTGCACAGATTGCAGATGACGGCGCCGCCCCAGCGGCTGCCGCGCTGTGTTGCCAACGTAGCGAGGAGGCATAATAAGTACGACCAGAGTCCTTCAATGCTTCTCTGATCATGAAACTCCCGGCCAAGTTTCGTACGGGGACAAAGGCTACCGCGAGGGGCGCCACCGCAGATCGGAGGGCATCGGTCAACCGCCGCTGCTCTGTAGCCAGACCGGCCGGAAGGAACGCAGTAGCAGCATGCCCGTTCGCACCAAATTTTTTCGCCACTCACAAAATGACAAGTCCATTTGAGCGGCCCACGACACGTAAAGCGAAAGCGCACTGCTCATAAAGCGGCGACATTTTTAAATGCAGAGCATTTCTTTAACTCACGATGTCACCCGGCGTTGGCGTGCCTCGGCATCCGCAACACCGTCTCAGGTGCGGCCCTCTCCCCCACTCATTCCTCTCCCTCCCGCAATCACGGTACCCTCCTCGCTCTCAACACTGGTCCGCACCCCTCCCCCTGCCCATATAAAAAAAATATTACTTATCGGCAGCCTGGTTTCTGATCCCACGACCCTGCGGGCGGAACGCAAGGTACATGGTGCTCTACCCTCTGCGCCACAAAGCCGACACAGAATGGAATGCTACGAACGCGCCTTATATCCTTGACTCTTCAAACTACGTCAAGAAGCTGCTGATACAACGCATTCACCAACTGTGGGCGGAACGCGAGGTACATTGTTCTTTCCCACTGCGCCACGAAACCGACCCAGAATGAAAGGCTACGAACGCGCCTTATATCCTTGACTCATTCAAACTACGCCAAGAAGCTGCTGATACAACGCATTCACTACCACCAACTCCCCAAACACTAAACGTTAACGCAATACACCCACCCCCTATGCGACGCATTTACTCGAGTCCCCCTCGCGGGGAGATGGGCCCTTTAACTTACTCCGTGGTCCGTTCCCTGCCAAACGCGCTCTCGCCACTCCCCCGGCTGCCCTCCGATCACCACCAGCGCCGCGGCGCGGCAGCGTACGAAGCTCTCCCATAGCGTGACGGCGAAGTTTCATGACCAGAAAGGCATTGAAGGACTCTGGTACGACGCTGCAGTTGGCTGCCCCGCGGATGTCGACGGAAGTGCACCCGCACCGCGTCCGCGACTTTGAGTGTGCCCTCTAGTACGTGGTTGGGTACAAAAACCGAATAATTTCTTCGGAGAAATGGTTCACGCGTACACCGATTTAGCTGGCTTTCCCGTGCGCTAAATGTTTCACTCAGCAAAACAACTCTCGTCTGATGTTAGAGCGCGGCGGATGGCAATCGGCTGATCTGCGGCGGCTACCTACTTCATACGCGTCTGGCGATAAGTAGATCGTACTGTGCTGCACTCAACAGCTCTTGGCGTTGAGGTATTACTTTGCGTTCAGTGGGCAACAGTTTGGAGATGATGCAGTTCCTGCTGTCAAACGGACCACGGCGCTCACGTTGCAACCTTTGTGCCACGACCGACTCGCACTCACTCGCAGGTGTGCGCGGAGGCTGGTGTTGAATTGCAGATAAGGTTATCACACTCATGAGTGGAATCATGAGTTTTCGCGTAACCAACGCTATCGCGGTACAACTGACTATCGAATCTCTCGCACACGCTTTGCACGGAAACACAAGGTCACGTCGCGGCCCGCGGCCTGCCTGGCCGCCATGAAGGCATGGAGGAGAAGAGGGCTGCCTGATCTGGGGGCCGTACGCACAACGTCGCCTTGGCAACAGACGCTTGGCCACAGATATGGCGGCGCACTCGCATGGTTGCCTGCGTGCATTCCACGCCATTGAATACCGGCTATAGGGAATCACTGATTCCACCACCGGCAGTTGAGGCTGATGAATCCCCGACAATTCGAGAAGCAGAATGGCTATGTAACAACGTGGTGGGAAGTTGGGGGTGATATAATGAACCGATGGAATAAGAAAACTCGGTAGAACATTAGACTTCCGCTGACTCACAACCGCAATGGTTGGTAGTGAATGGAAGCGGTTATGGTTCGGCGGGCAGCAGACGGTAGGCTGAGATACTGCTCATATACTGTTAATGTTGCAGATTAAGGATGATTATGATGAATGCTCATAAAGATAGCCTCTTGGTAACATGGTTTCTGAGACTCATCGACATGCCGCTTCTTTATCACGCGCACAGACTCTCAGTCGGGCAGGCAGTCTGAGAGGCGGTGCTATCAAGGAGTTCTTCGTGGACGCCGGCCTGCCGTATTGGCCCGACCGACTCCCCATCGGCCGATTCCATGTCCTGAACACCTTGGCCAAGCTCTCGCTGGACGTCGGCATCCCAGCCATGTGGAGCTTCATGGTCGGACGCCACCCGTCGAGCCCACGCAGAACACTCTGCTACATGGCGCTCGACACGCGCTGGGATCAGTGGCGTCCAGACCGTACAGCGATGGACGAAACGAGGCGTGCCTCGATGTCTACTTGCGCCGCTGTGCAGAGGTGTTCGGAGGCAAGGGAGAGTCCTACAGGAGCATGATAGAGGACGTGTGGGAATCGCACATGAACTTCTCCCGCCATGTCACCGTACGTGCATACCGGCATACTTGGACTTTGTTTTTATAGAGTACCCTACACAGATGTCACCGTTATCATCGCTATTTACAAACCGCAAAATACAGAGAATGTGTTCTCGTCGAAAGAAGCGGATGTCAGTTACGGGTTTCTGATGGTATCGCAATGTAGTTACCGTCTTGTTGACTCCATTGCCTCTCGGCCCATGTACATAGCCCATATGTTTAGCTCTACATGAAACAATTATCATATCTCCCGGGCCTTCTAGTCTTCCGTTCTTTCTGGGCGCGATGTGCTCCTCTCGGGTTCCCTGCAGTCTCGGTCAAGACATCCTATTTCTACAAAATGTTGTTCAAGTTAATTTGAGCGTGTAACTAATATTTGGTTAAGCACCGGTACTGTGAAAGCAGCGCGACAACAGGCTCACGACAGCGTGATTTTGGTATTCGCCAGGTGGTACCTGCAGTCCTTTATCACCCCGCCTCTTTTAGCGGAATAGCATGGCGTCTTCACAGTGCCGTACATTTGGTACCGTAGTGACATTTACGGTACTGTAACTTTAGCGCCGTATACGCCTCGAGAGTCGCGATCGCTGCGCCGCCTGCCGCCGCTTCTCCGCGGCGTTTGCGGGATTAGCGCTGCGTGGCTGATAGGTGGTCATGCAGTGTTTCGGTTCTCTTTCGCTTCTTTTTGCCTTTCCGCGCACTAAACAACTTGTTATGGTGACGTCTGTAAGCTAACGCACGTTTAGGGCACTTAAAAAAACAGCTGCGTCTTGGTAGAGCGCTCTAACGCCAACAAGAGCTACCCGGGGAGGCGGTTCTGCGCGCTTCTTGGCCGCTCTTGCGGGCGTCGGCGACGGCAGCAGCATATCACCGCTTGTCACCTTCGAACACGTCAGCACAAGTGATCGCCTCGTTAGACCTGATATTGGCACTGTAAGAGGTTGGTTCGTTTGCAGCGCAAACAAATGCGGCTTTGCTTCGAATATGTACGTACGTAGAAAAATATGTTGCGGGGATGTGATAACCCAATAGCTGACAAAAACTTGTGCCTTTTATGGGAATATAAGCCACGCGAAAATGTTAAGTACACTCAAAGCCTGTGCATTGTCAGATATTTGCCCACTCATGCATATAGTAAGAACCAAGGTATATGTTAATGAAACCATGGGAAAATGAAAGGTAGCTGCAAATCAGGAATATAAATAGAATAGTCTTAGGGGAATTAAAAAAAATGAGTGCAGCTTCTGAATGCTAAAGACGTTTGTTTGGAGCAAGGGTAGTATTTACCAGACCAACTAGATGCGAAATGCACTGATATTTCGCTAGACATGGAGGGGGGGGGGGGTGAAGGAGGAGGACGCTCAACTATAATTGTTTACAAATGCGGAGCGAAATCAACGAATGAACGTTTTAGTAACCACACACACACAAGCTGTGTGTTCACTTTTCGTTTGTTTTTCGCCTTCAACGAACGGCTGATCACTCGGCGGACGCATTTTTTAAAGAATACAGGGTTGGCAGTTCACAAGCGATACAAGGTGTCTTTGGAAGAGTTGATTGATTGGTTGCAGGGTTTAACGCGCCGACGCAACGGAGACGATGAGGCACGCCGTAGTGGAGGGCTCCGGATTAATTTTGACCACCTGGAGATCCTTAACGTGCGCCGAAATCTCGTACACACGGGCTCGTTGGAAGAGTGTCGTATCTGATAAGGGTCTCTGATTTCGGTTTATGCTAGATTCTGCAGTCTCCCTGTGTCATGACGATGTTTAGAAGAAGAGTTTGGTCACGGACGCGGATTACTCTAAGCCCATCTTCGCGCTTCTCGTGGAGGATAAATGTAACAGAAGAATCTTTGCGAGCGCACACCTTCGGACAAGACGACCCATCATTAAATTTGTCGCCGTGTGCTGACTCCGGAGTGTAATTTTGCATTATCCATCGTACTTCTTTGGTACAATGTTTGTGAAATTTATGCCGCATTGGCTTGTTCATGATACTGATCAATATCTACTATGTGATATTGGCAGGCGTAACTTGCGTGCTGTCAGGTATGAGTGCTCCGCTGGGTTTTGTAAGTGCACAAAGTCAATTTACAGCTATAGTGTGTATGGCCGCAACATGACCATAGGAGGAAACACTGCTTACGGAGACACTGCCACTAAATTTCAGGGCAGCGGAATTGCAATCAGCTGCATGAAATGCTGGCTTCGGGACGCCGGCCTGTGACACACGCCCGGCGCTCATATAGATCTCACTAAGATCGCGTCATTTGCGTTTATACTCTCGTGAACACACCACGCTTGCAAACAGAGTGCCTGCTCCACGTTATTCGGTATTTCGAACGCGGACAAACGGTAAATCGCTGTCTTGAACGAGCCCCAAAAGCAACGGCGACAGGGGGGAGCGGGCCGGGGACTCCCGCGCCTGCTTTCGAAACGGGCCGCTAGGGGGATTTCAGTGGCGCCCCTACAGGCCGCGCTCGAGGCGTATACCGCAGTCACCGCGGAACTTGAAATTCCGGTCTCCTCTCACACTGGATCACAAGGGGAGGCTACTCCCCTCAGCTATAGTTCGACCTTGCCGCGCACTCCTCCTCCGCTGTGACGCACTCCTCCTACGCTGAGAGTTGCAGTTATTCTGGCCTATATTACGAAATCCAACTGAAATAAACCTTGTAAATACATGTCCTTTCCCATTGATTTGACTGTTTATTTTAGTAGTTGGTCAGAAGTGTGTTCCGCACGAGCAGTACCTATGCGGCAATCTTTATATTCTATTTGAATGTGTACCTCCTAGTGCCGCTGGGCACCACTGACTAGGTTGACTTCGCAGGAATGCTGGGACATCTTCAAGAGACCTCAGTTCGTGAGCATGAAAGACAGAGAGCTACGATGGGCTCTGAACAGCCACCTGCCGGACGACTCACAGCTGTGGCCCAACCATGAAATGATCGACATGCAGCCAGGCTTGTTCGCCGCCTTGGACAAGACGTTCTTGTTGTCGGAGAATAACCGCGCAAAGTTCGTCCAGTACCTTGGCGCATACATGGTCTGGCTGCTGTCGCCTATCGCTTCCGACTATCTGGCTTCGTCCCTGCTGGATGACCTTGGTTACAGCGGGCCTTATTTCGGGGTACGGTCCAAACTCAGGCGGGTTGCCGAGGACTGCTACTATAACATCTATGCCCTGTTGCCAGCGGCCAGCTGGAAGTTGCAGGCTGACCTCACGCCGGGCAGACACTACGGGCACCGCGTGTTGGGTATGGTCAAGAAGTCGATGATCGAAATGATGGCCGCCTACAGCGAAGCTTTAGCAGCTAAGGCCAAGCCGATCATCTCTCTTCTTGGCTTAAACGTCCTCAACATGAGCATCTCGGACGAGTTGCTGGACAGCATCTACGACTTCGTGCCCGTGAGTGACCTGCAGCAGGGGTACTACAGCCTCTACAGAGCAGTGGCAAGGGCCGTCGTGGCACAGCACAAGCAGTCACTACGGTCCCCCAGGGACAGCTTCGCCCACCTGACGGGCGTCTCGGCGCAGCGTGTTTACCGGCTCTTGGTAACCCGTGAGGTCATGATGCCCTATTCCTACATGGCCCCTCCAATGGCCGATCCGGGGCACCCGATAGCTGTCGTGGTCGCCGCCATTGGCAACTCCCTGGTGGAGCACATTCTCACGTTGCTGCAACTCGTCTTCCTCTCCGACGAACGCTTCCAGGTGAGTGTTTCATCTGCGGAGATATGCTAAAAAGGAGCGTCTTGCGGGACAGTTGCACAACAAAAAAATTTCGTTCAGAGCCGGTCTTTTGCTTGCGACTAGCAATTATATTTCCTCACAAGTGATGCCCACCGGTGCCCCCACTGAACAAATTTACCATCCTTTCCCGAAAGAAACCTGAGAGACGCACGAAATCTAAGAGTGCGTCAAATCGTGCCTAAAACTGCGTCCCATCGATCGTCGAACCTTCGTAAAGAATTCGAAAACAAAAAACGAACCCATCGGGCGGTTTTTCTCGCGTTAAGCAACGCACCCACGAACAATCTAAATGTGTATATACAAGCCACCTCTTTCGTGAGGTAAAGGTATACCATTGGAGTGCTTGTTCATGACAAAGCGTGTATTTTCGCATCCAGAACCGTTCCTTTTTCGCGATATGTAAATATACTTTTTCACACAATCGAAGCCCGGTTTCGCGCACGAGCCGTGTGTCCAGACATCTTATCGGAGTTTTTCGGAAGACCAAATGTTGTATGGGGAAACGCATTAGTTTTTGCAGAGAACGTCATCGCTCCCACTGAGAAAGTTTTCGCTTTAAAATTTTCTTTTTACAGAATGAGCTGGGACAATGGCGAGATGCTCAGAAAAGCGTATTTTGTATTTTGGGAGAATGCCTGCGAAATAGGCCAAACGCATACCCGCTTGATGTGCTAACTCTTTCCACGACTGGTATCAGCATCTGCTTATCTCTGTGCCCGGCTATGTATCCGCCCCTTCACTTTCAATTCATTCCATCCGTCTTACGTCTGTAATCTTATCCATCCTCATAAAAATGCCAAGGATACCACGGAAAGCCACGCGACATTCTTAAAATGGCCGAACAACCAATACCGCAGTTATGCTATTGTGCATACACTATATGTCCACATATCAACTTTAGCGGGTGTTGGCTGACATCCAACAACGAATGTGCAGTCGGCCACAAACTTAACACGAATGACGGACAACGTGTTTGACCTGCCGTAAGCACCACAAAAAGATAATCGGCTGAGGGATACTTCTCTGTTCATTCTTGAGTCTTTGGTGATGGCTGGGGCGCGGATCTCCTTGACTGCTTTTTCGCCACTGCATGATCAGCGCCTTGCCAATAGTCATACAGTAAAAGTTACGTTACACATTTCAATTACTACCAAAATTTCAGCAAAAGATTTCCAGTGTTTCCTTTTATTGAGAGCAAAAAACAGGTCTCAATTTACATTGTTTGCGACCCGAAAGGCAGCCCCCCAAAACTACAATCCCGAGATGGACAGCACCCACGACATTGTGTGCCCATCAGTGATATAGGCCAAAGGTACTGCAGAGCAGCTTTACGGGCGTCGTGGCATGCCAAAAAGTCGGCAGGAAGCAATTTGGTGGCTATACGGTCTCCGTAAATCTGTAGTAGGCTACCACATTTTCTCATTGTCCGCCGTTTCTGATATCTTGCTGAGAAGAATGCTTCGCTTTCAGCATATTCATACCGCTTGACAGGCAACTACATCAAGGATTGTATCATGGGAATAAATTTAAACCAGTTATATATGGCACCTTTGCTTCTTAAGCTATTGACATTAAAGCAACAAAGACGATCTTAAAATAATTAACGATTTCCCGTAAGCTATTTGCATCCGAAACGCGCGTCTTAAGGGCGATCAAAAAAAAAATCACACGCTGCCGCAGGTTCGCGGGTGTTTGGCGTCAGTTCGTGGAGATATGTTCCCGCATCAACGGTAAAGCCAAGTCTTTTTTGTGGAAATACATATAAGCGGCGGCAAAATAAGCCGGGGCACACGAGCGCGTTGCAAAATGCATCGCAGCGCCATCTGACGCTGCACTCCTGATGGCGAGACACCGATGAGCGCGTGCACGTCCAACGCCTGTATACTACCCTTATTTTCCTTCCCTTCCAGTGTCAAGGCTGATATCATTTACCGCTTAGCGCTACGGGTCACTTTTTATGCTTAACACGTCTCCCTGGCACCTGCTTAGGTGTCGGACGGTGAGGGTGAAGAGTGCTTGGGTCTATCTGCCTAGTTCTGACAAAGGACGCATTGAAACGAGATTTTCATATCTTAGCTTTAATGGCGATAACTTTTGTTTGGCACTCTAAAAACCAAAATTTTTGTTGGTGTTTCGTGTCAATCAATTCAACGCGTATTTCCACCTACTTACTTTTGTCCTTTTTTGTCAAACCCACGAGGACGCTGATCTCCCCTAGCGTTGTTTCCCAGTCAATCCCGGTTTTATACATGTACGAGGTGACCTGAAATCCCACTTTATTTTCAATTACTTTGTTTTGGTGTGCTCAGTTTTAATTACCAACGAACTGTATGTCTTAGGCAAGAAATCCAAAGACGCTGTGTAATATATGTGGCACAATTTCGTCACCCACACGGGCAAGACATGTTATCTGGAGGATTGGGGCAGAGCGACAAACGAACACTTCACCATCGCCATTCGCCGCCGAAGCGTGTGCGAGCGAGGTCTGTTAGTAAAGAAAGTGACCCCTATCGCCAAACGCTAAATGTGATCAGCTTTGCCGCTTGAAGTGAAGGAAAAGACAGGATAGCGAACGTAATTGGACCCGCACGCACACATCGATGTCTCGACACCAGGGCCCCTATTCTTGGTTGCACAAATTGCCGGCAATTCGCCATGTTTTTTTTTGCGTAAGCACGACGTAAGCAATCAGTGACGTGCTGCACCTATAGCTATGACGACATGCAGTGTAATTTGACGATTCACTCATAAAGATCGCAACCAAGGTATCAAATATTGCGCAAGAAAGATATAAAAACACTTGGCATGTACTATAAACATTAAGGCGGTAGCTGAGGCTGACAAGAAAAACACATTTCTGGAGGTCAAAATTGGCGTCAACACCACAAGGCGATCGAGTAATGTTGATTCAAAAGCAAGCGAAAGGCGGATGTCGAGCTAAAGAACATCACACAATTTTTTTAACGTATCTATTTATTTATTTCAATCGCTTTTAGTAACATAGCTGGGCTCTCTGCATCAATGCAAGCTTTGTTTCGTCATCACCTTCCCTGCCGCCACAACCGCCACGCCATCGTCTGCTGCTATGTTACAAGTTTATGGCGTGATCACAGAAAAAGACGACCGTGACCATTGCGTGTATGACGCATAAGAGCAGCCAAGCGCTACGCCTGATAACCACGGAGTGCACAGATGTCACCAATTAACTCATTCGTCAATCTCGACTTAAATCAGCGCTGTAATTACCCAAAGAGTCACTTTTCTTTGTTATTTTTCTCTTCAGTTTGATCATGTGACCCACCAGCTTACTAGGACGAGTGTGGACAAATGTCATGCATTGGGTTGTCTTTGTCATGGAGAGGCTTGTACTGCCCTTTTATGTTCCGGTTATGCCAAACAAATAATTTTTATTTTATTGCCACACATAAAAGCAAAATACTGCACGTTATTTGTATGCTCCATGATCGCTGACTTGGAAACAGTTGAAACTATAATTTGTTTTGGTAGGAAACATGCTTTAAACAGCGTGCATGTGAAACTGCGCCTCCTGCAAATTCGCGGACATTTCGCGGCGCCGAAAGCCGGGGCAATTTTTTGCCCTATTTTGCCATTATTTTGCAACAAAATGAGCCGCCATTTTCAAGCTGTTACGTAGCATTACGTCCCTTTTTCGCAGCCTGAAGCTGCCAATGCATGGCGTAATTGTTCCCGTCAATTGTTTAAATTACGTCATGCCTTCTCAGCCAATCACAGAGAGGGCGTGTATTACAGGCATTATTGTTGTTGAATAGCAAAGACAGGCCTACGTTGTCATGTCTAGTGCTTTTAGTCTGGTTTTTCATTGCCAGCCAAGACTTACGCGCTTTCCGTAAAGAGAAATAAAGCAAGCTTTAGAACTGGTGCCCGTAAACGTTATAAAATGCCAAAATGGCGACAGCACACACAACCGCTTTGTCAACTGGAAGCAGGTGCCCAAAGTTGAAAGCCAATCAGAAATGACTTCCGGCAAATTCCCAGATTTGCCGGCAATTTGTGCAATCGAGAATAGGGCCCCAGAAGTGCAACGTCAGATGGCGCGGCGAGGCAGTTTGCCATAGGATGCCTCGATGCCAGCGCTGCCGTACGGCGGAGGCGTGTGAATCGAGGCACCCTAGTTTGCCACGCGCTGACGTGCCCCAAAACATTTTGCCGCCGGGTGTGCCTGTTTTCTATATTTCTTGTAAAATCAAGTGTTTTATGTAGAGGCGTAACCACAGGGAATTTCTAAATGAATTGAACAAAACATTTTCAGGGGGGCACCATCTTAATTCTGAAAGGTTGGGCCATGCAGTGTTTAAACGTGACTATCCAAACACGAACAGCTGGGCCGCTTTTACTGCGACATTAAAAACCACGTTAACGAATAGGAGAGACTGAATTTCGTTATTGTTTTAGCTGGGCGCAAATTTAGAAATACATCTATTTCACGTACTTAAATGTAGGTTGCCGCGTGGCTCAGCGCGATGGTTGCCAGGTTTCGTTTTAGCGGCATACTTAAACTTGGTAGGTCTAAAAAAACCACATTCAAACGTTGTATGGCTACAACCGGAAAACATACTTAAAGGTGGTAGAGCTAAAAACGCCGCATTCAAACGTTCTATGGCTACAACAAGAAAACAGTTTCGATTCGCGGGTTTTTTAAATGATGCCCTTTCATTTTGGGATAGAAAGTAGAAACTACCCAAAAATCGATTAGCTGTCCCTTTAAAAAATGACCATTTTTTACTCTTGGATCACTTTTTTTTTTTTTGCTGAGCGGTATTCGCGTAAGGCGCCAGTATTTAAGGCGTAACGACATGAAACCGCTGTAGTAAATAACGAGCGCGAAAACCTCGGTGTAGTTAACCTAAGGGCGGCAGAGACACGATCGGGACGTTCCCACTTTTGCCGCATCACTCAGTTCTGGAACAAAAAAACCTATGCCTGCAGGCCGGGGCTGGTAATTCCGCGACGTTATACCGCCGCACCGCTATGACGTGTCGCTGGGAGAATTCTCTTACTGTGGTTCCACCTTGAACGTTTGTATTCATAGCCCGCATCATAACTCTCTAAAGAACGCCCACCCGTACGTAACAGCGCGCAACAGGTCGTTATCGTCCCCTCCTTGCGTGTGCGCAGTGGGCCACGTTTAGTGCCCAGCGAGTCGTGAACACCGCGTGGAACATACAGGCGTCTAGCCATGCTTTTCCACATGACTAAGCCAAAATAACGGCTGAAAACGAAGGGTACTTCCCGACCTGAAAGCCCCTGTGTCCATAAATCTGCAGACGCTTGAGTCACATTACCTTATCACTATCTTGCTACGCCGGCACGGTCGGTAGCCAATCAGGTTAGACGAAATCATCAATCTGCCTGACATTTCTTCTTTGTTACCAAGTGTTCCATCCTTGGTGAGTCGTGTTCCTTATGCGATCCTTTTGCAACCCTAACCGCAGGCGTACTCGTGGGACAGGGTGTCACAAGACATTGCGCCCTTGCTTGAGGACATTGATAAGTTCGCCCTGCTGCTACGGCGAAATGCTCCTGCTAAACAGCTGACGCTTACCGAGGTTGAGGACATGACACGCCGCAGCCTGGCCGCTGACGCTGCGTTTCTGGCTCTCGCGGACCTTCCAGTGGCAGCGAGGCCTGCGAGGAAGAGAGCAGGGTCACCGCTTTCCTCAAATTCGATCTCGACCGGCTCTTCTTCATACTCACGTGTTACACGACGTGCGGCGCCACAGAACGGCAGCTCCTCTTGCAGGCAAGCACGGCCTTGTGGCCTCCTTATCTTGGTGGACTTGGGGCGAGCAAAATAGGCTGTGACGTGCATGTTATGATTGTTGTCATAATGTCTTAACAGGTGCACCCCGGTCCATACGAGCTAAAATACCCGCTTTACTACGATACTCTTGTCCGAAAGACACGTGTGGCCCCTTGGTGCAGCTTTTCAATCTTGCTGTAAAATCTTGTTCGAATTACGGAAACCGCGAGTGATGGCGTATTTGCGATGCGTTCAATAACAGTGACGACTGCACTATGATCATGCTTGTTCATGTTCAGAGTCTGTCGCCATGCGATAGATGTTTGAAACAGCAATTTTTTTTCTGGCTGCCAAATCCTCTCAGAACATAACGATGTCGCGACAATCTTTCTATGTATTTCAGAGATATTCATTGGTGCCCTTATTTGCTTCTGTTACTCTTTGCCAAATCGAAAGTTTTAGAGCGTCTCCACACAGAATTGCAGTGTATTTACTTGGTTGTTTGACCATGGTTCTGTCACGCAGACATTGAAGACTAAATATTTCGGTACAACAACTAGGTGCGTCTGCCAGACCTCAAAACTACTGCTCTTCCTTCTTGAACAAAAATACATTGCCTCTGCCCCGTAGTGCGAAAACGTCAGCTGCATGCTGTACTGTAGATAATACAGCTATGCGAGCAGTGGTCGAATGGCCGCTCAGGTCAACGCGGACCCTCATGTTTTCCAAAGACATTCATGACACCTAGCGCAACAGCGCGCCGCTTTGTCTTTGCAAGCGGGCGGTCCGCTTCCCTCATTTTCGCTGTTCATGCGCTTAACCACAGCCGTTTCGTGTCAATTCTCTTTACAGCAGAGTTGTGCGAAGAGCAAATGTTTAACCAGGGTGCACTACATACCCCACCGCATAAAATCAGGACTGTTGTATCTGAGAACCCCTAAGTCAAGGCCACCTATTAAAAGACTGCTTCTTCTTCTTCTTCTTCTGTCCTTATTATTCTTCTTATCTTCTCGTTCCATTTCGGTTTTTCTTCGGTTTTCCTTCTTCTTTCTTATTTTCATCATTCTGTATGCTTATTCTGGCTTCTTCCTGCTGTGATTTTGTCTTTTTCTTTCCTTTGCGTTTTTCTTCGTTTTCCGTATCTCTTTCTGAATTTTTTCTTCTTGCTTCTTATGGCTTCCTTCTTCTTCTTCTGAGTGCTTCTTTTCTTCTGCTTCTTCTTGCTCTTCTTCTTCATTCATCATCATCATCATCATATCCGGCCCATATAGGTCCACTGTAGGAAAAGCCATCGCCCACTGACCTTCAGCGGTGTCCCGCCCTGCGCTGCTAGAATCCATTATTTGCATCCGAACTTCCTTATTTCGTCCCCCATTGAATCATTGCCTTCCCTTCTAGACCCGTCTCCCGCTATCCGCTCTTTTTCCCGGGTGGTCCACCGTGTGTGATTTGGTCTCACGACATGAGTAACAGAAGTAAAACGAGCGACATCTGAGAGCACAGCATGGAAGGGATTGACGAAGCTCTATAGAGGGGAGGAAGCTGAAAAGCAACTAAGAAGAAGCTCGTTATTAGGAAAGAGAAAAATTTATGCCCACCAGACGAACAGGGCAGCCCTACGGCAGCCATGGACGAGGTAATAAAACTACCGGAACGATCCTACGACACACATTACACCAGTGAAGTTAGACCGGAAGAAATAACTGAGCCTACAAGTTTAGCTAGAGATGTCCCACTAGCAACAAAAGATCAAGTAGCAAAGGCTGTCGAAGTAATGAATGGAGGAAATCCTGCGGGTGACGAAGGCATACCAGTGTGTCTTTCAAAGGAGGGAATAGTAGTTGTACTACAAGCGTTTACTATCCAAATGCATAAGGACTTCAAAGGTTCCCACAAGCTGAAAAAAACGCTAACATATTTCTGATTCCCAAGAAGCTACATACCAAAGAAATACTGACCCATTCGCCTAATTTTGGTTTTGTACACGCTGTTTACTAAGGTAATGGCTAACCGCATAAGCGATAGCCTAGATTTTTAACAACCCCGAGTACAGGCTGGGTTTCGAAAAGGATGCTCTACAATATCTCACATTCGTGTCATCAATTAAGTAATAAAAATTCCCGCACTATATTAAGCCCTTAAACATGGCAATTATAAACTAAGAAAACGAGTTTGATTCAGTAAGCCACCTGGCAATGGTACGTTGAATATAGGAGACTTACATCGGACTCTTAGAATGCATATGAAAGCGACGTACGGGTGGGATAGTCCACCACAAGAAAAACGAAAACTCCCTGATCAGAAAGGGTCTACGAAAGGGAGATGCGATCTCGCCATAAATGATATCAGTGCGCCCGAAGGGGGTAATTAGGAAACTTGAGGGGACAAAAGAATGCTTAGGTTTCAAGAAACAGAATAGCTGGGCATTTTAGATCGGTCGTAGTATGAAGCCTCTCAGTCGAGGTCATAGAGGGGAAGAATTCTTCCCGAGAAAGAAAACGCGTTGGCGGGAAAAACCCAAACAACAACCGAAACACGGACACGTTGCGTGCACCCTTTCGCCCGAGCTGCTGGCCGGTCGGTCGCCCGCTGGCCGTCTGCAATGTCATTTCAGCCTCATCGTAATGACCACGCCCTTCTCAATTTCGGCTTCAAAAACTTCAGAGGCAATGCCAGCATGGTTGGCCGACCACGGTTATTCGTCGAGTGGTAGACTAGCCAGAACAGGAGAAATTCCGATAATGATGATGATGATGATGATGATGATGGTGGTGGTGGTTATGGCGCTTCATTAATGTTAAAGAATGATGTGATGATAATTGATGGCCACAATGCAGAAACGAAGGCGAAACATAAAGGCACTAGTGGCCAGTCAGTATTCAAAGAACAAGTCTCACTAAAATTACCAAAGCATTTAAAAGAGTATTCAATCCGGCCTTAAACGTCATAGCCAATGTCCCACCATTTCATCTAACGATCGAAACAGAAATCGCAACATTTAACACTCTTTCCCGGAAAAATGTTCTCCTGGAAAAACCGCGCTTTTACTGGAGACCAGATAAGCAAGAAAGTAGATATATGGCAGCTGCATCCAGCAGATAAGAAATCATCCACGTACCTTACTTAACCAATTTCGCAGACATACTTGAGAGATTTTTACAGACTGGTCGAAGGATAAAATTGACTGAGGAGCAGCTTTCGTAATTTTAGATAAAGCGATAAAATATTAGAAACCAAACCCTACAAACTTCTGGAGTACAACAGTAGCTTTGAGGCAGAAAGAATCACGATTTTAAAAGCAATTGAATACCTCCAAACTGGCTTTACAGGAGGCAACGTGCAGTTGTATACTGAGAGCCTATCAACCATATTACAATTACCAATCCAAATAATCGACACCCATCTATACTTAGAAAAAAAAGAAATGCTATACAAAATAGAGAACCAGGCCAAAATAATGTTAGGTGACACTAAAGGTAGCAGTGGCAATGTCGGGAAATGAGTAGTAGATGAAGTGGCTGAAAAAGCAGCGAAATATGGCGAAATGATATACCAGCCTATATCACTAAATTCTATAAAAAAACGCTCGATATGAACGTAATAAAATATTGGAATTTGTAGTTGCAACAAGAAGGAAATCAAAGGTACACATTCTAAATGGATAAAAAATATTCAGGAATTTCCGCCCCAGTTTCCCACAAACTATTACACATCGCAGTGTGCGAGTGGACAAGGTTAATTTGCATTTTATTTCCACAGGTTTATCATTACAAATAACAACAAATGTAAATGTAACCTACCAGCAGACAGCTTCGACCTCTACTTACAGGACTGCCCCATAACAAAAGACCACAGAGAACAACTTTTTACAGTCTATCCAAATAATCTCGCAAGAAGAAGACCTGAGGCAATAGAAACACCGAAACACTAAAACTTTCAGAAGAAATGACATTCCCAATTAACGGTAATATTCTACAATACTGATCCCTCAAATACTTTGTCACCATTTCCCGCACATGCACGCAGACACAAAATGAGCGGCAGATAACGCTATAATATCTTTCGGATATTGCGTAGTTATCTGGTGTTCGATGTTGAGTTATTGTCTGTAGAATTATCACGTGTAATTAACTTTTTTGCATTTGTTTTCGACTTTATATCCAAACATACAATTTAAATGTATTTTTTTATTCGTTATACTTTGGGGGCACGGGAAGGGTCTGTCTACGTATGCGTGAGTCCGTTTAAGTTACGTCACAATGCTTAGCTGTCGCCTTAAGAAGAGACATGTGAGTTTCACGCTCACACCATTATCCGTCGAAATTGTCACTTCAGTCGACGCTTCAGAGAATTGGTGCACCCTCTAAACCAACGCGACGATTTCCTCGCTTTTGCGTCTCAACAGAGGACCTTCTGCAACGTTGCTCTACCAGCGGCGCCCGGCTTCCGGAGGGCCTTCCGGTGCACCAAGCGTCACCGGCTGGTGACCAACTTTACCTGGAGGAAGACGGCGCGCGAAGCCCACTGAAGAAGGCACCGCTGGAGGATCCGCCCAGCTGGTGTCTTTCAGTGGATGGCGTTTTCTCGGTACCACCACTGTACCCGCGAGGCTGGTCACTGCTCGCCCCCTTTTTGGTGACACTTTTGTGGGCAATTTCGAACGCCGCGAAAGACATTCCGTCCCACGTTTCTTTCTTGCAAAGTGCACACACTCATCTAAAATATTATTTTATTGGACCTAACGTTCATGGCCGGACAGGGGTACTGTTTTAGGCCATATAGCCAAGCTTTTTTATCTTTCGTAACAGTATGATGTGTGAGACCACAAATTACGGGACATTTTTGTTTCCGTGAGCCCGCCAGCGTGCTACCCTTTTTCCTATCCATGTATGGGTACTGATTGTATTATTATCAGAAATATATATAATAGCTTTGTGTTTTCGCCAACGCGCAACAAGTACGTTTCTAGCGCATGGATCAAAGGCGCGCGCGTGCGTTCACACACACACACACACGCACACACACGCACACACACACACACACACACGCACACGCACACGCACACACACACGCACACGCACACACACACACACACACCACACACACGCACACGCACGCGCGCACGCACACACACACACGCTCTTTCTCTCTGTCTCTTACGGTACATTTTACAGGATTTCGGGAATAGCTGGAATTACGGGACATTTTCGTTTCCGTGAGCCTGCCAGCGTGCCACCTTTTTTTCTATCTATGAATGGGTGTGGATTGTATTATTATCAGTAATATATATAGCTTCATTTTCTCCCAAGTGCGCTCTCTCTCTCTCACTCTCACCCTCTCTCCATCTCTCAAGACGGCCGTAAGACGGTTTTTCTGGCTTGACAAAACGTGACGTTATGGCCTCTCCTAACCTTTGCTTTCCTAGGTGTCATAACTTTACACCTAAAACTACGTTGGCGTCCGGAACCAGTCCGCTTTTTAACCTCAGAAGAGGAAGTACCCTCGTACCCCTTCTGCCCATGCTTGCGCCGGTTCTGCGAGTGGTGTTGGCGTCTTTTTTTTTTTGTATAACCAGTGCATTCGTTATTCTTATACTATAGTTTTTTGTGCATTGGGTAACCATGTCGAGAGATATTGTATTTCTTCTTTCCTATTGCTTACGCCTATTAATGTGTGGAACAATTGTGATTTAGTTTGTCTCTTGGTCTCGTATTTGTGATCTCGTCGTTCAGTAACTTCTATTGTTGCGGTTTTGTACTTCTGCACTAGGACGCGGCTTCGACTCCCTTACGCCGCGACCGCATTTCTGATGGAGTCGAAAAGAGAAAGCGCCCGTGTGTACGAGATTTGGGCGCACGTTAAACATCTCCAGGTGGTCAAAATAATCCGGAGCCCTCCATTACTGTGCGCGTCATCACCTGCGTTGCCATACAACGCAGGCGATGAGTATGCCAAACCATACAACCATACAATGTATACAATGTACACCAAACCATACAATGTATGCCAAACCATACAATGAATCAATCGTTTTGCACTTCTACGTCTGATATTTGTGCACCTATGCAGTGTATCCGTATTTTGAATAACTGAGCTGTTTACAAACTATTTGGCTTCTACTTTTGTGCTTTCATGAAAGCGCCATATAAGCTTAACTTGCTCGGTTCATTGTGCGTGCATCATGAAAATGAGTAGCAAGGATGTCATTATGACGACCTCGCTGCTACTAACCATGGTGTACTTAAACTAAATGTTCCAAGGCGCTGTGTCTTAGTATAAGCTCGTGTTGTAAATTATTTCAAAATGTTCCGGCTGAGCTCTTTTGCACCGTGTGCAACGTCAAGTGTTTCATTTCTTTTTCGAAAAAGATAAAAATGGAGGCAATACCATAAGTTAGAAGATGTAAAAGTCGTTTTCATGAATGTTGCATATTTCTCTGGTACAGAACCACAGCACCTATATGAATTTTTGACTGGATGGCAAACACATAATAAAGTGTACTAATTTTTTTACTGCTCTTTTTACAGAATGTTTTAAACAAACGAGGTTGAGAACACTGCGTTGATTCTTGTTGTTCGGTGAGTTCGCAGTCAGGCGACCATTGTTACAATAATAAACAATTGTGTGTACAGCGGATGAATGTTAAATAAAACTGCCCTGGGAAACTTTGAATTGCTGTATTTGGGTCTAAATTGCCGAACGCATGGCAAAAATATATGTAGTGAGTCCAATTAAGCAAGTTCGTGTGGGGAGATTAGATACTTTATTACTACATGCTGCAGCCCCATGGGGCTATCGCAGGTGCGCGGAAGATAAGCCATATAGCCAAAACAACTCTGATTATAAATAGTGGGACATGGCGTGGGAATTGTTTCGGCACAGGCGTGCACCAAAACCACTCGACAAAAGCACAACAAAAAAATGTGAAAGTACTCCACATATAATTTATAATAAACACAATTAGTATCGGCATGGACATCTTAGGGTGTATTAAGGCGAAGAAAGAGTGGATAAGAATGCAGCCAGAAAATGGGAGCGGGAGGTGTGCAGTAGGCTTCATTCTTACATGACACACGGAAAAGAAGCTGTGTTTGAAAGGGTTGGGGTATTTGAAGTAGGGCCTCAGGTTTAACTTGGACTGGTTTCTAGTTGTACGTGGTTCGGCAAAACTTATCAGGGCATCCTGAGAAAGGTGACGGCAGCCATTTATGATGCAGTGCATAAATTTCAGAGCCTCAACGTCCATGCCCCGACTATACGTCCCGAACCTCTCTAACGACCGAGCTCGTTACGTCTCCTCCTCGACAAGAAAATGAGAACTGGAGTTCTTCCCGTGGTTGAACAGCCCACAGCGAATGCACTGCAGACCCTCAACAAAACGCTCACGGACGCCACTGACACCTTACTTCGATTTGCTGACCCCACAACCGAGCACTATCACCGTTCTCCAGCGAGCAAACCACACGACTTCATTCCCAGGCCAAGAAACTCAGAAGTTCCCCTCTACTCCCCTTACAATGCCCACTTAGCCGCCACCACATCTTTCCAAGCCGATGAAGCCTAATCTCGACCCCATGACCATCCACCAATGGAACTGCCAAACACTGTCTCAAAAGTTCAACACTCTAACCACATTTCCTTTTCCTTGGCAGATTATTATTATTTACAATCTTACTAGAAAGTTCTTATTTCACATTTTTAAATTGATTATTTTTGTTCCTGACTGGTATTACAGTGAAATTTGGTAATAACGAAGTGGGCGAAAAATCGCAAGTTTTTCGTTACATGGAAGTTTTCGTCACATGCAGGTTTTGAGTTAAGGTTCGTGTGAACGAAGTAGAAACGAAACTAAAGGGGTAGACATCAGTGACGGTGAAATCGCACTTCAAGGATTTAATTCACTGTGAAAAACGGCGTGGTTACCCCGCTTGCTGCTTTCCCATGAACTTAGTCACTATGCATACACGGGACTCAAAAGAAGCAAGGTAACTTACACCCGTATTCACAAACGTAAATTAAGTGTCAATTTTGCTTTTGACAATTTTTGGGTGCCAGAACGCGTTTCAAGGACAATTCTTATGCCAAAAGGACGCCTTTTTGCGAACTTGTTGTCTTTTTGCATTTAAAATTGGTGAGAGGATGCAATCTGGGATACTGTATACCGGGCGGCGACGTTCTTCTTTCGTGGCGGCAAAGATGGCATTTAAAATTGTGAGTTTGTCTTGGAAAGAAAACTTTTCGTTTTCTGACAGCAGAAATCATCACCGATGACTCGACACCACAAATAACACCGGAGGCGCGCGACTACAAGCTGACAGGAAGGCCCAGCACATAACCGACACCACACTCACACGTGGTAACGCACTGTAGTTTGGGGTGCGGGCAAAATTCCTTAGATTAGTGTATCTCGCTAGCCGATTCCCCAGAAAAAGTGCAGAAAACAGTGGCTCATCAGCGTAGCAAATTCGTTAACCATCAAGGTTAACCATCACAACGCTTTCGTTACATAGAGGTCGCAAAAACATGGGTTTCAATAAGGCTGGCAACGGAGAATTGAAAAACTTCGTTAAGTCCAGGAATTCGTTACATAGAGATTCGTCACGCCCAGGTTTAACTGTGTTGTTATTACCGCTACAAATGATATCATAACTAACATAGAGAGCAAAATTTAAGTTTTTTGCAAACGACTGCTTCATTTACAGGGGGAATTACAACTATACTGGTGACCGTAAGGCACCAAATATTTTATTGGATAAATTTACTGACTGTGTAACCGCACACACCACTCAGTGCGTGTGCGGTTGCAATACCCACTGCTTCAGTCGTCGCAGCCCAGCCCTGCTACCACTCCTAATTTAGCCAACTTGCGATAAGAACAGTTACGTAACCTTGAACGTGAAGTATACCTTGTGATCTAACGCTTCGAAATGGGTGCGAAAATGGAAAATACCCGTATATTGCCAAAGGTACTCAAGGAAAAGAGATAAATCTAGTACGAAGCTTTTGCTGTTCGATCGGAAGATCGATTCGGAAACTGAGCCGCTCAGGTTACAAGACTTAATGCTTGTTCCAGAGTAGGCTGTCCGTAATTGAGCAGGGAGACCCGTGTACTGGTAGAGGGTGCGGTAACTTGTAACTTCTTACTTACAAGCCTCGTGGCCTATGCTTTGGGTAATTAGACGGCGGTATCGACGAGATGCGCGGTAACGAGAAAAAGACCCGGCGAGGAGATAAGCATGCAAGTATTGATCAACAGAGTAATGAAGAAAGCACGTGGTGTTTTTTTGTTCGGTACGACTGAAATGCCCTTCAGGCTTCTATTTAGTCTGAGTTCTTTTTCTTAAGCGCTTGCTGCCCAAAAGACAAGTACTTAACGTCTCCCTGATACGCCCGACTATTGTTACCTCACCATTTAAAAAAGAGCCTCCTTTTAGACAAGCTCCTTAGCTTCTAAAATAAAAATTGATCTGTCTTTTTGTTTCTATTTTTTTTGTCGCCTACGAAATGTTTTTTTTTTTTCGCGAGCAGAGCTCCCGGTTTCATAAACACAATATTTTACTGCAAAGCAGAATATGCTGCCTCCACAACCCAGCACAATCACAGTGCTGCAGCGAGCAAACCACACGAGCTCATCCCCAGGCAAAGAAACCCAAATACCCCCTCCTCTCCTTACAATGCGCACTTAGCCGCTACCAGTTTTTTTTTCCATCCGATGACGCCTATAGTCTTCTATAGACGCCTATAGAAGGAAATAGTATACTGCCGCCCCTGTTCCACAAGGCACCGGCTTTTCGCCGCCCACCCGTGACGCTCTTCACCTACAATTTCCGTCGGGCCAATGAATGTTTGTGTAAAAGAGTACTGACACGAAATTTCAAAGCTGAGATAACTACGTAAAATGCTTTCTTTTTATCACAAGATATCTCCCAGCAAGTGTCAACAGTAACCGTCCAGTATAACATATTTAAATTCATTTTACTCTTAGCCGGCACGTGAAAGCCCAGAGCGGGCCAACATGACATCATCTGCTCCTTGCCCCAAACTTCCGACGTTGGGGCTCCCGCGACGTAGCCAACGCCCTTTTTGCGGTTGGCACGCACTTCTACGCAGTGTGTACACGTCATGGATTTGAGACTGACGTCATGCTGCCCGGGCGCGTGGGGATGGTGAAAGGCTCGGCCTTGCCTGGGCGCGCACATCCAGACCACTAGCGGTCTGAATACTGCGACAAGAACGGTGACGTCATGGGCGCTCTCTTGTCATGCGGCCACTCGCCGCTCGTTTTGTGGAAAATGAAATTGAGACGAATAAACAACGCCGTAAATGATTGTTTAATTCTTTACGCTGCGATCGACCGTATAATGTGCGACTCTATGATTAGCGGACTGGTAGGCACCCACAGCAGTGAAGAAAACGTAACACGAAAATGTCGTGTCAGTACTCATTTAAGACTTCATTTTTACCACTGCGCTCTGCTGACTTGCCATGTGTTCGCAACTACAGGACGTTGCAACGTATGGCTCGCGTGTGGTACTGTATATCAATACGGTTTTCAAAGAATTGTTTATGAAACATGAATGTATTAATTGCGCGGAAGGGTCACTGACTGGGCGCATATACTAATGATGCGCCAAGAGAGAGAGAGAGAGAAAATGACTTTCTTGATCAGGCTACGGATCAGGCCACGCAGGGCTTCACCGCTCCCCTGTCTATGAAACTAGGCAGGCCCCGAAGCTATGCCTGGGCTGCAGCGTAGGCTACTCGGCGAGTCCTCAGAGAGGTCTCCTTTTCGCCTTTGCCGCACCAGAGCAGCCTCGAGCCGCTGGACCGCTTGCAGTTGCCGCTCCTGTTCACTCGAGCTCATGAGTTCGATAATGTCCGGTGGGAGATCTTTGCTCCCCATGCACACAGAGTGTCTGTCACATCCCCACATCAGGTGGGCCAGGTCCGCAGTCACCAACGCACACACACTGCACTTGTCACTCTCGTAGACTCCGGGGCACACGTGGCGCGCTAGCGCCGGGGTGAGCCGTCTCCGATTACGCCAGGGTGTAAGGCACGATAATACTGCACAGTCGCACTGGAACCACTGGCACCCTGGGTGTCACCATCACATTCCTCGTCGTCAGAAGAGTTGCCAACCATGCAAAACATAGGTCTATGCACGGTGAAGTACGAGGCGTACTTGAGAGCTTTGACGTTCTTAAGGCCGCGTTGAAATACGTGGTCGAGAGTCTTTCCAAACCGTGTTGCAGATACGAACGGCGGAACGAATAAGATAAGATAGTGCCGGCGAGACCGGTGGCGCCACGTGGCAGTGGCGTTAGGAAACCGATGAATTTCGCATCCAGGGCCACTGCCAGATGGCACCACCATATCCAATTATTCTGGGGGGCCCAGCCGCCCAAACGGAAGCACTGCCAAGTATCTATCGCAGTTCCCCCGGTTCGCATTTCTACAGTGGCTAGTATTTCATTTGCCATCGCAACAATCAAGCATCCATGTCATTTTTCATAAAGGAAACATAGCAAAGATCACCTACGTATCCATGTTTTGCTTCAGATACCCGCAATGTTTTGTTTTTGCTCAACAATGTTGACAACGATGAACATTGCCACCAGATTTAGTTGTTTAGATATGGTTGTGGCTACGTAAACATTTTGTTCAATATCTGCTTCAGTTTGGCCTGGGAGCTCAGTCGAGGTACAGGGAGACAGAGCAAAATGTATGCGTCAAAATAGCCCAAGAAAGACTATCGGCTTTCAAATAGGAAGGCTGGGTAGCATGATGTGCCGGCCCAATCCAGTAACGAGGGAGCGCCGAGTGGTGGCGCCACCCGTTCAGCATCCCGGTTCAATGCCAGGGTGCCTGCTCTGCAGGCTTTTATCTTTCGGTTCGAGTGTTTTTCTGAACGTATATTTACATCCAGAACATTGTAAATCAAAGAAGATTTTTCCAGACAAGTGACGTTAGGGCGAAACGCTCTCCTTATCAGAATGAGATAACCAGTGCGGAATAAAAATAAAGAATGGAACACGCGCTTCGCTTGGGACACAGATAACACCGCTGGGTGCCGCAGGGCAGTAAAAACAAGACATAACCAAACCCAATGCACAGTTCGCGGCATTACTACCCCTCTAAGAGTGCATCGACCCGATGCTAAATTAAAACTACAGTCCGAGCAAACAACAACAACAAAAAAGTATATCTTGCTCAGTAAGGTTTGAGGCGAACCGCGTGGACCACTTCGGGTCGCGTGAGTCGTCGTGATGTGCCGGAATCACCATCGGGGATCACCTCGTAGGTAAGTTGGGCAACACGTTGCAGAATCCGGTAGGGTCTGCAATTCCGTCACAGAAGCTTCTCACTGAGTCCGCGTCATCGGATGGTAGTCCAAACCCACACACGTTCCCCTGGGCGGTACTCGGCGTCTCGACGTCGGAGGTTGTAGTGTCCGGCGTCCACCAGCTGCTGGTACATTGTGCGAACTCGAGCTGACTGGCAGGCCTCCTCCGCACGGTGAAGGTATCCTTCGAAGTCGGCGTTAAGGTTGTCGTCTTATACGTGCGGAAGCATGGCGTCAAGCATCGTAGTCGGCGTCTTCCGTAGACAAGCTCGAACGGCGTCATCTTCGTAGTTTCCTGGATCACTGTGTTGTACGCAAACGTGACATACCGGAGGACTTCGTCCCAAGCGTTATGTTCAACGTCGACGTACATAGACAGCATATCCGCGATCGTTTTGTTCAGACGTTCCGTCAGTCCGTTAGTTTGGGGGTAGGTACGTCGTCGTTCTTTGGTGATCCGTGTTGCTGTAGCGTAAGATTCCATGCATAAGCTCTGCAGTGAAGGCCGTTCCGCGGTCCGTGACTAGGATTTCAGGGGCTCCATGTCGCAGCACAACTTGGTTTATGAAGAACTTCGCGACTTCTTGATCAGTCCCCCTCGGAAGAGCGGCCGTCTCGGCGTAGCGCGTCATGCTTTAAAGGGCTTGCATCGCTCCCGTTTGGTAACACCCATAATTCAAAGGCTGGTATGTCGCGTGAACTTTACAAGGAGGATCGTAAACGTGAACAATAACATAGCAATTAAGGATCGCAAGATTTTGTTACTTTTGGAAAATGGCTCTGCCCACTTAATCGAAACACGCCCAACAACATGCGAGCAAAGTCCTCCCTCCCAGCAAATTCCTCACAAATTCCTACCGCCCACGTGCGCGTCAATCTTGCGGCTTATTGGTCTCGGTATCATCAAAACGGTAAAGGGGCGCAGCTTGTGAAGCGCATCCTGATCAATCTAAGAATGCAGAAGCATGACCCAATTAACGTGCGACAGGCAGGTGAAATGCTCATACGTGCTTGGTGGACTGTGAGGCCAACAGAAATAGTGAACTGTTGGCAGAAAGCAGGTTCAAACGCTGCTAACTATACCGCAGTGGACGCCAATATCGAATAGGAGGAACATGACAGTGATGAGGGCCCTGAAGCCGGCGGCTTGAAGGAATTTTTAGGAATTATGAGCACATTTGAGGAATATGTCTCCTGTGTCTGTGCGCCGTGCTGATGCGCCGTGCTGATGCGCCGTGCTGACTACAGAAAAGATTGTAGCGAGCGTGCTACCTCTGGGAGAAGAACAGACCATGGCGTGCAGCTTTGCATCCGTTCCTCCAAAAGGAATTTCTCTTACTTTAACTCGTAAAAAAACCTCGTCTTCATGAAACCAAAGCAGTCATTAACCAAATCGTTCTTTGTGAAGCGAAATTGTAAGAGCCCGGTCGCCTTCTTTACGTGGCACCTGACGGCACATCGCCCTCCTCTCGCGGCTCGGCATTATTCCGCTTTCCCTTTTTCATTTAATCTCCAAAGTTTCCACCTTGTTCTTATTCTTACACCTCAGTTGCTTCCCCAATCTCAGTCCATCCTCGCAGTGGACGGGGGGCTTCGCAATGCAGAAATGACTCCCGCTTGATCGCGCGATAATTCACGATAAAAGCTAGGACATACACGGCAACAAATATCGCACGCAGGATAGACATCTGCGAATGCACGGCTGGAATATTTGTTTTGGGAACCCTTCTCTACAGAAGCGTAAGCCAGCATTTATATGTTGCTGCATGATAGTAAGTGCCGCATCTTTCGATCCCGTATAACTAGTGAGAGCGCATGTGTGCTAGTGGGATTTCGGGAAACATTCACGGCCTGCTTCTCCAGACGGAACCAGAAAAACCTCTAGTTAAGTGTGAAGACATCCTGATCCACTACCGCCAAAGAAAAGTAATATTTCCGTCTCCACATTCAGAGTTATCTAGAACAGAAGCCACTAGTCTTTAAAGTCTACAGATCAATTCCAATCCCCATGACACCACTCCTCATGACATCTTCCCAATCATATACCCGGCCACCTGTAATTTCTGTCCCTTACTGCTTGTCTGTGTGTGTTTCTGTGTGCTCGTGCATGCATGTGTACGTAGTTGTAAGTGCGTGCGCGTGTGTGCTGGAGTGTGTGTAAATCTGTGTGTGGGGGCGTGCTCGTACGTGTTAGCGTACGTATGATACCAGGTAAGATTTTTGTGGATCCCTTAATTCTTCAAACCTTGAAAGGTCCGTTTTTGTCTTCATGTGCTCTAAAACTGGTAGGGATTTTCTGTTCTTGTCTTGCAAATCCATTTCTCAGGGCATAATTCATCCACCCGAAGCGTTCTCGCGAGTTACAGGCTGAGCTGAATCGGCACCGGACTGGAACTGATACAAGAGAGGAAGTCTCAAGAATTTACCACCTTCGAAACCGAAATGAAGCGTATTGGACAAAGAGGCCGCGCAACTCGCGGCAACAGAGTCGACGCAGAGGAACCCAAATTTCTGGAAGCAACAGTAGGATGAAGATGGTGGCAACAAATCCGGTCAGCCGTGGAAAGCAGGCTGATACCGACAATGTGACGACGCTTAGAGAGAAGAGGCGAAGCGCGAAATGCCTCTCACACTAAACTTTTTTACACCCTTTTTGGCCAAAAAGGGTGCAAAAATCTTGTCCCAGTGCTAACACCCTTAAAAGGTGTTTTGGCAAAAAAAGGGTGTATGGCTGAAAAAGGGTGATGAGCTCAACACCTTTAAAAAGGGTGTTGAGGACGCTCAACACCCTAAAAAAGGGTGTTGAGTCTCACACCCTTTTTTTTGAGGTGATGGCATGCGCAGAGGCAATGTCAAACGGCGGAGAGCGCAGCATTCTACACAAACAGCCAATACGTACAAGTTACAGTTGGACACGCGATGCAAGCGGTACAGGGAGTGCATACTTACTTAGCAATACATGTGCTGTTCTTGCTTTTATACCCAGCAGAGGAAAGCCCCCAGATGGAGTCGGTGGGCTTGTCGCAAAAAACTGATATTTTAGCGCTAATTTTGGAAGTATGGATTTTACTACGAGAATATACAAATCAACACGCGGATTTGCAAAAACTTTTTAATTACGCGGTAGTTTTTCTGATCCGTAACTTATAGAATTTTATTAAATACCATACAAATCTTCCCTGCCACCTCAACACCCTTCAAAAAGGGTGTTCATTATTTCAACACCCTTTTTCCCAGAAGGGTGTAAAGCTACAAATTAGGGTGTTCGAAACTAAGAAAAAGGGCGTAAAGAAAAAAAGGGTGTAAGAAAAGACCGCCAACGAAGAAAAAAGGTGGAGAGACCTCCAATTTTGGAGGCATTTTGTACCTGTTTACACGGGTGGACTGAACATTACATTCTCTACAAGCGGGCGGAGGGGGGGGGGTTGTACCTCACGATGTTTACAGCAATATGAATTGGCATAATTTATTACCAGTTAAGCTATTTAAGCTTCAGGAGGTAGTTTCGGTGGCATTAGCAAAAAAATACAAAGAAAAAGAACTGGGGCACCTGTAAAGGGTGCACCACCGCAGATAGGGTATTATAACAGTGAAGTCGGCTTTCGAGCTTGTTAGAGTGTGAGCACAAGGGGCGTATGCGTATCCGCACCTCTTACTGTACCATTTCGAGGGTACTAGTCTTTTTTGGATTCTAAACGGTAAAAAAATTCGCGCAGGTTGCAATAGTTGTGCAAGGCTGGAGAAACAGCAACGCTGGGGGCCGACTACCTTGTTTCCCTCTTGTTCTCCTGGAAATGGGGAGGGGGGGGAAGGGGGCACACTGGAACAGCCTTGTAAAATCCGGTTAAATTTGGCCTCATCCCTGAGCGGTCATCCTGGCTTAGCAAGAAGATTGTAAAGCTTAGCAAACATAACAAAACTTAGCAACACCGGAAGAAACTAGGTCGACCCCCAGCTCCGCTGTTCTTTTTTTGCAACTGAACACCTATTTCACACCGTTTCAACAACCTACAGAAAACCAAGCGTGTTGCAGTTGGTAAACATCCTTTTTGCCACACGACTACAGTCTTCTTAATTTTGAAGGTTCAAATTGGTGTTTCACGTGCCAAAGCTAAACTTGGGGCATGTGGTGCACCGAATAAGGAAACGAGCGATCATTGCATAAGAGCAATTATTTTTTTTTTGCGTTTGGAAATTTCTTGCGAGTAGAGGAGTATATGAGGGGACGTCTTCTTCTTTACAGTGCTATTATGCATCCGAACATGGCCTTATTCAATGAACAGCTAAACACCTTTTCCACACCCTTTCAACACCCTAAGAAAAACCAAGGGTGTTGAAGTTGATCAACACCCTTTTTTTCAAACAAAAAGGGCGTAGAGCTAGGAAAAGGGTGTTGAGACTCAAGAAAAAGGGTGTAAAGGCCTCCCAACACCCTTTTTCCACTTATGCTACACCCTTTTTGGCTAAAAGAGTGTAAAAAGCCGGGCAAGAGAAGCTCCGGATCCTTTGTGTTCCTCTGGCTCACGCTGATTTCGTTCAGGACTGAAACCATAAGCTCCCCTCGTCGCGCCTGACGCTCGCCTTTCTCGATATCTTCACAATGTCCCGTTCTTCTCACCGCTCCCGATGTTCCGCTTACTATCCGGTCCCATCATTTGCTCTAGCTCCTTTTCTGGGTTAATCCTTGAAGGGCTTTTGTGTGTCCGCGCAATCATAAGGAAAACCAAAAAGAAAATGGATAGATAAACTAGTCAGATGAAATCTTCGAGCTGATAGGCGTGTCTCTCGCCCTTCAAATGGAGAACGGCCGGATTTTCGCCTGCTTTGGTGCTCTGCCGAAAAAAAGGGCGCCGTTAGAGAGGATCGCAGTTGGAAACGGGGCTTGATTACGACTGCAGTAGTAGAATATTCAGAAGCAGGAGGACCAGCTGTGAAATGTTCGCTCACGAGTTTTGCATTACAGAAAAAGCTTTGTTCGCTAGCGGCAGTGATCCATGCCCCGGATGCTTCAACCACCTGAGCATAGACAGTCGACTACTGTTTCCTGTGCTGTGCAATCAAACTGAGATATATTCCTTCCAGTTTGAGGGGAGGCTTGGTATATTTAGTGCCGAATGAACAGGAAAACAAAAAAGAAGAAGAACTAGAGGGGATGATGTTGAAGCAGGAAAGCAGTGGGTGTGGATTGTTTTATGCAATGTCTCATAGTGAAAGAAAAATTGCATGCATGTTTCATGCCGATACCAACGAAGCAAATGTTCGGCATAATTGCTGGTATAGCAGTTACACCGAACTCTTCATCGCACTAGAACATTTAGAAACGTGATAAGAAGCGACCAAAATCGGCGATCACACGAAATAAGGAAACGAAAAGCCTCAATTTAGCGCTTGCCATACAATCTGTCTGTCAAGCTAAAATTTTCTTCCATCCCCCACCGCTCCTAATTTACTCATTGCAGCTCTATAGAATTGGCCCACATCTTGTTATGACAGAAATAGCCCTACATGCGCACGTGTAACAGTTCGCGAAGTTCAAATATGTTAAGGTTTCATGCACAAGAGTTCCGCTGCCTGCACCATGCGGAACGCAAAAGTTGTATTCTCTTTAGGATGTAATTCTTTTGTTTGAGCAATAAAAACGTCTGATAAATCCCGAAAAAGCAACCCATTAGGAAAAAAAGAACTTTCTTTATCGCTGTACACATGTCCAGAATAGCGGCGCGTTCAAATTGACAAGAGGCAAATTTTCAAAGCATGAAGAATTGCCAACTATGACACCAAGTACGCTACGGAAAAAAAGCCCCATATTTAAATTGCTCGTCTTGGTGAATAAAGCGAGTTGGTCGCAACGGCGGTGAAATACGCATGGATGACACTCCGGGAGGCAGTAACGCCTGGCGGCCCCTTCCGACACTTGCACGCAAAGCCTTGCAGAAGTATTTTATGGCCCGCCAATACAAGGCTAAGGCTCTTGCCCCTAAGTCAGCCGAGCCGGCAGCACCGCAAAACAAGAGCACGCAAAACGGAACTGTATTAGGACGGATGACTCTGGCGCGAGAGAAAAAGTGGAGAGGCCTGCCTCTTTTTTCCGCCGGTCCAAATGGCTGAAGAAGCTCGCGTGCTCGCTTCTCGCGACTTGAACTCTCATCGCTTAGCTACAGCCTGTCCGGTCGCCTGGCCTTGCAGCGGGAGGATGCCTAGGTGTTGCAGACGGAGCGAGAGTCTCAGCCCGTAAATAACAATGCATACTAATGGCCGGCCGCTTGTCTTCCGGCTTGACACATGAGCTCGGATCTCGAAACTTCTCGTCGCTTAGAGAGGCGCGTTACCGCTGCGTACCATTTTGCAAACTGTAAATTCGGAGTGCAACAGTGAACACTCTTCTGAGTGCTTTTTCCGCGAGGCTTGAGCCATTTACGCCTCGTGGCCATTCTTCAAGGTGAAACGCTGTAGGCGCACTCTCATGGTTTCTACCGGGATGGCAGCCAAGAGGGCGAACGGTTAAGTTGGCAGCAGCTGCTAGCTTGAGTGCGAAAAAGAGTAAAATAGGGAAGTAGGCGATTTATCTACGAATCGCAGCCGCCATAGCTACTAAATGGATGGAAAAGCCCGCATCATACGGCTACTACAGCCGACCTCCGATAATTCGAGGTCGCTGAATAGGAATTTTCGGTTATTCTAATGAAAGGAACTCCTCGATATTTCGGACGTACAACACATTACATCGGTTATTTGGAATTTATTTCGAATAAGAACCATCCAAGTGACCGTCATTTCTTGATAAAATTCAAAAGTTTTAAGCACGAGGGCAGCGTTGTGTTCTGCATGGAGGAAGAAAAAGTTAGGAGACGGCATGACGTCAGATCATGTATATGTCGGCGCCATTGGTAAGGCAGCGCACAGCGGATAATGCGGCAGGCCACTTGAGACTAGCGCCAGCGTGCGCGTCTCCCTCTTTTGACGTCATCAACCTTCCTTGTCGCGCACAGCTCCGCGTGAGGAGTTGGCGTGCGTGGTGGACGCCCTAGGCTTTATTAATAGCCAAGAGTGTCAAACGTCATGGCAAGCCGTGTCCGTATGCTCGGCTTGGCGACAAAAGTCGAGATTCTGAACGAAATCAAGAAGGTAGACGTGTTGCTGAGTTGTAACAATGGCTGTTCTGGTTCTTTGGCGTTATTTAGGACTTAGGTTAATTGGAAGTGTTTTGTGCTCCCCGTATACTTTAGTATTTACGGAAGTCGAGTGTACTTTGAAAACCCACCAGCGGTTAAATGCTTGCAAAACTAAAACAAGGAGACACCTTATTCGCTCTTCTTTTATGATATTCACTCAACGGCCTGTCACGTAGTTTATTCCGCTACGTGCTAGGAGCCGAGTTCAGCTAGAGGGCGAACGACCCAGAAAGCACATCGTGGCGGAAGCTTCCGCCGTGGCGCACTTTAGAGGAAAAAGCTGCTCGTCGTACGTGCCGCCGAGTGGAAGCGGTTACGTAGGAAGCTGCGCCAGCGCGCCGATGATTGCAACAGAAGAGAAAGTTACACCGTAGGTCAACAAAGGCTCAGCTAGGTTTTCACGTTGACATTCTTAGAAAGTTCTAAGCATCTGCGGTCATTTTATTTTTTTCGCTATCGTTGTTTTTGCTTTACGGTGCATGGAAATTTTCTGTCCGATTTATTTGCTTATCCAACAAATTGGGGTGAACTGATAGCCATTTTTGTCAAATGCACCAACAAACATTTAGGTTCAACGCTAAACCTAAGGAAGGGAAAGAAGAAGTGAGCAGAACGCCGGTGTTTGTCGAGGCTCCGTCAAACTGCTCTAGCTACTCTCGTAAGCACAAATATCAGGAACAAAAAGAAACAATATTCCTTCTTTTTGGGCTTTGTCTTGCCGCCGCTTTCTTAGACAGCGTCGTTTCCACCTGACTTCGTAAGCATTATTTGTGCCTCTGGTAATGTTTGTTGTATCCAGTGGAAATCCCCGGTTCTCCTCCATCATTAGTCGGTTTGTTCTGCTACCGTGGTCTTTCACATCCGTGCAAACGAGCCCTGAGGCCAACGCGCAAGCTTTTGTTTCCTGGGAAGAAACACCCGTTAAGCGGAAGCAAGGGGGCCTCAAAGCAAAGCCCCGGAACAAATCTATCGCCGTAGGGACAAGGACAGCGCTTTCAGACTCCAACTTGTTTGCTGTCGCACGAAAACAAAGAAAGAAAAGGATTCAGAGCAAAGGACACCATGGTATTAGTGCAAGCAAGGCCTGTGATGGCTATTGTTGTCGATTTGGTTCTTATCCGGTTACTGCGGCTGCCGTCTGCACAGCGGCGCAGTCCCACAAGATTAAAAAAATGCCGCCATCTCTACGAAGTGAATGATGATGAGAGGGGCGAAGCTAAAATGCTTATCGGTAAAACCGTGAAACATTCGCCCGCACATCATATAAAGTCTCGACACATCAAGCTTACCACCGCTCCGTTGACAAGCCCGTCGACGACGTCAGTGTTTGGAATGATTATGTAGGGCTTCTTTGGGACGATGAGAATCTCCATGGGTAAGTTGGCGAATTCGGTGTTGTGACATTTTAGCCACCTTGGCCGTCGCCTTCTGCAAGACCGTCTTGTGTCGCGTCCCCCGGTACGTTTCTGAGCTCGCAGGCGACGAACGACAACCTCTTCTTTCTTCCCTCTCCTCCTTGTTGTGTAGCAACGAACGCGTTGACGTTTTGGAGACCTCTTTGGCCATATTTGGTTGGCCAATCCTAGAGGGATCCTGCCACAATCATCATCAATGGCCGGATACAGCAGCAACGAGGGACGGGACAGGACCCGAGCAAGAGGAGCTTCGCCCCTAAAAGGAGAGCCGAATTAGTTTTGTGTTTCGCTGGCAAGTACCCGCTATTTAATTTAAAGGGGCGACAGACTGCTCTGCTAGCTATGGCAGGGTTGAGGCACCTCTGCCCTCCCCTTCCCCTATACGGCGCTTGCCTACCGAATGACGGACAACGTAATCGCCAGGCTGCTTTGGTTTGGATTATTCAATCTCCTCTTAGTTCTTAAATATATAGTGTATGAGTAGGCGTACAGGAGGAGGACTAAGGGTAAAATTGTCCGGGGACTTCCACTTATTGGTCTGGATGCTCACAAGTTGAAATCAAGACCACAGTGAATTTATCATGTGTCAATCACAGGTGTGCTCATGACGCTATAAATAAACATTTAATGATTGTTATACTATATGTTTTACATCGTGGGCGTGTTCCTCGTGTCGCTTTCTTCTTCGAGTAATCGTCCTCTCACGCTTCAGAGCGGCCAAGCTTCCTTCTTGTTGTGGTGCGGAATTCAAAATAATACCACGGCATCGCTTTTTCTGGCGTGGACGTCCAGTGCACAAAAGTGGATGTCTTGAATGTCATCAGATGCACGAGGAGTGCACCGGCATGGTACGGAAATGTAACGCCGCGCTCTTAGGGCACCCTATCTCATACTCGCCTATATAGCCTTAACGCCATCAGGCGACAGGACTGAAGTTTACAGATTACAAAACGCAAAAAATACTGTGCGTAATGTAGTCCCGACAAATACACGCGACAGAAACGCTAGAATGCTAATACGGGAATTTATGGATTTTCCTCCTAAGTACTCTACGGCATAAAAACGCACGCATACAGAGTAAAATGAACGAGATTGAGAGAGAAAAGACCCTGAACCTAAACACGAAAACTTAGCAGAGCATTCGACGAAGCTTTCGAGAGATAAACGGGTCCTGTTGGCTTTCGTTTTGGGTAACGAGATTCTGAAGTGCGCCGCGCGTCAAGATAAACGAACGTGCGAAAAGAAAAGCGGCACGCAGCTTCCACAAGATAAGGCTTCCGGGCACAAGATGTGATGGGGCGGGTGCGTTGCGAGAGCTAAGGAGACGGCCTAGAGTCATCATCCCAGCGTAGTCTCCAGCTGCAAGGCAGTACCTAAGCCAAGCTCGCGCGTTTGCCCTTGGCGACGAGAGAAGGTTTGGGCCTGCGACCATTATAGCAAGAAATCTTTAGCTGTGTCGTCTACTGAGTCTTGGGACGTGTCTCTGCATTCCTTTCGGGGCTGTCGTAGAAAGCCCCAGGGCAAATGGCTGCCTGGATGCCTCGGCAAACAAGTCTTGTACTCCAGGGTAAACGTCGGTCGTTAACATGGTTTAAGGGAGTGAATATTTTTGTGAGGCTGTGAGACGCAGCAGTGTAGCCATGGGCTGGGATGTCTGTATTTTTTGGTAGCATTTGTCAGGAAGCTAGAAACTAGTATGAAGAGCGAAAGTAAAGTTTCGTAGGAACCAGTCAATCTTAATCTAGACGCGAGCTAGAACGTCTCCCTTAGACAACGAGAAATATGCCCACTTCATGTCTTGAAACAATGCGCTGAATGAGAGGACATATTTTAACGGCTGCTGCATCGCTCAAAGTCTTCGCGCGATTACGTGCACGACAAGGGTTGCTCTAAGGCCAAATGAATTGTTCGACATGCTTCTGAAAGAAAAGTAGGCCCTACGAGTGGGTAGATGCTACCCGTATAGTTATCGAAATATATCTGCATCTAACTATGCTTAGTGCACCGCTATGAAATTGCTAGCTATTGTGAATGAAATACCGGAACACCTTTTGAGTTTGAGTGGAGGGAAAAGACAGCTGTCACTGGAGTTCGCATAAAGCAGAGAGTTGGATGACTGCATTCAGAAAAGGCAAAAACTTGGGCTAGTTGGCATCGAGCATAAGAAGACGAAGACAAGATTTTCACTTAAGGCTTCAAAATACATCGCGAACGCCCTACGGTTGAAACGCGAATTTATGATACCCCCCATCCACAGGTTTTTTGTTCTTGTTTATTGAACCAACTCGGTTCCTCAACGGACCTATTAATCTTGTAGTAGCTTTAAAGCCTGCGATGTTTTTTCTAAGCTTAGCCCCATGTCTGGAAGCCACCCCTTTATGGGTATAAGAATGAATTTCACATATTCGAAAATTATAGTTGAGAGGTATATTGATAAATAGTAACACAAAAAAAATATCAAGAACTTTTGATCAGATCCTGTGTAATTTATTGTTTCCACTTCAATCTTTGCGGAGTTAAAAAAAACCCCGAGATACTAGCTGAGCTTTCGCAGCTAATTGCTAATTTATCTGCAAATGACGTTACTTGTCACTCACGCGGTCCCCTCATTGCAACCCCGCTTTTTTTAGGTCTCTGAGGTGAATCTGTTCTTTTCCCTCCAGAACGCATTCCGAAATCGCACTAATTACGGCACTCAACCTTAGCCGTATATGTCCTACTTCACCCACATCTATGCAAATGTGTAGTCAATGACAAATGAAATACGAACACGAAAATATGAATCAGAACACGCAAAATTGAAAAAAACACTGTTTGTGGAGGTCCAATAATGGCGCGCTCTTGGTATATTTGGGAAGTCACATTTCCCAACTCTGTTTTTGCAACTAGCCACGCCGGAAGTTTGAATTTCATGGAAAGAAGTCGCACTATTTGTGTGTTCTGTATCATATTACACCAAACCATGCATTGGGTTTGTTTATTCATGTTTTGTTTGCAGACAGGCTGCGCCGGTTTTTGTTATCTGTGTTATCCCTGGGCCAAGTACAGCGGGTGTTTCATTCTTTATACCGCACGAGTTATCTTGTTGATAGGGAGAGTGCTTCCAACTAACGTCACCAGCCTAGAATAATCTTGTTTTATCTACAGTGTTCTGGAGGCCATTCGACTGTTCGAGAAACACTCGCGCCAAGGGACAAATGCCCGCAGAGCAGACACCGCGGTATTCGATTCCCGACACTCTCCTCCGCACGTCACTTTGTTGACTGCTGCTTCGCCTCCTAAGTATTCTTTGAGTTGTTAGGGGAGCACAAGTTCGCTCCAATAAACTTGTTTTTCCTTCAAGACAACTGCGTCGTCGTTGGTTTTGTGACAATATTTTTATGTTCGCATTTCATTGTTTATGACTATTTGACGAAGATGTGCCAACGCACTCGAAGACGGACGCAAACAAAAGCAAAAGCAAAGTGCTAACTTTTAAGCTTACATGAACAAACGACAAACCGCTTCGTCCGAGGAAAACAGATTGGTCTTTTCTAATCGCGAATAAGCTCGAGTCACAAGAAGGCTGAGAATGAATGAAGGGAAAATGAGCGGGGCACCCGTGCGACAAATACAGCGGCAGTCTCCTCGCATGCTGACCTTATTCGGGAGGTAGATGGTTGAGCCGGTCATGTGGCGCTCGCTTTAAGACGAAGAAAGGTCGCACTCGACCCGGAGGCTCAGCGGAAAGACGAGATAGAGATTAATTATTAATCTCCTTTATCGAAACGTTTACGAGCCGGCCCCCATTGTCGCTTCTCTCTACGTCGTACACAAATCCCGAGCTTCTCTTAATTAGGCTGGTTGCTGTATTTTCCTAGCTTTTAATTTCAGAATTCTCAGCAAGAACAGTCTCGCCACAGGTCACAGCGGCTTTTTTCTCTTTGAAAATGAGAAACAGCCTGATGAAACAGGAAAGTCCTCACTAATGTTTTTATCTAAATGAACAAATCAAGTCAAAACCGCATTTACGGTATCGTGTAAGATGAGGGACAGGAAAATCGTCCGTGGAGGAGGCATCGTAAAACGTCTCGAACGGCCATATTTAATTTCCGTAAATCCCCTACGAGTCACAAGTTGACCCCACTTTAGCGGGAAATTGCCTTATGGAATGTGGTGGCTGGAAAACTGAACTCTTTTTTGCATGTGCAACAATATTCTCGTTCATAATCACGCATCAACATAAGTAGTCAGGCGAAGCCCTACTTACAAAGTTTTCACAATTCACATCGTGCTAACGTGAGGAGCCCATGGTTAGATGTTGAAATCAGTCTCCACTGAATCTTTGTCGCCTTTTTATGGCTCATACACTCCGGCTCCTTCCAACACCCGACGTGTCTTCACTTAATGCACCGAATCGTTACGCCGACGATTGTAAATTTTGCTCATAAGTAAAACACTCTGCCCCATGAATTCGGGGTGTACGACTTTACCCCTGAGCACCCTCCTCTCTTCCCGTCAGCTACCCAACAAGAGTAATGGTCTCCAGTGAAGAAGGAACCACTCCCCTGGGCCGCCCTCTGGGCCGTTCAGAATTCTCAATAAAAGTATTTCCTCCTCCTCCTCTTCACAAACGAGGATCCAGTATTTGCTTCATGTGCTCACAGGCGAAAATAAAGAAATAGATGGCCTGCTCAGAGGCCATAACGCTTCCTGAGCCGCGGTAAATTTGCATCGATACCGAATGAAGTCGCGTTAAATCAACATGCACTTCTCGCGTAAACGTATCGACAGGAATAAGGAGGAGGGGGGGGGGGGGGATTACTTCGGTTCCAAAAGCAATCCCAGCAGTGTGCGCGGGAAATGAACGTTATGAGAATTTCATTTGCACACAAGTGTGCCACGAACCAAATGGCAACGAACTTCTACCGCTGATCGGGCAGCAAGCTAGTTGATTGAGAGCAGTGTTGCGAAATGCCCAGCCCCATTAGATTAGAATTACATTCCGAGGAATTAAACTTCGCGTTATAGCATTCCTTTTAGTTCCACGGAATACCAAAATGTTCTCATTAGGGCCTCCTTGAATGGCCAAGAAGTTCAATTGCATTCCTGTTTTTTCCTCTACGTAGAAACTACCTCTTGGTCGCGGTATTGAGTTACCTGCGAACGCAACAGGATACAAATGTTATCAGAGACGCTGGGAATTGCAAAAAATACTTTCTTGATACACCATCTATCTCTATAAAAACCAAGGCCCCCTCCACCAAGGCCCCCTCAAAGTCAGCTTCATGACTTTAGAGTAAAAAAAGCATGCCGGAGGCTGCAGAAAAATCTGAGGAAAGCAGCTTGGCGGAGCCGTAGGTCACGACGTTGCCAAGTGTGCACCGCATAGAAAAACACGTGTAAGCAGCTCTCAAGCTAGTATACAACAACATATACTCATGTACCCTGCAGTTATACAAACAATCTAGCAATGGCACGGGGAGGCGAACAAGATCTCCAACATAACATAGAAATAGTACGCAGGGTTTACAAAAGGTGTTACAAGCAGCAGGGATTGTTATTTTTTCAAAGTTTATTGAAATGTAGAAAAAAAACACGCCGGGGGTTTCTTGCTAGTGAATCAGACCCCCCCCCCCCCCTTAGGGTAGCGGATAAGTTAAGGTTCACGACGGGTATGGGTGGGAAATAGCAAGGGAAAAATAGTGGGTCGGGATATGAATGCAGGAGAGTGTCCCACACTGCCTTCGCTGAATTAGGTGGGTAGGAGGGGACGCAGGAGATCATTTAAGGAATTTGGTCGTAAGTTAGCGGGAAGAGTGTCTAGGAGAACCTGTCTTTCAGTTTGAATCGAGGTCATGTCCAAATAATGTGTCCAGTAGTGTCCGGAATTTCACAGGGGATACACATGCCTTGATTAGGTTGACGAATTGAAAAAAAACGGTTGTCGTTTCGCAGGGGAAAGGTTGGTAAGTGTCATTAGCTGTCTTAGGCGGACTTGTTGAGAGCGAGAATAGGACTTGGGAATGGGAGTGTGGTTGACCAGGGAGGCGAGAAAGTCTTTCCGTTGTTGTTTGATGGCGGTCCGGTGCTCGTCAGGGTCATAATCGCAGGGATTGTATTGTAAAAGCGATCACAAGCATACAATATGATCCCGTTAACAATTGACTTACATACAATGTGTAGAAAAGTGAATTTCTCAGCTTTTTCATTTACAGGATTCTACTTTCGAGGTGTTTAAAAAAACACGAAAAACTGAAAGAAATAAAAAAGACAGAGAGAAAAAACGTCATGCTTTTAAACGGTAATTCGGGCTTAAGAAAAGCGAAAGTTCTGTCTTAAGAAAAGATCTCTTATTTGACTAGTAACTTTTCTAATGGACACGTTAAAGTCGATCTGATCGATTGCAAGAAATAAAATTTTTGGAACACTTTTTTCAGGTACCATATTAGCAGTCTGATACCGAAGTAGGAAGGCCTCTGGACATTTATTAGCTATTTCCATAACCTCCCATTTATCTCTATGACACGCTACATACCAGGTCCCTTTACCGTCGGCATCATGAATATTTAAAATTTTTTTGGCAGTAGGACTATAGTTTAATCGCAATATAGGAAGTCTTGTAGAAAAAAATGGAGGCCCTACACTCTAAGGGAATCCCATGGTTCAAATTCGCCGCAATGCACTTCAGTGACCAATCCATACCTCCATACCTGCAGCCCTTGTCGCGCCGGACACACTACAAAAGCACGAGCAAAAGTTCCCCTCGCTCTCTTTAGCCGCGCAACCAGCCGACAGCGGCAAACCCAGCGCCCCTTCTCGGCAAACGCGCCTGCTTCGGCCACGCTCGCCGTGGCCCACAAAATGTTGACAAAGACTCTACTAACTAAGTACAGGCATCAACGGGAACACCGTTCGGCTCAAACATGTGATCTGCGCAGTGGAACTGCGCCACCCAGAATGGCATGCTTGTATTGCGTGATGCCACAGCTCAGATCGATCATTTGAGTCAAATCGTATGCCTCACATCTTCATTCGTCGAAAGGTCACTGTTGGCTGCAGGGATCGGTAAATCGAGAGTATTGTGGTTAAGCCGAATCACGGGATTGTCTCAGAGTGAAGGGCGCTTTATTCACAGCGTTTTCGTAGGCAACGAAAGTCTCACACATAAAGCGTTACGCGCGAAGGGACGGGTTGCCTCGAGTAGTTCACACGGAAATTGCACGCATTTAGAAAGCTTGGCAAGTGCTAAGCAAACGGACGAGCGGGAACGTAATGATCGGATGCCGCGAAACGGCGCTGTCCCCCTCATACGAAAACGTGCCCAAGCATTGTGTGCGCGGCAGCGCGCGGTGCGCAATGCTTCGGCACGCCCCTAATTCGTTCGCTGCCCGCGGTGATTCCCATCAACACCTTCCAGGTCAGTACAAACCTTAGCATTATAATCGTCAGAATGTGTCGTCGTCCCAAGCTTCATCACCCCCCCCCCTCTTCCCCCATTCCTTATTGCGCTCCAAGAAGGGACAATATGTCATGCATTTCAGTCCTGCACGCACTTTAGTTATGAAAAATGTTGACGAGAAACAAGAATGAGTCTGTCTTATTGAAGATGTTCATTGCGCTTTCCGCGGTGCCAGGAAGCACTCCTTAAACGACAGTCAACATGCATTCCCCTTTCCCACCACCAGACCACCGCTTTGCGCAGTCCAATTCTCTGTCTCCCTCTTCTCTCTCTCTCTCTCTCTCTCGATGAAACGACCGAGGAAACGCTCGTTAGACCTGCGTCCACAACGAGCCGGCCGAAAGTTTGCCCAGCCTCACACGCGTCCTTGAGTCGAACTGCCTGGCCGAGGAACTCTCTATTCAAACAGTTAGAGAAAAGGGGCGCCGGTTTACACTAAGATTTAAATTAATGTGGTCAGAATTTACAATGCCCGCAGAACAACTTTCGGATTTGGAGTTGTTTGAAAGTGGCAATAAGAACCACGAGGGGGCAGAGCGGATGGAGCGGAGGCCAGTAGAACCAGTGAATGCTTAGTTCTCTGCTACCACGGAACTACCGTTCTGTCTGACAGCATATGGCATACATACAGAGAAAAAGATGCGGCGCACGCACGCCTGCACGCATGCACACACGCGCACACGCATATTTATACATATATAATAACGGTAGCGCCTGGCGATGCTCGGGTGGGCCACTATACTAATAACACTAATGGGTATAACACGCGTTGAGTTAATTGTTACATGTAATATTTAGTTCAGCCATGGAGTTGCACACATTTAGGAAATTCCCTCCTGTTTATAATACATGGGCCTCTACCGGAGGCGTGGGGCTATGGAAGCGGCTGCAACAGCTGGTGTTTTATTGGTGATATTCCAAACAAATTGTACCAAAATAGTGTGCTCAAATGACTGCTTATCCACGGGAAGTGTTATCTCAGTAAATACAACGAATAACCATCATTCAGTTGTAGTTTTTACAATGGAGCAGTATGTTTAGCCCGCCCGGTTTATACCGATGAAGACGCTTTACTCGGCGCCGCTCGGGCTTTCCTTTATACCTCTTTCATAACTGTTCATAACTGTTTCATAATCACGCGCACATACGAGGTTGCCGGTTTATGCGTGCACGGGCGGGAGGTGGAGGGAGGAAGAGGGGCGTGCACGCGAAGCTGTCGGTTTTATGCCCTAACTGGTGTACCATGTCCTTGGTTCTGGCGGGAGGTGGTGTTACGATTCAGCGCGCCGATGTTCTGCAAGCTTCGTGCAGCGCTCTCCTGCTTTGTGGCAGAGCCTACCACTACGTGCGCCTTCCGCTTAGGCGCTGCTCTGTAGGTAACTCAAGCTTGCAGCGACAGCCAACAGATGCCAACGTGCCACGGAACGGTCGGATCGCGGGCGCCTCACTGTCGGCGGGATTCAAACTTCGGCGGCGGTTGACGCGGTATGCAGAGACTTGTCCGAAGGACGTGGATACCATTGTGGAGACCTCTTCCCTCTCCTCTCTCGGACTCAGCGTGCGCCGCTACTACCGACCCCTCACGAACTCTGGAAAGAGAATTCCGTGTGTCTGTACTGTTCGCGCAGTGTTCAAAAAGCAGGGGGAGAACTTGTTTGACCGTTCGCGCTTTGGGTATAAATACGAGGCCCTGGACGCAGAAGTTCGTTTTAGGAGCCACGAATCAATGCAGTCACTCTGCTCGAGTCCTCTCCTGTAACCTCGCCCGTAAGGGAATCGTTCCTGTATTGCTTCGGCTCATCTCTCGCCATACATTAAACCAGTTAAATTTGTCTTCGGCTTCTGGTCGTCATCCCCAAGGCAGCAACATTTGCTGGTCGCTCACCACCCCGCTACCACTCGCATGGCGGAGGGGACGGAACTCGGCTCGGGGGCGCCTTCCCGTATGCAACAAAGGTTTGCCAGCGGTGGGATCGGAACTTTACAACAGTGGACATCAAACAGCTGAATGCGATCTGCCCGGTGTCTTCACCGGTAGAGCTGATTTTGTTGTGTGTTGCACACACAGTAAGATGCCTACTACACGAAAATAAAACAAATAAAGCTCGAGTCTTTCCAAGTTTCCTTCAGCTGAATGGCTAGAGAGTATGCTCAATTAGAAATTACAAACGTGGTCTGTTTCATGCATTCCATCTACTGTGTCCAGCTTCGCAGGCCATCCATCTTCATAGAATGGAAGGGCACTAATTTTTTACATAAATAACATGGGCGAGCTCGTACGGGAGGCGTGTGGTTACTGAACTGAAGTTAAATTGAACGGAATTCCACTTCCTGGGAGGTGTAATTTAAGGATTCCAACTCGCCAATTTATTTGTTAGGATGAAATACTGGCATGAGCTTTTGGTCATTATTTTTATGGGCAGCATTTGTAAGCAAAAAGACATTGACATATCAACAGGCTGGATAGTTGGTGAGAAATCCGAACAAAAAGGAATTTTTCCCCAAAAAACATGGATTCTCCCTATTAGTATGGGACAGGTATTCAAAAATCTTGTAAAACACTTTTTGTACGTTTTAATGGTTACCTATATCAAACACAAACATGTTCAATATACCAAACGGCCTGCGGTTCTCACTCCCTCTGGCGTGTACAGTTTAAAAAATCAGCAATATGGGGCTCCTACACAACAATAAGGATATACTCGTAAAATGTGAGTCCTGTAGAACCAACAGTTTGGTTGGGCGTTGTCATCACTTGCGAGGGATGTTCAGCCCGTCAGAAATGTAATTTTAAAAACCCTTTTCGCCGCTTTAGCGGCATCCCAGAGCGAAATCGTTAAGATTGGTTTTGTGCATTTGCATGAATAACATTTATTAGCAAAAACAATTCGGACATCTAAATCTATGAAACATATACAGGGAAATCTTGTTGATACGACTCGGCATAATACGTTTTTTGGCCTAATAGGTTTTTCTTTCCATTCCCGGCCGATATCTCTTAAAAATAACGCATTGTGGTGCGTTTAATACGATCATGTTTCTGCCGAAAATCGGATAATACGACCACAAAAGAGGATCTTAACAGACATTTTTGGAAATATTACGTTTATTCTTCTCTTGTTCAAGCGTTCGTGATCAGCAGAATCACGTACGCAGTACCATATCTAAAGCTAACCAAGGACGAGAAGGACAAGCTAGACGCGCTCATCAGAAAAGGCACCAAAACTGCCCTAGGACTTCCCATATGTGCCTCTATGGACAAGGTCATGAAGCTAGGTGCCTCCAACACCATAGAGGGGCTGATAGAGGCGGCAAGAATTGCGCAGCGCCAAAGACGGCTGTCAACGAAGGCAGGCAGGCATATCTTGAGCAGACTCGGTATCCTTCATGAAACCACAGCCGACCCGCAAGAGGATATTCCCCCGGACATCAGAAACAATATCCGAATCCCTCCTCTTCCAAAGAACATGAACACAGTGTTCCATGAGGATAGGCGACAGAGCAGGGCTGAAGCGCTACAGAGGAAGTACGGAGGATGGTACGATGTATTATACACTGATGCTGTGGAATACCATATCAGAAGAGACAAGATCACAGTTGCGTCCGATGAGAACATGGTCATACGCGCATGCTGCACGATCACAAATAGGTCTGTCACAACGGCGGAAGAAGTGGCGATAGCGCTGGCACCTACATTCAAAAATACCAAAGTAATTATCTGCGACTCCAAAAACGCCATAAACAATTATAACAAAGGATCAATATCAGCTGAGGCGATCAGAATCCTTACAAAAAACCCAATGGACCCACAGGTTTTACTAATCTGGACCCCGGCCCATCAGGCTCTCAGAGGCAATGAAGGAGCAAACGAGCTCGCCCGCGGACTCACTTTCCGGGCAGGCTCAAATGCCCCTTCCACAGGACACATATTGTCTGAAAAAGGCAAGGATTGTTCACCCACCGAGAAATACCTAATACTACAGGTTAACAGAAAAGAATACCCGGACGCACAGCGCAAACTCAGCAAGAAGGAAGAGGCAATCTGGCGAAAATTACAGGTTGGGACCTACCCGAATCCGCTACTGCTTAGTAAACCTCTACCATGTCAATTTGAACCCAAATGCAAACATTGCGAAAGCCTGGCAAGCATGGTCCACATGATATGGACGTGCTCAGAGATATCCGACGGCACACACACTATAGACACATGGGAGGCTCTGATGCTCAGCTCAGACCTAGAAGCCCAACGGGAAATCATCAATCAAGCTCAGGCAGCCACCAGGTCCCAAAGGATACTAGCCGACTCCTAGCAAGGGTTTTAAAAAACCCATTGATTGATACTAAATAAAAGGTTTTCATCATCATCATCATCGCTATACTAGTTCAAACAACATCCCAACAAGGCACTATCTGCAGGTTGCATAGTCCCGGTTAAGTGGTGAAAACATCGCTTTCAGGCGTGGCCGCTTCGTCCAATGATGATGATATGTTAGGCTATGCACAGCGCCATCTAGCGAAACATGTCATAATCAAGGAAGCCCCACCGCTCTAACCCGGCCGTGGCTGTGCAATGCTCTCTACAGGCAGCGGAGACTTCTCTTTTATCCTCCGTGCTTCCCAAGCTGTTTTTAAAGACGATAGTCTTTGTTGTTCTGCTTAAACCAAGAAAGTTTGGTCTGTCTGTCTGTTTGTGACTCGATTCAGCCACCTGGCCAAAGTGAAACGAGGTCTATATATACTCACAGCCAAATCTAAACGTCTACGTCCGGTTAATATGTTCATACTTGTCAACATTGTTGAACAACGCAAATATAAGACAGAAAATTAATACACAAGGGATATTTACAGTGTTCCTTAATAAAAAAAATTCATAGATGCTTGATTTTTGCGGAATGAAGTAACAACATCCAGTGCAGAAAAAAATTCACTCCGTCGCTTGCTGTCGCCCGCGCCACTTTAGCTTCTGGCGACATTTTAAGAAATCAAGCGGCAACGGTTACGAAAGGTTCCACTAGATAGGTTCCACGTTCTGCTTGGAACGCACGTGGACTAGGGCAACGCGGTTCCATAAAAGTTGAAGTAGGGCGCCTCGATTCACACGCGTCTCTGCCGTACGGCAGCGCTAGCATCGAGGCACCCGGCCTGGATCAGTGGAACGCGGTAAATTTCAATTGACTTGAACAAACCTCTAGCGTGTTTACCTTGGAAAGAGCGCGACTCAAGAGGAACATGAAAGGTGAGCGGGAAAGGAACCGGAAGCATTTACTTGGCAAATGTCGACAAACACTAGCGTCTTTTGTCGACATTTGCAACGAACGGAGCAGATACGCAGCCCATTTTTTGTTCTCTTTTTCCCTTTTTGTTCTCTTGTTCTCTTGTTTCTGTGTTCAGGGGTAGTGATGTGGTTCTTAGACCATTTTTTGTTCTCCTCTGGCTACCCTGTTGCTGTGCGCGATGGTGCTGCCAGGCTGGTGACAATGTCGAGGAAACGCAAGGCACTCAATTTAATAAGAACGCGAAAATGTTACGCAAATTAGAGAGAACCCAGAGACGAAGCGCATGGATTTGGCATGCGAGCTCGGTTTGCCAGTGGCAACGCTCAACACTATTGTCGGTCAGCAAGAGCGAATTGCTGCAAGTTTTCGTCCCTGATGTAAAACAAACGCAAGGTACGAAGCATCGGCGGAGGAAACACGTCCTGCTTATATGGTCCAAGGAGGTTAAAGCGGCAGCAGTTAACGTCCGTGGTCAGTCCTACACAATAAAGTTGACAGCATCCCACTCTTCTTGGACATTGAAGACTTCCAAGCGTCCAGCAGCTGGCTTCGCCGATTTAAGGCACGACACAGGTTGTACAAAGCAGTGTCCGGCGAAGCGAAAAATAAGGGCAGATTCGTTTTTTTTTTTTTTTTTTGCTTTCAAGAAGAATTTACTCCTGAACGTTCAAAAGAAGACAGGGCAGCACAGGTTGTCCAGCTACATCAATGTTGCTTAATAAAAGTTAGTCGCTGAAGGAGTCTGCATAATTCCCTCTCTTTCTTAACATCTGGATAATACGATTTTCGGATAATATGTTTCGTTTTCCTGTTCCCGGGAAAAACATATCAACGAGATATCACTGTATTGGGGAATCTTCAAGAACGTCCAATTTGTTCCTAAATGCATATTTGCAACATAAGCGTTGGTTAGGGCCAAACCCTAAAATTTCTTTTTTAGAGATTCTTACGGTCTACATACATCCCAAATTAGTGCTTCAATATCTCAACGGGTGAGCGAGATAATCACGTTTTTGCTGACACACAATTTCATCCTTTTCTTGTGTTCGGTTTATAATTTCCTAAAATCTCGCATTTAAACAATCTAGACGTAGCAGTTTTAGCTGGGTGTTGATGAGTCAACTAAGTCAGCCTGCCAGTCAGTTAGTCCATCAGTCAGTCAGTCAGTCAGTCAGTCAGTCAGTCATCAGTCAGTCAGTCAGTCAGTCAGTCAGTCAGTCAGTCAGTCAGTCAGTCAGTCAGTCAGTCAGTCAGTCAGTCAGTCGGGCAGTTCTTTTTCGATGTACAGATTTGCGCGGTCACCGTCCCATATTTACTGAGATGCCATATCTTGATGTTCCTGGTATGACGGGATGATGAGGTGATGGGGGCCGTCGTACCGACGATCGCGGCTAGGTCACGCTTAGGCCGGGATTCCGGCCGACAGCAGATGTGGAAGGGCACACTCTGGTCAATGGCCTATTCCTACACGTGGTCACTCGACGTTTCGCGTCTTTCGACTTGGCACGCGTCGTGGCTACCTTAGATCCATACTCCGGGCCTATATCGTGAGAGGCAGTGGAGGAAGGGTAGAGGCACCAGCGAAGAATAGCAAAGCGGCAGGATTGTGACCTCTGCCTCGAATAACAAGGAGAAGCAAAGCAAAGGTACCTGCTTCGCTGCATTGCAATGGAAGCATAGTTCGTGTGTGACAGCATCACTGTTCAGCAGGGTTGAGCCACCTAATCACGGTTTCGTGTAACCGTGGTTGTAGTGGCGCAATTGGGGAATTTATTAGACACTCGTGCAGTTGAACCAGGCAGTGTCGAGTGCTCTGGCGTGCTTTCTCATGTAACGTGGTCAGAAAGCCGGCAGATCTTCCCTGTTCATGCGTATGAACCTGTGCCTCTGGCGGTTCCATTCGTGCTGCAGTGGCTGTTCCTAGTAAAGCTCCCAGCACTACCTCGACCGTGACCTTTCATGGCTGTCATCATTAACAAGGGAGAAATAAAAACACCATAATAAGAGCAGCTCCACCAGGTAAAAAAGCAGCAAGAAGCAACACTCGAAATAACAATAACAACAACGACGACGACGCAGGTAGCAGCAACAAGAGCAATAACACCCGACCTGACACATCTCTGGCATTGCCGAGGGCCCTACCAGGCTCCCTTCCAGGACACCAACAGACTGTAAGACGTCCTCGATCACAGACACCGGCCATCTATTAAACAATCTCCGCACACTTAACCTACACTAATCCTGCCAGAATAAAAGCTCTTTTCGAGTACCCCATAGTCCCAACTGTGCTACGCCCTGCATTTGCACAAAAATGCGTAATTGGCGGAGTTAACACATTCAATAGTTATAATATCCAAAATGGAGGTACTTGATCGAACTGAATTTCAAAAGACCAAAAAATACAACAATAAAATATTTCAAAAGCATAAAAAAAACTTAGCGAAACAAAAACAGGGCCCTCATACACCAGCCCCAACACGAGAAGGAGAAAATAAATCCAGCAAAAGGACACAGGAAGCGCAAATAAAAAACCATCCTGAAAATAGACGACGTGCCGCATTTGCGCAACATGCGTAAATAGTCTTGTTAATGCACTAATTGTTTTAAATGTACATCATCCACAAAAAGAAACAAAGGAAAACTATAAAACAACAAAATAACCCACTGTATTCGGCTCCTTATAGCCTAGTCTGACTATCAGAATTTCAGAATGAAGACGAGCCTTCTAACAATGTGGCGCGTCAGTAGAGAAGAATCTGAATTTCTGCACACGTTAGACACGATAATCTTTCTAGGGCTACTTGTACGCAGAAATTTTGGTCTGTCTGTTAGTCTGTCTGTTTGTCTCTCGATTCAGCCGCCCGGTAAAAGTGAAACCGAAGTTCATCAAAACGTTTATATACCCATAACCAATCATATGTGCCTAGATCTGGAGTCAGTAGTCGTATACGTGCCAACGTCAGTGAACAAAAACAAAACATTACGCAAATCTGAAGCACGAAATACAAACATCAGCAATATTTGCAATGTTCATTTATTATTAAGTTCATGGATGCTTGATTTCTGTGATAGCAGATGAAATACTACATCCACTGCAAAAAAAATTCCCTCTGTCGCCTGCTGTAGCCCGTGCCACTATACGGCTCCAGGCGGCATTTCAAGTTGTTCCACAGTAATGAGAGATTCCAGTAGATAGCCCGTGAACCGCGCTTGAAGTAAAGGGGCTTTAGCGGGGAGAAGGGCCTCAGAGTGGAGCAGCGGAACGCGGTGAAGTTGAATTGATTTACATGGCAGGGGCGCAGACGACTATCCTCTTGAAACGACATTACCAGCGAAGTTAGCAAATGCGCGGCCAGTTTTTTGCCGTGTGGCCCGTTCAGAGCGGGCGCTGGTAGCTTATTCAACCGCCTAGTATAGTTATCGATGTCACCTCAAAAGTTTCTTCGTACCGTCACACCATCAGAGATCAATGCGCATCGTTTTTTTTTTTTTCATTTTTAGCTCCGTCGTAAACGCAGCCCGGGCTACCTGAAATATACGCGAAGATTGGGGCGACACCGCAAACCACCTGAGGTTGTTCTTGCTAGAATAAAACACAGATACTACTAAAATACCATGCTGGGTGAGTCCCAGAGTATCTGTAGATCCCATCGAATAATAAAAGACTAGAGAGGTTAATCAGAAAATCGTCAGCGGCTCTAAATTAAGGGAAATGAGAAAAATCTGTAAAAGAACAGAAAAGGACAAAGAATAATTAAAAACAAACAAACAAAAAACACTGCTAGAGAAGGAATTAGAATTCAGAATGCGTGACATAGGATTGGCGCAACGCAGATTGAGGATCCGAGTTCACGCTTTCTGCCTTCCACGGGACTAGCAGCCGGTGGCCATTCCGGTTATTTTAATTGTCTCTTTACTTTAATGACCGGCTAAATGCACGCGAAAAGCTGAAACGTCCGTCGTTATTTAACAGCAAAAGCCCGAACCGGCTTCGTCGCTTTCACTCTCCTCAGGGCAATTTATTCGCGATGCCTCTAGTGCCCCAATTTTTCTCTTCACTGGGTTTTCTTTGTATTTCTTTGCCTCCCTCTCTCTGACTGACACGGGAGAAGCCAAGGAAACAAATTATCACTGGGTACCGGTTGTTTTGTTTCGCTGGTTCCATTTTTCTCACGTGTGGCGCGCGGATAATTTTCCCTGTCCTCGAGTAATTAGCTCCGAGGCGTTGCATACTCCAACCAATTAGAGGCGGCCGCTCGTCGTCCGGCGATGATTAAAAAAAGCATGCGGCTCTTCTCGCTTGTCGGGCATCCCGTTATTACTTGCACGCGTGCGGAAATAACAGCAGTTGTTTTAATAAAACTAGTGCGATGCATACGGTCTGTCCATCAGGATTTACCTGTCTCCTGACTATACTGCAGCATGGCAAGTTACGGGTAAATAGAGATCGTACCTTCAAACAGTTAGACTAGTTTTGTGTTGAAGTTGTTCGTTCGAACTTAGAATGTGATGGCAGATGTTTTGATAAACACTCCAACACACTGAATATACGTACCCACACCTCTCTTGCATCGGATGGACTTTTGTTGTGTTGTCCGGAAGCTAGTTTACCTTAAAACGTATCTCGCCTCCTCCCTGGGCTTCTGTAGTCCACAGTACTAAGTGATGAGTGGTGACTCTCAGTGTCTCCGATACAATATCGTGTCGCTTAGGCGGAGAAATTGCCGCCAATTTTATGCAAGGCTAAGTCCTCGCAAGCAAGTAACCCACATTACTGTTACTACTACCATTACTACAACTACTACTACTCGGCATGGTTATGTTGGCGTGTGTTTCCGTGCGAACCACAACGCCATCCACTCATTCGTCTCTCTCTATTACGACGAGCAGACTGGCTGCTCCGGCATACATTTGTGGAACGGTGGAATGGTCCACTGCTCCCATTCTCCAGCAGGCAACAGTGAGATCCCAGTGATTATTCTAGCGGATGGCGGTAAATGATTATGTCCATAGAAATCCTTCTTTGAAGCAACGTCCAATGCAATAATAGAACGCGCCACTGCAGCAAATAAAAGCCTACGCGAAAGTTTCTTATCTTCTGTGGTAGGAGTTGTCCTCTACTAAGAAGTATGAAGAAAAACTTACTACAGCAAGCAGAAGCGGTAATTTCACTTTGGCGACAGCTGTTGTGCTGCCCTTGTGACAGCCGCTGAGTCGAGTTCCGTCGCGTTGGTGGTCGTAGGAGTCACCGTTGCGGCGGCTTATGAGGACCTGTAAGCCGTCCTGGAGAGCCCTGTCTCCTAACGGGTGATCTTTCAGAGGAGCATGAAGTAGCTCTACATGGCTCCGTTCCGAATGCCTTCTAGCGCACGTAAACGGTTTGGAATCTTAAACAACCATTAAATGCCACGTGAACGTTGACACGCCACCAGCTGGGCACGCTGCAAAGCGGGCAGCTTTGAGCGGGAACGTTAAAAATTTGCGGGTATGCTTGCGTCAAGCACGCACACTAGGGGATCACACGTAACGGAAAGCAGCTCGTATTTCCAGCTGTCGAGGTAGAAACACATTGCAGAATTTCCCTCCCATGTGGGCGTCGTCGCATAAATGCGTTAGCTGCTCTGCTATACACCACGTTCCTTTGAGGCCAACTTCATTACTGTATACAAATGCATTTTTAGTAGGTATCTCCACGAGGCCCCATAACGAGCTTATAGGTATTTGTGCACCTCCAAAGTCGGCTTCCCAACTACACGCAAATGCATTTCCGGGACAGCATATCTTTAGGGGCAGTACAAGTAGTCTGATGTCAGAATAGGAAGACCCTATTGCATTTTATTAGTACTCCATAAGACCCATGTATCGCTATAAAACACGATGCACCCACCACATTTTTGTTGGTTCAACTGCCTGGCGCAGGTGCATGCATTGCAAGAAGGCAGGAGTAATATAGGCCTAACGAAGCGGAAGTGCCTCATCAGGTGTTGACAGACAGACAGACAGACAGACAGACAGACAGACAGACAGACAGACAGACAGACAGACAGACAGACAGACAGACAGACAGACAGACAAGACAAGACAGACAGGACAGACGGACAGGACGGACAGACAGACAGACAGACAGACAGACAGACAGACAGACAGACAGACAGACTTATCCAATCCATAAATCAGTGCATCTATATTGAAAAAAAAAATATGGTTATTGTCCTATTTGTCAACGCGGCAACACGCTGCGGCATTGCGTAATGTTCGGATGCTGTAGGTGACTAAACTAGCTGGCGTTACAAAGCCAGCATAAGAACCCTCGCTCTAGTTGTTGTTCCCAAAGAAAAGACTCCGTTGGACGAGCACCATCCCGCTGGCTTGGCCAACATGCAGAATGTAAATAAAACGCTCAGAGATAGTCAATGCAAGAACTCTCCTCAATGAAGAAAACACTTAACTCTGAGGCGGCTTGATGGTCTGTAGCAGCACGGCTACACAATGCTCGTGGTGCAAATTTTATCCGTCGCTGCAGTTCGCAACGCGCCTAGCTGTAGCACCTATTGCTTTTGTTACACTTTTATGTTGCAGGTACCTACTTTCTGGTATTGAACCCATGCGCGTGTCCTTTGGAGGGCGTGTTTTTTACTGTTTGTTGGAGGTAATGCACTTCAGCGAGAAGAGAAAGGACTCGTGGAAGCTTAAACTGCCGAAGAAACCTAATTCAAGTTCAGTGGGTGAACCTATGAGGGGAAAGTCTACGTAACACTGAGCGTACATGAGAAAGATACGTGAGCGAGCATGTAAGAACATCCCGTTATTGCCTCTCCACTTGCACTCTTGACAGAACTCTGATCGAGAATGCATCAGTTAAGGACATAGTTTACTTTCTGTTAACTGCGAGTCATGTGTAGGCAAGATATCACGTTTAGGAAGGCCACGTCGGCGAAGTTGGCTACATTGAATTGGGAAAGGTAACATAACGTGTAAATGGAGAAAAAATCCGAAGATGCTGCAATCCCGAACTCGGATGCGCCATAAAGGTAGTGAGGCCGGATATCAGATCCGGGAGATTCTATCCTGCGCGTTTACTTTTACGAGTGCATTGATTGCTTCGCAGCAAAAGCCCAGACAGACAGGCTATCACGAAGAAAAACGAAACGCCGGCCACCAACGCATCGTCCATCATCGGCACCGTGCAAAAGAAGCAACGTCGCGTGAAACAACAAACATGAAGAAAACGTGGCTCACTTCCTTGAGTATTCTTTCTTCCTTCGCTGTTTCTTCGTATATAACCCTCGGTACTATCGTCCCCAAGCAGCGTCGGCTTTTGCCTTCACTTTTCATGCTGCCACGCAATGCATAGCCCGGCAAACAGAATCACTACCGAAAGAAATTTCGATAATTGGTTCGCCCTATTTTTTCTCCTTCCAAGACTGCAGCCTTCGTAGCTGCTCCCGTTCGTTTCTCCTCCTCGCCGATCCTCATCTCCGCAAGGCGTTTTTCACCTCAGATTCTTATAACGCCATACTTATATATTTCTTCCGCTTGTTCCTGTTGGTCTGACGTCTTTTTCTCTCTCTTAAGCTATTCGTGCCATTCCTCTCTCACTGATAGCTCCGCACTCAGGACGCAAACCGTGATACTTTATGGTTATCTGCGAAGAGCGTAACCCCATCCTGTTCATCCATAATCATTTTCTTGTTGCTATTCTTTACACTGCGATTAGCAGAAGAAAGCAGAAAAAAAATTTTCTCCGAGGACTTCTTCTTCCATAAGAAAGTCGATTTATATCGTGGAATTACTAACACGAATTCAATAATGGTGAACCCTGGTAGGGGCGCCCAGTTAATAGAATTAGGGGAAGGATATATATTGTTAAAGTTTGCTTGAATCATCCAACTAGAATGTATGCGTGATTAACGGCAGGACGGGAAAGAAAAAAAAAGCTCTTAGCATGGCTTGCAGCCACAGCAGAAGATGAAGAGGGTCGTTATAGATCAGAAGAGCTACAGTATATAACCAAAAGTCACGAAAATAAGGCATACAAATCACTAGGAAATGTCTCTCGGGGAAAAAACGGGCGTAGGTCAAAGAAGCCTGACGAGGGAACCACTGCCTTGTTTTGGTTTGCTATCCTCAGCAATCTTATTTTTATATCTCTTACGGAGGTATAAAGGCGAGCAGAAAGGATAGGGAGTAAAAATGATTGCTTCTTGGGGATTATGAACGTTCCTGGGACGAGGTCGCGTACCCAGAGCGTGGAAAAAAGCAGAAGTCAGATTGATTCCAAAACCAGGCAAGGAACCTATCACAGAAAATTTACGCGCGGTCTCTGTTACATCATGAATTATAAAACTTATGGAGCGCATTGCCATAACAAGGTTGCAAGGATACCTCGAAGAAACAGATCGTATGCCCCGCACCATGTTCGGCTTCAGGTCACACCTTTTGGCACATGACATACTCCTCCAGCTTAAAGAAGATATCGTGACAAAGCCAACAGACACATACCAGGGGCCATTCTAGATCTTGACCTCAAAGGGGCCTTTGATAATGTCAGCCACGCCGCTAACGTAGGTACCTGGCCACCCTCGGTTGCGTTGAACGGATTTACACGTACATTAAATACTTTATAACGGGGTTCACAGCAACAATAAATATCGGAGACGTGCAATCGCAACCCATAGCGATTAGGCAGCAAGGGCACTCTTCAGGGGGCAGTGCTTTGCGCTCTTCCGTTCAATTTGCTCTTATCGTCTTACCACGGCTACTGGGCCAAATACCAGACTTCTACCATAAACACTATGGAGACGACATCACACTGTGGACTGGCAGGGGATCCAGGGGGGAGATACAAGACCAGTTACAACACGCCACAGATATAGTGCACGCTACGCCGCCAAGTACATGATTATGTGTAACCCACAAAATCTGAGCTCCTGCTAAGCAGAAGAGGCCCGAGATCAAAGAAATCCCCTAAACGTACCACCGAAATTGACCATCCTACCCTCCCCTACCATAATAATCTTGGGGATGGCTTTTCAAGATGACGGCAGCAATTCACAAACACCGTGAGAACTTGACCTCACAAGCACCCAGGTCACTCGCACGAACCGTAGAATCACCAGCAGAGCGCACGGTGCAAAACAGCAGGACACGGTACTGAAGCGAGCCTTTGGTCCACCGACGAGGCTGTCCACAGAAAAACTATACGCGCTAGGATTCCACAACACCGTGGATTACCTCGACGAGGTCCATCTCACAGCCCAACAACAATGCGTTGCTACCACCCCGGCCGGTCGGAAATTGCTCTTTCGACTAGGGTACTCGGTCCCGCAACAGTAATGCCCGAATGCCAGAAGATGGAAGACATAACAAGCAAGATCCGAGACAAAATACCAGTTGTTACCCTTGGCCCGTTACATGCACCCGCAGTGTCACGAGAGAAGAAGAGAATCCCGAACCTAAGCGCTAAAACGAACGTATGGCTCGAACAATCAAGCGGTACACACGGACGCGGTAGACTGCGCTAGTCCGCACGCCATGACGACCGTTGTTATCAATCTTGAACACGCCCTAGCGAGTCTCACACTCCGACACACGACCACGTTGGAAGCAGAAGAAACGCAACAGCCGTAGCACTAGCCATTGCGCACACCAACGAAACTACCATTCTCATAGATTGCAATGTGGTTTGTAGATCCTTCATCAACAGAAGACTTTCCTGCTACCGCGCCTGAAGCTCCTCCGACCAAGGCCACCCAACCAAAACAGGCCACCATCGTTTGGACACCCGCTCGCTCCAGTCTCCGTGGGAGCATCGTCGCTCACACGAGTGCCCGAGAACTAGCCGCCCGGGCTCCACGGGACGATCAGCTGACGGTGGACCAGCCGCTACTTACCTACCTGGCAATAACCCAGCACTGTGGATCCTCCCGCCACGGTGTACCCTACAGGCCACCTTTCCCTCACGGAAGAGCAAAATCCGGTTCTAAGAGAGATACAGACAAACAATTTTCCTGATCCCACCCGTTTACACGCAATTCTTCCTACTCTTTACACCTCCACCTGCCCACACTGCGGAGAGCATGTCCCACTTTACACGTATTGTGGGCCTGTTAACGGATCAGTGCAATAGAAACTACTTCCATTCATTCCCATGTACGAGCAGTGAGACAGAGAGCTACGGCTGGTGCATTGGGCGAAACTACGCCCACCGCGCTAATGCTTCTACAATAAAAGTATATTCCTCCTCCGCGTCCAGTTTACAGCTTGAAAAAAAAAAAAGTTCAGAAAACTGCCAGAGTAGTAGTAGTAGAAACTTTTATTTTGCCCGTGATGGGATTAAAAAGGAAAGGGACGAATGAGAAGGTGGTGTCTTCCACTCGTCTTCCTCCCCTCTTCCTCAGTCGTCAGCCAGAAGCCCTTGGACTCTGGCGGCGGCCTCGGCCATCCGGACGACCCGAAGTTGCACTTCCGGATCGGGGCTGAGCAAAGCGGTCTCCCATTGCTCTATGTTCGTTACAGTAAGCGAGTCGCTTCTAGCCTTTGCTGCAGCATTTTGATTCTGCCTCGCGGGGCACGACCATAACATTGTGGTAGAGGTCCGCCCGACCCGCGCATATCTTACAATCTCCTGAGTATAGTTCGGGATAGCAGCGACTGAGCGCAACCGGGTTTCGAAACGTGTTCGTTTGTAACTGCCTCCACCATACCGAGAACATTTTTTTTTACTTGACTACTGCCTGCCACCTCGTTACCGCTGGTAACCACCGACCGTGATTTATGGCTATGGTGTTTCACGGCAAGGCGACCAACATAAATTTTGGTTATCTTCCCGTCGCTCTATGGAGGAGCAGTGAAGCCCGTTATGGACGCGCAAGGTGAAAAACAGCAGCCTTAACATATGAGCATTGAAAGGAGAGCCTTAACCAAAATTATTATCAGCCACAGTAAGGGCGAGAAACATAAAATATCTACCGCTCCAAAGATGTACTCTGGACTGAACAGGTTATTTGTAAAATTTGTCTCTCCCACTGCAAAATCCACACAAAGTGTAACTTCAACGCACGTGAACTCACAGAGCGATAATGCTTCGTCACACTACCGCGCCCTAATTGTACCTAAGATCGACTTTTCCACTGCAGTGTGGAATCGTTAGAGGCCTTCTTAATTTTTCGACTGTAAAAAATTCAGAAGCACCTCACAAGAACACTATTTAGTATTTACTCGTTACTGAGTCAACATGCGCACAGCGAGTTGTTGAAGCTTCTCATTCTGGATGAGCTATCCCCCAGGAGCTCAAGACGTGACGTGATTTTCTTTTCAACTGTATTAATTCCAAATTTGACGTCCTCTTGTGCTGTTCATCCGCGAGTGCAAAGCCGACCATTTCGCCAGCATAGTTGCTTTCATGTAGAGAAAAAACTGAGTGGAATCAGCAGGCCGATGCCATCATCCGTTTAACGGCCCTATTTCTACCCTCAATCAACAGTTTTGTAACTACATGATTTTATTGAAGCACTCTTGGAAAAAAATGTGACGATTTCATTAGTACGTTTGTTGTGGAATGATCCACCTGTACTGTTACTACTGTTCTTGTGTCATGCCGTGTCAGTGTTAACGCGTGCACTTTATTGCTCTGGCCATGTTGCTCGAAAAACTGTATTGCTTTTTTACTTTGTTCACACTCCGGTTTTGTATATTTCTAAGCATTTATTTGTTACTGATGCTTGATTTAAAACCTTTTCTTGTATGCTGTAGCCCGCCTTGCCTCAAATAAAGGCTCCTCTCTCTCTCTTTCTCTTGTTGGCATGCTCTACATTCCTCCTGTACGCAGTGCATTACCCCGAAAAGGCTCAACGCTGTTGAATATTGGTTATATAAATAAATAAATAAATAAATAAATAAATAAATAAATAAATAAATAAATAAATAAATAAATAAATAAATAAATAAATAAATAAATAAATAAATGCAGTTCCCACATCAAGATTACTTTTGCCCCAAATAAATAACGTCCTTACGAAGCTCTTACCGTAGCAGCGTCAATAGCCGCTGGTTTATGTTAGCTTATCAGTCATGACATTTTGTAAACGCAGGTGCTACCCTATCGTGGTTTGAGGCAATGTCGAATCCGCCTTTCCCGCACTTAGTTTTCGCAGCCCTATTTTTACATATTCCCCTCCCCTTATTTTTCAATTTTTGTAAAACGGAATTCTCAGGCAAGACACCAGAACCTGCAAGGAAGGTCATTTTGCTCACCATTTTGCCGATGAGCCCTCTAACAAACGCAATCTCGTAAATGTTTGTGTTTCCGCACGAAGGGAAAAGAGAAAACAACAGACGAGATGGACCGACACGTCCGCGAAAAAAATTAGAGAGAAAACTGAAGCCCATAGAATGACTTAAAAGTACGCGGTAAGGAAGTGAAGGAAGGAAGCGAGGAGCCGGGAAAAGCGGCATCGTGGGCTCAGCGTTGACGACAACAGCGGGAGAGAGAGAAAACGCTGCAGCGACTGCTGCCGGGAATTAAACGGCAGCACAGTATAAAGGCGACAAAGAAGAATAAAAAAGGCACCGTGCAGCGATGCTACGACGTGAGCCAAAAAGCGGCAACCCCAATCGTCGATGCGAAGGCCACGCTCTCTGCGGAAAGTCTTCAGAGTTCTTGATCGTTGTGAATAAATAAGGGTCGTGACACAGTCTGTGCTTCCCAAATCCAAACTAAGGAACGAAAGCAAACGCCGAAGCGGAAGCGAGAACAGCTTCAGCTATGAAAAAAGATAACGTCAAGGGTTAAAACCGACCGACAAAACAGAAACCGCTACTCGTCGACGCAGCATGGGCACACTGCTTCGAGGCTCTGTGCTTCGCGCTTTGGGAAAACCGATCAACTTTCGCCCTTATCTGAAAATATAATGCGGGGCCGTGGCTGGGCGTATATCAGCGGCATCTGCTCCTGCCTTTCGCCGCTTAGGCGAGCGAAAGAGGGAGAGCGATGGTTTCTGGAGCAGCGCTGCGGAGGATACAGATGCGAAAGTGGAAACGCATACAGGGAAGGGAAATGTTGCAAGCTGAATTACCGCAAAAGGAGGACAGCTCGGAAGATGGCGAAAGCAATGTGGTCAGCGAGGTCCGTGCAAATCTATCAGAGCGCTGAAAAAAAAATCTGTCGCAGAACACGAGCGGGCAATCTGCGAAGTTAGCTTGGATACTACGATTACTAACAGGTCTGAAGAGAAGAGGGACCTAGGGGAAACGAGGAACCAGTCAAGCCGAGCGGCAAACAGAAAGTTAGCGCTGAGAGCAAACAACTCTAGAAGTGAGAAGAAAAAGTTCAGAGGAAGAAAAAGAAGCCCAAGAGGAATAGCGAAGTAGTGCATTGCCGAGCAGCGGCCGTTTGGCAAGCCTCAAACACTGGTGGCGGGTTTCGAGACGTTGCAGATCATGGCGCTCCCCAATCACCCTCCCTGCATCGGGTCGAAAGCTCGCGCAAGCGTGGCCTCCATTTGAAAACCAAATGGCGTCACTTCCTGACAGCTTCAAAGTTTTCATCCATTCTTCGTCTGTTATTTTGTTCTTCTCCGTAGTACATCTTGGTCGTTCCCTTTCCGGAAAAAGAAAGAATTGCTGAAAGGAGGGAGTTAGACACGGCGGAACGAGGGAACCGGCGGGCGGACGGGAGCGCCTGTCACCTCTCGCCTTCGTTCGTGGCTGAACCACATCGAATCTCTCGCGATCGTTCGCGCATTGCCCTGTTCCCGTGGTATGAACAACACGGCGGGGCCAACGTCGTCACATCGGCGCCGTGTTTTCCGCGCTGACAGGGCGTCCCGACACCTCGGGTGCACCGACTTCCGCCACCCTGATGCGCGCCTCAAACGCTTCCGTTTCCGCCTTTCTTCCTGCCTATTCGCGATGCTCCCTTCACACGGAACTTGCGTGTCTGTCTTTGGAGAAACAAGACCAGAACTTGTTTCGAAAGAAGGTAGCGTAACTGGAACTAGCAATACCAAATTTACACCGTGTTGCTGATCCCCACTTTTAGGGGCGAAGCCCCTTAGGGGCTGGTGCTGTTGCGTCTCTTGTCGTCGTCGTCGTCGTAATCGTCGTCTCATGTAGTCACGGTACTAAAACACCGAAAAAGTCATTTATGCCTTGCGCTAGAACATAACGCGTACTAAAAGAAACACCGGGAACTCGTTTACGCCTCGCGCTAGAAAGATTGGTGCTTCAAAGACAAGAAACTTTTGCAGCAGAGCTGTATGCGTCTACCCCCAACGGTTTCATCTCCGCTGGCAAAAACGCCAAAGTACCAAGAATACACTTATACAGTGCATGCTTCGCCCCTTCCCAGGTTTCACGTTAGAGGAGATGGCTTGGGATTTTTCCCCCATACACACGCCGCGTGACAGACGCCCAGTTCGAGGACTGATCAAAAATGGCAGCGCCAAGGCCGTATAAGTGCTTCAGGGGGATAATTTTCTGCAGTTAAATAATTAAACATGCACACATGGCACATTCCTCAACCAGGTTTTTTGTTTGTTACTTTTCAAGCGCCAACTTCAGCCATGATTGTGGGGCCCCACCGCCGCTCTCTTGTGGACTTCCTTCGGATAATTGGTGCGAACCTGTATCTTTAGGACTCTCTAAACTATGTCAAAAAGCATTCTGTCGCAATTAATAAAAAAAAGATGCCCTGCATGGCATAATGTTAACCCTAACCACAGAGCCCTTCGTCCACAGCGGTCGCTGCCGATCGTATCACCGTGAGGTGGTCTTCCGGGGATACCTTTTTCCTGTTTCTAGCCTGTTTCGGCTATTGCTGCTCGAAGCCGATATAAAGCGCATCCCCGCTGTTTTTTACCAGAGTTGCACATTTAAAAATCCGTGATTGCCCTTTATCACCACGTGTCAGGCCTAACATTAAACACGCCCCTTTCACCGTTCCCCTAAAGGAGAAACGCGTCCAGGGTACCCATTTCGGTTCACGGCCTAACTGAATCGCTGTTTATTGCTTCGAGCAAACGACCCATGCTATAATAAAAACCACCCACCCACGATGCGAAAGGGTTCCCGTTACGAACGTGCCGCTGGAGGACTCAAAACTTTCATCTTCCGAGTTTATGGCTACGAAATTTATCGCGCGTGCAGGCACTGTGAACATCATGCTTCGAGTTGTTGTGGCCAAATGTTTTCAGAAAAGGTATCTACGGCGCTGGTTCGATCTACGGCTGCTTTAAGCGCGTTAAATTTTTAATGCCCGTGTTGAAAGGGTATGCGTCCCACTCATGGCGGGACACCAGCGGGATATAACGTGGTTTGATGCCGAGCCCGAAACGTAACGCTTACGTTGTATTCAACGAAGTTCAGTCCTTGTGGTGAGTAAAACAGTACTACTGAGGAGAACAACAGCAACACGCGCACCACTGCCGTTGGAGTTCACGCAACTCGCATACGCTAGAACAAATTGCATTAGAAATGAGAGGAAGACAGAGAGTAAAGGCCTCCTGAAACCCCCGCTGTTCCAACACCACCGACTATTTGTAATGACGGCAAGAAAGATCCAAATACACGTATGTACAAAGAAGGTGGGTCACCTAAACCGCTAACACGAGCGCAGGCCGGCGTTGATGACAACCGATGCCCCTTGCGTGCTTCTTGCAAGGATAAAATGTTCCTTCTTGCAACCTGTCGTTTCAACGGTGCAAACGATTGCTGAAAATTCGATCATGTGTACGATATCTGCACTACGGTGTCCATGTTTCTTCCACCGACTCCTGGGATATTTCCTTCTTTCTCCTTTTGCCCTGCGCAAAAGCGAGAACATCCCTTGGTGACTTCCTACGTGGGAACCTTCCTATTGCAAACCAAACGATCTTTAGGGCACTTGAAATTTAACTGAAGTCGAACGCGGATATATCCAACGACAAGGGGATCGCAAAATATTTCGATTAATGGATAACTGGAAATGCAAAATATGCCTATCTGAAAATTATCTGATGGCGCGAATCTGAACACTGACGCAAGCTCGGCTGCTGTAGGCGATTGGGAAAGTTGTCAGTGCCACTTCTTCGGCATCGGTGATGTCTGCCCCAGCCAGCCTGCACATCGTCGTTAGCACGTGCGAACCCGTGTGCCGTTGTGTCCTTCAAAACTCCGCATAGGAACGGTGGCAGCTCTCAAAATTCACTCTCGAGGCACTCGGCCCCGTCGTCTTCGGAATCTGAACACCTCTCGTCTAGAGCCGCGCAACAAAGCCATTTTGCACACGACACACTCCGGATCAGCCGGGCCACAGCCGTACTGTCTTCGTCTTGCTGCGAGAACTTTCGAAAACCACTGTACCCGACATCATTTCACCGGCCTGTACCCGTCGGATAATTCCCGCTTTCGTCGATAAATTCGAATTCTTCCGTTTTCTTTCGTGATCACGGCACTGAGCTGCCAGCAAAATAAACACACACCACGCCGCATTGTTCCCCTGCGCAGGCCACTATTAGTAACAGTTCAAGCACGCAGAAAAAAATACCAGAAACTGAGCGCTACCGTTCGGTTTCCCCTCCTCCTTTATTGCCTTTGGCACCGTCATGCTCCCCGCGTTCTGGCTGCCATGTGGCTGCCCTGACGCTAGCGTGCGAGCAGCAGGGGTTGAAGACCATCAAAGCGACGCGAGTCACGACGCCGGCTTCTTCTCACCGAGCGCCGCAGCACCCGCGAGAAGTCATAATCATCATCGCATACCCCCATCAGGAGAAGCGGCCTTGCAGGGGCACTTGCGGCGCAGCGTTCGATGTATCGAATGTGACCGTGTTCAGGGGTTCGATACACGCGTACAACAGCGCTATACTATTACATGGGATTTCCAAGGGGAGGTTCCGACTGTTCGATATAGACAATAATTTGATGTATCCGTGTTTGATATATCCGTGTTCGACTGTATTTGAGACTGCACTGCGAGTCAACGAAACACTCGCTCTTAGCATTTGCAATATTAAAATATGTTGCAAGGTAGAAAAAAAATGGCTCAGCTTGCACTAGTGGTGCAAGGCTGGCGGAAAAGAAGAGCTGGCGACCCCTCTCCCTATTTCGGAGACCCGGCTGTTGCACCTCACATGGATTTCCGAACTTGCCGCTGAAAGTTCTCCAAGTTATCCAGGCGCGGATCGTTTTGTCCGCAGGCTGTCACATCTTTCCCAAAGTGGACCGCGCTAGAACCGGCGGCAACCGGCTTCGCGAACTGGGCGTCTGTAGGGCGAGCTGTCCTGTGCTCCCCACTCCAGCCGCGGACACACGTGAACTACTTTCTTGGTATTTTTTTTTTGCGAGCCCCTCACGTACCACAAGCGTGCACGCGCAAGCCTGGACGACGCCGGGAGCTCCTCACAAGGCGCATGCCATGTGCTTTGGTATTTGTCATTGCTATTTTAAAGACGATAGTCTTTTCTTGGGCTACTTAATCCCAGAAATTTTGGTCTGTCTGTAAGTCTGTCTGTCTGTCTGTATGTCTGTCCGTCTGTCCTGTCTGTGACTCGATTCAGCCACCCGGTCAAAGTAAAATCGATATTGCGCAATAGTCTTATATATCTCACAGCCACATGTAAACATCTAAGCCCGGTTTTATACGTTCATACTTGTCAACTTTGTTGAAAAAGAACAACACATTACGCACAAGACAACACAAGACAGGAAATTAGTTCACAAGGAATATTGACTGTGTTCCTTTATTAAAAAATTCATGGATGCTTGGTTTTTTGATAGCAAATGATATTCTACATCTACTGCAGAAAACCGCCGCCTCCTGGCGGCATATGAAAAAATCACGCGGCAACAGCAACGAAAGGTTCTACTAGCTAGGTTCCACATTCTGCTTGGAACGCACGTGGAGCACGGCCACGTGGCTCTATAAACCTTCTAGTCGGCCGCCTCCATTCACGCGCGTCTCCGCCGTACTACAGCGCTGGCATCGAGGAACCCGGCCTGTAGAACTGGAACGCGGTAAATTCAAATCGCCTTGTGCAAACCTTTAGTGTGTTTACCTTGGAATGAGCGCGACGGTACAGGAATAGCATGAGAGGTGAGCGGGAAAGCAAAGGGAGGCATTTCCTTGGCAAATGTCTACAAAGACTATATTCTTTTGACGACATTTGCAACGAAAGGAGCAGATACGCGGCCATTTTTTTTGCGGACACATTTTTCGAGCGCCATCAAACCAAGCTCGATCTAAAACCGCTCTATGGTTAAAACCGCGACCGCGTATATACTAAAACAATCCCACCTATTTGTCGCAAGTTTTTTTACCCATTTCTTCTGCCCTCTCCCCGGTCTTAAAGGTACTTACTCCTCCTCCTCATCCTCCTCCTCCTACTCCTCCTGCTCCTCCTCCTTGTAATAAGTGGAATCCCTCTCTCGCAGGAGGGAAAATAGCGTGTCATTGTACTGCGCCACTATCGGTTCAGCCGTCAGTGTCTCTCAAAAACAGATGACTCTTCCTCCTCCCGTTCCTTACCGGCGCAAATGTAGGGAGGCGCGCGACGAATGCCACTGCTTTTGGAGCGGGCTCCCATTCCGCTCGTCATCACTCCAGCCTCATCCTCACGAGGCCGTTCCTCCGTTAGTCTTGAGGCGGAGTCATGACGATGACGGCGACGACGACGACGACGATGATGATGGTGATTGCGCGTTTATTGGGGCAGATGGCTCGTTTACCTAAAAGCAAAAGGGAAGCGTGTAGGAGTTTCAGGCTTCCCGGCGAAAGCCACGAGTTAATCCAATACCCTTCTTTCGCGTACGGGGTCATTGTCTTACCGGCCAGACCTAGGCGCCGTAAGTAGGAACCAGTGTTCTTTCAGCGCAGCGCTCCGTCGCGAAGACATCCGCGTGGTACTCTTCTCTCAAAATGGATAAATGCTTCTTCGGAACCAGGCACACATCCCATTCCACGATACAGTCTCTGTCCCCGGGAACCTCTGAGTTGGCGACGTAAGCGATATCTATGCGGAGTTTTGCAGCCGCTGAGGTGGCCTCGGGAACCTAAAGCTCTCTTTTGTCTCAAGCCAGTACGTCGTTTTGGGGGCGGGGGGGAGGGGGGGGGGAGGGGGAAGGGTATCAAAATCGAACAAACTCCGGTTTATTCAATTCAATGCATTTCGCTCCGATGCGACCAAGTGGATTAGAATCAAACCGAATATGGTGCATCAAGCGCGATGAACATACGGAGAGGAAGAAGTAGTCGTAGAAAACATTTATTAGAGCAAAAGGAAAAGGGAAGCGGGTGGTTGTGAAGCGTCCCTAGTCCAGGATGCCTCTTGACTGAGGCGACTCGAAGGCCCGAGATACCAAGGCCCTCTGGCAGGCCGGGTCCGGCTGGTCAGTTGTCTCCCACTGCTCCGGTGTTCGGAAGAAGGGTGGGCTAGAGTAATGGGGACAGGAGTATACCAGGTGGAATGTGGTGAGCGGGGTGTCGCAGTATTGGCATTGACGGGGCTTTGGAATAAAAGGGTGTCGGGATCTATGCATGGATATTCCAATGGCAGGACCGTTGCTACGCTGCAGATATGGAGGTTAGTAGTCTTAAAATAAAACTCAGTGGCCAATTCTCTGGGCGATTGAGGCACAGAAATCCCTCTGAAATAGCGCGGTCAGTATTAGCCAACGATTTTCATTAATGCTCATGAAACAAACAGAATTCGCTTACAAGTGCCCAGCGGCCCCCGACGGGTTCTACTATCTGCACGCCTGTGCGAAGGGTTCTAAAACTGCTCAGCTTGTGGTATTTTAAGTGCGAATGCACTTTATAAGCGACCCTAAATTCCGGCGACCGCCGTCCGTCCACATAGCAACAGCTGCGGGTGCGCGCGCTCCTCGTCTTCCTTGGCAACGGGGGGAGATGGGCGCGCGCTGCCTGGCCGCTGACATGGCACATACCCACGTGGGGGATTGGCCAGGAATCGGGCGTGAGAAGGGCTAATGCACCCGCTTAAAGAAGTACTGACACGAAATTTCAAAGCTGAGATCCGCTCTAGCAATCAAGTACAACGACAACACAAATAGGTGTCTGTGCATGGCACATACCCACGTGGGGGATTGGCCAGGAATCGAGCGTGAGAAGGGCTAATACACCCGCTTAAAGGAGTACTGACACGAAATTTGAAAGCTGAGATCCGCTCTAGCAATCAAGTACAACGACAACACAAATAGGTGTCTGTGAATAAATGCATCTTTCTTTCTTTTGTAGTTGTGTGTGTGTGTGTGATCTCTCTTTCGCGAACATTACGGAACCGCGCAAATTCAACTCGTGCATTCGCACTTTCACATTCTTCCCCTCGGGGAAATGCGGGGAAATTTTTTGTTCCCCTTGTTTAACACATACACGATTTTCATCGTCCACCAAGAGCGTCATATGCAAGTTTCAGCATATTTGATCCGAATAATATCTTTCAATTCAGACTGGTAGAAAAACATTGAAACATGGGCAAAGGAGGTGCTTTGCGAAAGCATCGCAGTTGGGAGGGTGGATGGATTCTGACTTACGTTGAAATAAGCGACTAAATATCGGTTAGTAACCTTATGTGTGGTGACTTCGCGCTTAACCCGCACCTCAGAAACGATGATAACCAATACGATAGCTCACAGTAGCTTTCAGGCCAGTCCACTCTCCTGTGTCGGCAAAGCCGTCGATGGTATTGCCGGACATTGTTCTCGCTAAATACTGCTCGTGCACAGACTAGGACGACGGAGGCAATTAGGAAGCTTAAACAGTCAGTTTCTCAACAGCTGTGCTCAGTTGTTATGGAAAAGAGAGAGAGCAATGGCGATTATTACGTGCCTGCCGATGTAGCCAACGATCGAGGTACACGGTAAACAGCTGCTTCTCAAAAAACTTGTTTTGCAATTTTACACTAATGGTGAAAGTCAGAAACTAAGGGTGCGTTCCGATATCAAAACAGATATTGTAGAAAACCAAGAAAGTAGTCTGTTCACGCATCTAAATAGGAAATACAGCAACGAGAATGGACGCGGATAAGCAGGAGTGAGCACACAGCTATTCATCTGGCATGCATACCTCCACCCCAAACCTAGTTTAAAAAAGCACGGGGAAATGAGCTTGATGTTATTGCATCGTGAAAAATAGCGCTTTGTTTAACAAAGCCAACTTCATTTTTCGCTTGGCTTCGTTAAACTGGGCATAATTGAGTACGTCTCGCACCTAGGTTTGGACAGGGACCATGATAAAATGTTTGAACAACATCAACCGGCATTCCGCAAAATCCACATCAGTTTGGATCGGTTAAATAAATTCGAATAGCCAGTAATGTGCGCAAAAGTTTTTGGACAAAAACGTTCAGGTACGCTTGCACTCACAAGCAAGGCTTGAATGGCAAAGCTGTTGCAGGCGACCATTGCCGGACACATAGCTAAGTTTCAGTATCATTGTTTATTTGCATAGTTTCGTTGCTAGTGATCGTCGTCATATGCATCGAAGAGCTTCATCGTCTTCTTCGCGTCCAGTGCTGGATGCAGAGTCATCCTCAGCATTGTAGACTTCCACCAGGTCTTCTTCATCGACTCGAGGCAGCGATGGCGGGTTCTGCAAGTCGTCTCGGGAAGGATTGGAGCACTCGTAGCAATGTCTCCAATTACCCACAGTGTGTTCTTAAAGAATGCGGCGGCCGCTGTAACCTCTCCCAAGCAGGGTGTCTTTTCACCTTTAGCAGTAGCGCTGGAGATTATTTTTTTACATGCCCGGTAGCGCCTAAAGACAGCGCTGGAGTTTTTTTTTTTTTTTGTCTCTTTTTGCTAAAACCACTGCGCGAGCCGGGGACTAAAGGTGGTCGCCGCGAGGCACGCGCTCACGAACGCTCGGCATTTCCTTGGTATTTTTTTCTGCAACAGCGAACTTACGGCCAGGAACAACAGCTCCGCTGTTCAACGTACATCTGTTTGATCATTTTAAGCAGGCGCTGGTGTAGCTTTGCTGCGGCCCACAGCAAAGAATTCTATATTATTGAAGACTTCAGGTGGTGCCGTCTCGATGTGTCTAAACTTTTCCGCTCTTTTGCGATAATAAACGGGGCTGCGGTCGCGTGTTGCTGTGTATGCTTTGCCATTTACTTTGATAATTGAGACGCAGCCTAACTCGGGAAATCAATTTCAGCTAGGTAACCACTCTGTAAATGGACTGATACAATATATAAACAGTAACAGAATAGTGATAGAAATACAATAGTGATAGGTGTCAGTTGATATTATTTCTGCTACAGTACACCACCTCGTACTTATAGTTTGGAGAAAACCGCCACACTGCATCGTTACAAAACAAGTCAAAGTAACCCCACGACAACGCGGTGGCACTCCAGACGAGCACTGACTCAGTGCATAATAAAATATCGAACAAACTCCATTGTGCCTGCCCTGTGAATTTTTATAATATATACCCAACGAAAGGCTTACAAGTACAAACACCGCACATCTTTAAAATCCTGCTTTCATAAAACCCTAATTCTTATACGGCTGTGGCTCCGGAAGTAAAACCGCTATTGTTTCTGACAGCCACTTTGTCAAGAAACAAGCTACTTCGGCGGCTTGCGAACTCGTTTTGAAGGAGCAAACGTAAACCCACAAAAGAGAGCCAAGATAGATTCCGAAACGAGGGGACATAATGGTGAAAAAATAAAAAAGGATTCTAACGAAACCGCGCAACTGGATATGGACGGTAATAGCGCTGGATGAAGGAATAAAGAACAAAAAGGTGTCGGCTGCAACCGACAGGCACCGGGTGCACGCTAGTGACATACAGCTCATCTCAAGCTTCCGGCTATGACGGTTTTGCTTGGTCTGCTTCTTCTTCAGGGCCTATCTTTTGCAAAAGAAACTGGGTGACAGAGGGAATGAAAAGGAGTGAAGGCCTCACAGCTGGTCTTAAGTCGAGCAATTAAAAAGGCTCGGTAGTTGTTCACAACATTTATTCCTGGCAAGGAGAAATGGGGCAACAGCATAGTTTTGTTCTGCTACCTAATTTTGTTCCACGGAAACTCTGCTGTATGTGTAGACACGCACGCACGCAGACAAACAGGACTAGAAAGAGATAGAGAGAGTGGATAATGAAAATCCAGATACACGTGAAATCAAAACAAATGAGGTTTACTTATATTTCAAATTCAAATTATGGGGTTTAGTGCACCAAAAGGCGTGTCGTACTGGAGTGCACCGAGTCGACCACCTGGGGAACTTTAACGTGGGCCTAAATCTCCCCACACTTCGTTTTTGGGTATTCGACTCCATCGGAAAGGCGTTCACCCCGAATGGAGTCGAACCCGGGTCCTTGGGCTCAGAACAACACCTTAATAACTGAGCCACCACGGCAGTATAGTGCGAACCGACGGAACACTGCTAGACACGACCTAGGCGGCAAAGGCAAAAAGAAGTGCGGGAAAAATGTGTTTATCTATTCATCCAAATTGTAGTAAGGCATAAAAAAAATTCTACGGCCCAGCTCCTAAAGGGATTGTGTTATAAGGTGAAGTGGATGTATATCCGCGCAGCACTTCATCAATAGTACGAGGGTAAAATAAAAGGAGAAAAATGGAAGCCGTGAAAAGAAGGAGATACGAAAACCAGGTGTTAGAGGCGTCCACCACGAAACGTTGCCCACCGCTACAGTACATATACGCTGCAGCTGGTGTATGTAGCGTTACATGCTTTATTGTAAATGATTGCAATTAAAATAAACACAGTGTACTATTGCAGGCATGCTACTTCCCCTTTGATGGACGACCACCGTCGAAGAAAGAGTGCTATTTTCTTTCAGCAAGAATTTTTTTCGTGTAGCAAAGCGGTTTGCTCAGGACCGCTATATACGTGTCGACATCAGAGCAGAAGCGAACATTCCTTGCTCAACTGGTTGTGTTGAAACAAAGTAAGCGAGGCACGTTTCTCAGTTTTGTCAAGAAAAGCACAGCAAAGAGCTGACCGGCAGACGGGTTCCTGGCCCATGTAGCCAACAAAAAGTGGAACAAGCTGCGCGGGACCTCCAGAAACACCGCTTTGCTTGTTTCTAGCCCGTTACCTACGCAGTGCAGCCACCGAGATGGCCGGGCAAGCATTGGCCGCACTTCCAAGCCCTACACTCTGCCGTGATCACGAAACATATCGCGAAAGCCTTCATTCTTACTGATGGCGAAAAAGCAAGCGGGTACGCGCTGGTTCTTTTCTTGCAGCTCGATGGTTCCGAGATAAGCCTTGTGTAACCAACCGCACCCAAGTGGTTGTTTGCACTTGCTGCAAACAATCGCCACGGCATCCTTAGGTTTGTACTGGCCACGTTAACCCCTCCGGGGCCTCTGTACCTTGCGTGGCTACGTGGTTATTTGTGCTACCTCCGATCAGACGATGCAGATTGCTTGTTGCGTAACGGAAGGCGCAGTTTCTTTCGCCGTCCAAGCTGAGTTGCTCGCTGGCTTCGGAACGCCCACAACGCTGTCAGACAACCTCTAGACAGCTTCGATGTTTTGTCGTTTCATACGCAGTCCATTTTTACTAGCGTCTGCGTGTTTTATGAATGAATGAATGAATGAATGAATGAATGAATGAATGAATGAATGAATGAATGAATGAATTTATTCGGATTGGAGAAAGCAGAAGGGGAGAAAGGGGAAAAAACTTGCTGCCTTTTCTCCCAAAATGACCTGAACTAAGTGGTTCATAGTCTGGAGGAGATGTGTGAAATGATCCTATACCGCGACTGAACATGTTTCTTGTGAATAAATTATACTGTATAGTGCCATCATCGAACTACACTTCAAAACGAAAACTTAGTTTACCCTTTTATGTGTCCTGTTACAACACCTTTTTCTAAGTTGTTTTACGAATTTATTTTTGCACTGCGATACTTACAATTCATGAAGTCGGACTAAAAATGCTGGTGTGCGCAGTGAAATTAATCGAAAAATTGTGTGCACACCTAGGCTAAGTGTACTTGTGTGAGGGTTATTAAAAATTTAGTTAATGTGATTCCGAAATTAACCTTTCCTAACGATGACAACTGTGTTTATTCATGCTGAAGTTGCCCATAGCTTTTCACATTTGGAACGAAAATGAATGTTATTTTGCTGCACGGTTACGCGGCTTACCTCTCCCGAAGGGGCGTTGTAGGTCCGAAAGCATGAGAGAGATGGATGCACACAATGAACAAAGCAGGTTGTTTGGTTCGTCCAGCTGGTTGACAAAGCCACCAGGCGCCGTGCTCTCGCCTCACTCTACACTCCTTCGGCCATGCTGGACCACCTGCGGTTGGTATATTTGGCAAGATGGAGTGCTGGTCGAAGCTGGCTTTGCCACGTACACGTAACGCGTGAGGTGAAGCCCTCTTTTTGAAGCTCGTATGAGGACATACAGCAACATTTTGCATTCTTTTTCCATAGCGAAGCTGGCCTTCGTGAACACCGGGAGGGTTTTTGAGGACAAATCTTTGGCATGGTCTTTCGAGCCGTACTTTTTATGTGCGGAGTACCTTTGGACCGCACAATGTATGTCCGCGTCATTGCACGTAGCATTTACAATCGCAAAAAATCACATAGGCACCGGCAGGATACGAGCCTGTGTCTGTTAGACCAGACAGAGTTAGTGTCAGTCGTCTTACCAATTGGGCTATGACCGTCAGTTTGTGCCCGAGACTCAAACGGCTTACTTCCTCGCCTGTAACGGTGCGGAGTACATTATGACCTTTCAATGTCCGTCCGCGTCTTATGCTTATCCTTTGCTCTAGAAACCACTCAGCACTCTTCGAACAGCAAATAATGTGCACTGCAAAGAATTAATTGGCACTGCCAATCAAATATTTCGCCCTGCAAAGAATGTGCCGGCGTTCCGCTTGCTATTAGGGAACGCCAGGCAGCTTCGGTGTTAACATCGGCGTTCGCGACATCACCTTTAAGTTAGTGAAACTGCGCTGATTTTTTAGACCAGGTGTTTGGAGTTCCGTGTTCCGTGTGGGGTCTGATGTGGTTTCAGGAAACTATATGTCTAGCCACTTCGACCAGAGATGAAGGGAAGCGGAAAGGTGCGCCAAGAATGTCGCCACAGACCCGTCGAGAAAAGAAGGTACAAAACCGAGAGGTGTGCGGCACGTGTGAAGATTATCTCTTGCCGACCTGCGTGTCTCTAGTCATCTGCACTACACCGCTAAAACGTGCTAGTCTTGCCTGTATTTAACTCTGACCTAACAATTATGAGCCATGCCATTGTGTGCGGGTGGGTGACCAGCGAAGTTGTGTAAAGTACACATTACACACATGCATGGTTAGACAGTGTACGTGCATTCGTCTTCCTCATTTCGTAACAGTAGTTTCCACGGCTTTGTGATTACGTTATGATACTTGGGAGGACTAGAAATTTATTCTGGCAGACCAACATGGGGCCGTCCATTTTTTCTCCCGTAGAAGCCAATGTCCTGGCAGCAGACAGGAATTCTCCAGCGACTACAACTTCAAAGTTGACTAAATAATGTGGACAAAGTAAGTGAAACTCGAGCTAACGGACGATTTGTCTTAGCGGCCAAGTGCCTGTTTTATTTAAATCATCGATAAAGTGAGAGTTAATTTTTTTTTTCTGATCATTCGCGATAAAGTTGGCTGTACCGAAAAGCGTTTTTCCGCAAGCACATGAAAAAATGCACGGAACCCCAGCCCTATAAAGCCTCGCTTTAGAAACTTGCTTAAAGTGGTTGCAGAGGTTTTAGGCGTCTACCATTGTGAGAATAAGGCAATGCTTCACATTGCCACCAAGTGAAACGCGCACATATACCATTTTTTGTCGTCCCATGACAACGTTCACATGGGAGTAGTTGCCAAACTATTTCAAAGCACTGCCTAAGAGTAGCACATACCTGCAGAGAAGTACTACCATCATACCTCTTACAGTAGTTCGTAGAGAAAGGCAGTGCATTTAATGAGGGCGGAAACGTAACAATTGAGCGCGTACTATTTAAAGTACTAAATGAAGAATACCAATATTAAGAAAGGACAACCCAAACACTTCTTCGGGTTCTGTTCAACCTTCGTGCTGTGATATGTTTCCTACGGCTTGGTAGATTCCCCCCCCCCCCCCCCCTTCCGCCTTCTGATTACTCGTTTTTTCTGTCCTTGCTGCTGTCGCAGTTTCCTGAAAAAAATTACAATCATTTTCAAAGCCTGTCAAAAACTATTTATTCCGTATTTTTAATCCTGAAGCCGTCAAAACACCACCTTCTACGAAACTATCTTACTTTCATTTAACGATCATTTAGATAACAGCCCGAAAACAGAGCTGTCCTTCCTGCGTCGACACAGCTCGCCCTCCCATCGAAGCGGAAGCATCGAAGAACGCAGGCGGCAATGTCAGGGCTGCTGCAGGCGACAGCGACCACGCCACGCATGTCTAAAGCCAACTGCACGTCATAAACCCGGGGCTTGGGCTTCTACCAGCGCCGCCTCTTAGGCAGCATCACTGCCGCTTCCTTTTCTTCGGTGGCCCCACATGCAGCGACACTCTACTCGGAATTTCCGGCCGACAACTAAACAGCGAACCGGAAGCCTGCAGCGGCGAAGGGGGGAAGGGAGGGTGCTACAACAGCGGCCCAAACCTCCACGCGTGCGGGGACAAAAGAAGAGCGGCCAGTTGACGACCTCTCAACTCCTTCCCTCTTCCTTGGCGTCACAATGACAAGGAGTGCGTCTTGCTCAGCAGCCCACAGCGGGTGGCGCCGGTCGCACCTGCATGCAGCCTGCAGGTGTCAGCGCCATCGGCCGCAAGTATAGATGCAGCCTGTGAGGGGGCCGTAGCCACGGTGACATAAGAGGCTGCTTCGTGGTCGGTTGCAAATTTGCAAGCTACTGCAAGCGATTGCAAATTCGCAACCGCTTACAAAATTGCAAGAATAGTACACACTTCCAGCGCAGACCTGCCTCCTAACCGCGAACCTACATACCAGGCCTGCACATCCATGCTACAAGAAGATACCATACCGAACCAATAGTGACAAAGTAAAATACCGAAATACAACAACAAGTTTAAAGTTAGGCTGTGTGTTCAAATCTTATGAGTGTGGGATCAGAGCGGTGAATATGATATGTTCCAGTTTATTGTATGCGGAAATAGATATTGGAGCATGTGTCTACAAGTACACATGAGGTATGCACCACCGCTCTTTTTTTTTAATTTTGTGAACATTAGTTCTGATTCTGAGGTCTGCCACTATTTTAAGAAAACTCTTTTCTGTGCAGCGGGGAGTAGAATACGGATCATTCAAATTTCGTATTATGAGACGCACTTCTAATACTTTTGCTGACAACTTATTAGAGCGTCTCTGGTTATGCTATCGCTGTAAGCCGCTTCCCTTAGCTGTTTGGGGAACCCAAATTTCTTAAGATACCTGAGCTCTTTGCGTGAAAGATATTGCTCACACTAGCGAGTGAAGCTGGTATACAAAGAGCAAAGGCAATATACTATACAGATTCACATCGATACCACTGGCATCGATACGCTGCAAGACGGCATACAGGTGACGGGAGTCTAGCGCTATAAATGCTTTCTACGAAGGCTTTTTAATACTATATCTGTTGAAAACGGAGAACGTCAAAATCGCTTTCTTTCCAGAACCGAGCGGAGTAGCAGCTAACACCCGAAGTAAGAAATTTTCCTGACCAGCGCAAACACGCGCACGCTGGCGTCAAAACTATACTCTTGGCACAGGCAGCCCAATGAAATTGAATGGTTATCTCGTTCACTAGTTCACCGAAGTCCGATAAACGTTTAAGCGGAGGAACATGAAGAAGAGTAGAAGCATCAGGTAGCCAGTGGGGGCAAGAAAGGGGCAGTGGAGCACTCCTTCGAAATTTCCATTACAGTCAGCACAATAGACAGTGTAATGTAATAAACATAACTCTGAATGTGTCCCACAGAAAATTCTTTATTTATTATTTGTTACTTCCCATGGCTCAAAAGGCATTGGATAGGAAAGTGGTATAGCCTATATTTTGAGCAACGAACACTAGTCAACACGTTATTTTACAGACTTAAAATAAACGAAAAGAGACCGCTGGTATATAATGCACCTGTTATGCGATAAAAACTCGAAAATATTTATTTCGAAGGACTTCCACGTCGAAATATGTGAGCTCCTGGTCCCAACAACCAAAATACGAACAAATTCATCTGCAGCAGAACAGAGAATAGGGCTAGATGGTAAATATTCATTTATCTTGGAGGCCAAAACGCTCATCTTTCTTCATTCGTCATAGTTTTGTGAGCCCTTTGACCACCAAGATGAATTTCATCTCCATCCGTCTCCTTCCCACGATTATCTCCGCCATTTTAGAGACACTACAAACTGCGCAAAAAGTTCCAGACCACGCTCATCATGTGGTGGTGCCATCTTGCGCTACTGTGTTGCTCTACCTTCCTGATGGGCCAGAGTCTGCCCGTGATCGTTCGTGAGGGTGGGTGTGAGCGTCAGCATGCATGGCAAGGCGTGAAAGGTGATCGTGCGCCGGATGGCAAGCACACCATGGGTGGGGTGCAGGGAACGGTGGCTTGACAGAAGCCAGCGATACCGGCTTCCTTCACTGTGCACGCAAGGCCGGCACGGCAAATAACCCAAAGCATGCCGACGAAAGGTAAAACTACGCCTTCGTTGTTTGCGAAAGGAGAGCGTCAGCCACTGAGTCGTTGTGGTGACGCAGCGAATGCGTTGCCTCTACGGCGCGAAGCTCCCTTTGCTGCCGCGCGATCGTAGACGGTACCGGTGGCACGTACACGCCGTCCGACTCTCTCGGTCGGTGGGCCCCAGTGTTGCTTACTCGGGGAGTCGCGCGGGCGGCCGGTGTTGATGACAGAGGAAGGGTGAGGTCCTCCCTGTGGCGCATCAGGAACGAAAAAAAAATGACGCCGGCTTAGCTGAGCTAACCCTTGATATGAAAAGCGAAAGCTTGGTTTAGCCTGGTTAAGTTTTGGCTTCCCTTTCTTAACCTTTCATTTAGCTGTAATTATTATACTGTTCGTCCCAAGCCTGCCTTTGTCTGCGGTTGTGGTCCCGTTTGCGGCGTTCTCCGAGCCGAATGGTTTCTCTGGCGATATCCGCTGCGCGGTCAGACGCAACTTTCCGTCGACGTCTCAAAGCCTGCCGCTCCCGCGCAACGGTCAGAGAAGACGGCCAAGCCTCGCTCTCATCCATGGCCAAGCTCGCATGCACGTGGCGAGTCAGGTGGTCAGGCGCGAACCAGCTGCATAGAGCGCATGCGCCAAGCCAGCCGCGGCGGCGTCAGCGGCTAACGAACGCGGCCATCACGTCATGGGTTGCAAAGGACTCGGTGCAGCTGCGGGGAAATGAAGGTCAAAGTCGATCCCCGTGACGGCGAAACCGCTCGGTGAGACTAGTAAAGCTTTGTTTAAAATACTCCGCAATTTTTATGGCGATGACGGGATCGAAGAAAATGTCCAGAAGCATTCAAGTGGATGTGGGAATAAATGCGTTAAGCTGCCCTGCTACGCCCCAGGCCCCTTTAAAGTCGGCTTTACTGCTACACTCAACCGTACTGCTGCAAAGAGAACTTCTCTAGCGGTAAATAAGCAGTCTGATGACAAAATCGGAAGGCCTAAGAGCCGTTTATAAATAAGACTCTATATATCCTTTTCAAGCGCTACAGCAGGGCCCCTTTAAACTTGGCATCCCTGACACGCAGAAATATGAAGCTGGAAATACATCTTTACGGGCAATATAACAAGCCTTGTGTGAAGGAATGAATGCCCTATTGGCCATTTTCAATAAGACATTTCCTTATCAGCGCTCGAGGGCCCCTTTAAACTTAGCATACATACAACGCAATACCTACATGGAATACGTACTTTACGGGCACATAATACAAGCCTAGTGTAGAATAATGCCATGCCCATGCATGAATTCATACTGCTGCTCTGCAGGTGACACATAAACATCAATCATACATCATACATAGCACTACATGCATCGCACATCATACATGCATGCATACATGCATGCATCATGCATAACATGCATACATACATACATACATACATACATACATACATACATACATCAGCATCATACATACATACATACCATACATACATACATACTACATACATACATACATACATACATACATACATACATACATACATACATACATACATACATACATACATACCGACAGGCAGGCAGGCAGGCACACAGTCGGGCTTTCTCACTTACAAAGAAAGGGTGCACATTTAAAATTGGCCCGAGTCATCGCTTTGATTGTGATGATGGCAAAGCCAAGCGAGTGCACAAGAGTATGAGGGTGAGCAACCCCGAGCAATAGAGTATGATGGTAGTGAAGAACAGCACGAGCGGTAAAGCGGGGATGTCGAAGGCGTAGTGATGTCCTCAAAGGCCTACGGATCAAGACGCTAATGGGATCTGCACTATGTGGCGGCTGAAGGAGAGTACATCCCCATGGTATGAACGTCGGTGCAAGCAGGAGAGTATGTATTGCAGTAGAGGCTGCTTAAAGCATTTGTGCACAGGCAGACCACGGAAATGTGAGTGTGTTTTTAGGATGCTCTTCCAAAACACACATCACATTCTTCAGCCACACACGTGGTTGGTTCTTGGCACATGTCGTTGAAAAAAAAAACACGGTCGTTTTCACGTGTGCATGATGCAGGGTTGCATCTTTACGAGGTTTTTAGTGTCAGTTTCTAATAAAATGTTTCCAATCTAAAATTAGTTTCTAATCTAAAAATTTCATTTACTGCTAATAAAAAATGGCTCCCGCTAGCCTATATATCTTGGCACAATATCGCCACGACTGCCGAAAATTCCGTCCTGGGCACCGCCACCTCACCCCTGCCGCGGCGGCTACCATGCACCGCCTCCGAACCAATTCCTACCCTCATGGCACCCTAATTCACGCCACAGATTTGACCATGTAGCCCTCCCTCTGCAAATTCTGTCCCCTGTCCTACACCCTCTGCCACATGGTATGGGAGTTCCAACACACCCCATCCCGAACCCCTAATCCCCTCCTATTGTAGGAGCAGTGGGCGGGCCAGCTGCCGAGCTCCGACCTTGCATTCCAGCGTTGGCGGTTAGGGAGGACCGGAGCTGCCAGTGAAGCCCAGGGCTACCTTGACTAGGAGGTCCCCATCGGGCGGGCGCTCCAACATCAGCCCTCGCTCTGCTCCACATACAAGTTTATTCTCTCTCTCGCTGCAAATGTCGTAGAAAGACGGCGGTCTGGGGCCGCCCCTGCCACGTAAATACCCGTCTTCTGCCCCCGCCGACCTCTCGCACTCTTCTTCTCCCTTCTAGCTACTCCTACGATAAACACGGTGGATGTGTGCTCAAGTCAGTTCAATTTTACCGCTTTCCACTGCTCGCGTTCAATCTACTGTAACCTTTCCTTACTGTTAGACTTCTTGGAATGCCGCCATGAGGTCTAGAGTGGGGCGCGAGCTTTTCTTGTATTTTGTGCTTAAACATTGCTTTCAATTGGTCTTTTTATTTTCTATCGCAGAAAAATGAAGAAGCCATGTATTTTTAATGAGAAAAGGAGTGAAAACCACTTATTTATTGATGTTCTGCCTTAAATATGCCTAATGTTTTCCTTTTGCCGGACAACGCTGACAGCTATGAATTGTGTTTCCAGACATAGTGGTTTGTAAAAGTTATGCCTCAATAACTTCCCCGTTTAAGAATTTATTTTAACTTTTGGCAGGGCGGCTGAACTGAGGGACGAAACAAACAGACATTAAGTAAACAGGCAGAGGCGCCAGCCGGTGATACCTAAGCATAAAATAAACAGATAGACAGGCAGGACTATCTTGTAGTATCGGCTTTAATAATTCCGTTGCGAGTCAGCGCTCTAGTCTGTGTATTTCCTTCCTACGTCCGTGTTGAGTTAGCGCTACATCACGATGTTCATTAACTACATAATCACAAACTGAAACAATAAAAAATTCTCTTAGAGTCGACTGCTCTACAGGAGCAGTTTGCTGAAGTTACTAACGCTAGCTTGAAAGCAGCATTTCGCTTTCCATCGTGAAATTGGCCGCCGAGCACGGTGGCGGAATTAAGGACAATTAAAGCGGAGAGTTGGTTACTGACTAATGAACTCATACTTCTAGCAAACTTTAACTGGTGTGTGTTCCGTCGTTTCTTTCTTTCGTCCTGTGTTAAGTTCGCTAGAAGTATGAGTGCATTAGGCGGAATTAAGTTTCCACTAAAAAAAAGCAGACGCATTCGGAAAAGCATGTGCCGCTGAAAATCGCAGTCATAAAAAAAAAGACACAGAAAATTACAAGCACACACATTTTCTTGATGGATGCCGCTGCCATCGCGCGATTGAAGCCAGCGTCTCAGCTTTTGTGACTGATATACTCATGGCCATAGCCATTCCATCTCGATCACCACGTTGACAGAGCGCTGGTACAGTACCATTTGGGCAGCATGGTTTCGAGCTTCCACAAGTTTTCTCGTGAAGTCATTGGTTTAAACTGCCTGTGACTGGTTACGTTTGTTGACCTCGGCCAGTGATGTAATAACTTAGCAAGATTTAGGCGAACGGAATGCTGCTTTACACGGATTGTGCGGGCTTTAGTTTCCAAATACTTTTTGGCATTGCCTTTCTTGTCTGATTCTCTCTCTCTCTCTCTCTCTCTCTCTTGTTTGTCTGTCTGTCCGTCCGTCCGTCCATCTGTCTCTCTGCCAGCTGTCTCCATGTCTCTTTTTCTCCATTTATCTGTCAAAACTAATTGCGTACGCGTGTTTAAACCATTACACCCTTCGTTACGTGGATGAGTCGTAAGGCGTTTTAATTCGAGAGGCTGTTTTTGTAACACCATGGCTGTTAAGAAGGAACCCTTAGAACAGATTCACCGCTAAAATGTACCGTTTTAATACACTTAAAATACCTATTAGAACGTCATCATGCGGAGGCCGACCTTAGGCGCATCTAATCCATCGTACGTACGTCTTGACACATGTGGTTTGTAAATTCCTGTTGAGGACGTGTTCGTGAGTGGTGCCTGTAGGGTTACTTAACAAGTCGGAGCCTGTGCAAAGGAGAAATAAAAGAACAAAGCAAACAAGTATGCGGAAGCTACGGCGACCACACCCAGAACCTCATTCACAAGCCAAGCAACATAAAAGGAAATATGGGCTGGATAGGGTATGGCGCAGAAAGAAACAACAAAAAAAGTCCGTCTCGCTCACCTTAGAGTAATAAATGCTTTATTGATGCTTCTCTGGCGGTGCATAGGCGTCAGAATGGCTCCTTCCTAAATGGCCAACACCGACACGTGACGCATTTGGAAACTGGAATATTAGGTGACCATAGTCAGCATCAACGCATGGCTGGCCAAGTTCGGCCTAAGTAGCCCATCCCGTGCCTGCGGATACGCCGGCGATGTACCCGACAGCCGGGGCATCAAGGTAACACTTTTGTCTGGACCGGTTCTGCTGAACGAGCTAAGGTTTATGTGATTACCCTTTCTAGACAGCCCTGTCATTTGCGGGCTGTACCCGGTAGAGGAAAATGCCATGTCGAAAAAAAGCAATCAATTCGAAGAATACGAGAAGGCCGGGAGAGTAGTAACGCCAGAGTGCATGGCTCATTGCGCACTTCTTTTGGCGAGCTCTGAGGGAAGTAATCCATGGCTGCGATAAAATAACGTACAATCTCTAGAGATGACGTACATCTCCCCCGCCGCCACCTAACTCCTGAATGTTCCGTATGACGTTTCGCAGTTCTCTTTCTTTGCGCCTCGACACGGCCGCTGCACTCGGTCTAATTTTGCGTACTCGGGTGTTTTTTACGCTGTCGTTACTTTGGATTATGTGAACATGGGATTGTGTGAAATCTCCGGTCACGCGCTGCGACTCTGCGCGAATAACTTTATTGAAGCAGAAAATTAAAGCTTTATGAACACAGGGCCTAGCTCCGCCAGGGCTTTTGAACGTTCGCCGCACCCTAGGTAAACCACGCACTCCTGAAGGGAGGCGACGGCAATTAGCGGGAGGTTATTGTGACGTTAATACGTTACATTTTTCGCAGCTTATGCGCTATGTGGGCTTCGAGTAAGGGATTAAATTAGTTACGGTACTGGACGATGGCTGTAAAAGCATTGTTAGCAACTGCCCACGTCACTCTTTTTAATAAAAATGATTGCGCTAAAAAGGGACACGGACGGAGTGAGGACAGACACACACCGCGCAGTCCGTCCTTTCCGCTTTCCCGTCTTTTAGTGCAATCATTTTATTCAACAATGGAGTACCAACGTGCCCGGACGCTACACTTATACTCTTTGTAAGTCGACGAATTCAACAGAAGCAAAAACCAACCCCTATATCAAATATTTGTGGTTCTCCAGGGATGCCTTTTACCCCCAGTTTTATTTTTTTTTATACGGAAAGTAACTCTGTTCGCGTCTTGGGTTAACCCGTTTGCGCAAATGCTTGTGCGGAGTTGTCTTACCCTGCGTACGACTTCGCGGGGGTATCCCGATAGCGGCGGTTGGTCCTGTGTAAAGGTTGCACATCCTTACACTCCTACGAAGTAATAGAAAAGCATCCACACCAAGTCGCCTCGCCTCCCTTCTCAAAGCTAGTTCCTCTTTGAGCTTCACCTTCTCCGTATCGAAGTAGTTGCGTAGCTCTGCACCAGTCAGTCCTAGCTCTTGTCCATGTTTCATTATCTTTTCCAATCCGGCTACATACCATTTTTTTATGTATCGGCGAAATGCGAAGAACAGTAGTAAGGCTCCTCTCTACAGATGGTAAACTGCGGGTCCTGGCAGGCTCGCCAGTTTCGTTATGAATGTTGGGCCGGACCGCGTAGAAAGTCACGAGCCTGGACTACGTTCTTGCAAACGCACACACACCAACTATAACAACTGGACTGATATACAAAGCGGGAATAGACACCTCATCACAAGGACCTGGGCGCGCTTCATAAAAGGGGCAGAAAGAGAACATACAACTTCGCTCCATTCAAAATTCTCGCTAGTCGAAATAACGGTTAGGTTAATGTTCAAGTTATAAAAAAAAAAGGACAACATAGGGATAGGTGGCGACTCACTGGCTATCTTTCCTGCACGTGACTTGTGACACCTCAAGGCAACATGCCTAATCTCTGGCAGATACCTCTAACAAAACAAATTCTACAGAAATTCAGGGAATTATCTACTAATGCGTAGCATTCTTATGCCGCCTGTCTTGAGTGTGGGTTTTCTCCATCCAATTTTTTTTTTTTTTTTCTAAATCCCGTTCAACCAATTATCTGCAATTACGCTATTATAACGATCGCAGGGGACTGGCAGGCCGGATAGTTTTGTCCACAGGCTTTCACATCTCTCTCAACGTGGCCGCTTTAGACGCGCTAGAACCCGCGCCAACCGTCTTCGCGAACTCGGTGTCTCTGTCTCTGTGTCTCGGTGTCCCACTTAAGGCGTGAACGCACATGAACTGGCGAGGATAACAGCACGGGAGAGATCACGCCACGAACGCTGGACAGAGTACTATCGGACTAGCTGCTGCCGGGCGCTCCTCACGAGGCGCACGCTCACGTGCGCTCAGTGTGTTAGTGCGCAGCTCATAAGCGTCCTCTACCGTGGTTTGGGCGGCGTCGCCGGTTTTGTAACCGAACGAACGAAGGGAACACCGAAGACAGAAGAAAAAAGGAAAACGGAGGAGGAAAGTGGAACGAAAGTGTGGGGGGGAGGGTGGTGTATACCGGGCGGTTGCGAGACGCTGCCTTGCGGCGAGGCGCTCCGAGATAACCGAGAGAACGAAGACGCCACCGACTATGAGCCAGCAGGAGAGCGGAGGGTGAAAGTATGGAGAAAGTGTGAGGGGGACGGCAGCGTGCGAGAGCACGCAGCGCATAAGCCAGCATGCGCTGAGTGATGCACGTACATCGGTACTTCTGCCTCCTTCTTCTTGCGTGGCTCATCCCAACCACGTGACACTTGCGCGTGAGGTTCAAACAGGATTTACAATAACATGCTCGGCGGCGGCGACGCGCTGCGAGGAAACGGCAGAGTAGCGGGAGTCGCCGTGCGTTTGGTGATCACGCGAGCACTTCCTGAGACGCACAGCTACGCGCCGTGACCGAGGAGTCTGCAGTTCGCGCTGCGCACCAATGATTTTATAAAAAAGCAATTCATTAATTCTGGTGTTTCACAAAACTCAGTATAACATTATAACAGAAAGGAAATCACAGGCAGCGGCAGGATTCGAACCTGTGCCTGGTAGATCGACTGAGTTAGAGTCAGTCACCCTGCCCACTCGGCTCCGACCGTGAGGGAGTGCCCGAAGTCAAACGGCTTACTCACTCGGCTGTGACTGCGGGTTGAGGAATCACGTGACCTGCTCGACACAAAACCCGTGATAGGGTACAGGTTAGTCGACCAGATTTAGGGGAAACCCCAAAGGTGGAGTAAGTTTCTGCGAAGGAAAATTTGAAATCCACCTCAATGCAGACGGGCTACACGGAAAAGCTGTAGGGCTGTCTAACAAGCTCCGTTGTTAAAAAGATAAGTCCAGAACAAGGACCAGGAGGATTGAATCCTGACGCACCGGGACGAACGAAACGAGCGAAGTTCAACTCGAACTAAAGCTGGGATAGCTTTCCCATGGGGAGCAGTACATCCCCCCGCGAGGGGACGTCAATTTTGACGTTAAGTAGGGTACAAAGTTGTTGCACTGTGGCACGCCCACGAAGGTGTGCGTTCACTGGCGCCGTTCCGTTCCTTCTTGCCCTTCTTCCCCGGGGGAAATTTTGCTTCTTCTTTGCCGTTATAGCAACAAAGATGGAGTAAAGGTCGTTGCAGCAGCGGAGAAGAGGCAAATTGGTGCAATCGTGGACTTAAAGCGTCGTGATGGTCGTGAAGGTTGCGTAAAGCTTCGCTATCTTCAAGTCTAACGTGTTACTGCGAGCTCCCTTCATTTTTGGTTTTTTGGTTTTTTTGCAAGCACGTGGCGCAAGCACACGCACAAGCCTGAACTACGCCATGCGCTCCGCACGAGGTGTACGCTAACGCTGCGCTCACATGGGCTGAGTTTTCTGATAACGCTCTACGCGGAACTAAAAGCTCAGACAGCTCTGCTGTCAGAACGTAACCGCAAATATCATGATTCTCAGGTGAACACTACAAGAGCTGAATAATGACTGATGGTTAGGGATTTTTCGCCGGCTACGTCATTAAGTCCTTAGTAGATAATATTGTGTGAAGGAAGGGGATAATTTAATGTTCCGTCCGGTAAGGAGTACTTCCTCATTGATGGCAGCAGCGCCCGCCGTGGAACAAAATGATTGCGTTGCGTAAGCTTCCCAATCATTCAAAGGAAGCAAAATTTTGTGTTATCTTCATGAGCCGCCCTATTTCCAAAGCCGGCCTCGCCATCTTTCCGTCAGTATCATCGTCTTCTCCACGACATCTTTCAGCTCTTTTGCTCGTGGAAGTTCCAGAAACTACCGTTGTCCCCTCGTTTCATGCTACACCCTAGCTGGCCCTCGAATTAATCAACGGCTCGAAGTTCATATCTCGCCCGTGATTTTCCATCGACCGAGTTAGCCCTATGAGCTCGCATACTGCAACCAACTGGTACCTTCGTTGTGCCAAGACAGAGACAGGCAGCTGACAGGCAGCGGAGATGCCGAAAGAGGACTCAGCGGTGATGCTCATTTTGCTAGTGCTTTAGCCGACCCCGCCACTCCCTCTGCGCAGTTAAAAACTAGTCTGAAGCAGATGAAAGGAGCGAAACTTTCCCGCACTGCAAGGGTGGCGAGATGGAAGCGGAGGCGTCATTTCCGGATTGACGGAACACCAGCGTGAACACGATTTGTCCATCAAGGCGGCGCTTCTCATGTGTTACGTTGGAGAGAGGGCGCCTGCTTCCACGCCCTACCCGTGTCACCGACTGCGATTGCTTCTGAAAGCCCCCATTATTGCGGCGACGCGAGATGAGATGATCGCCACACGTCGATGGTTTTTACTGTTTCGTTTCTGTGTTTGTTTTTAGGGGCGAAGCCCCTCTTGCTCGGGCCCTTTCCCGTCCCTCGTTGCTGCTGTATACGGCATGGCACATTAATGATGATTGTGGCAGGATCTCCCTAGGGATTGGCCAACCAAAGATTGGACGAAGAGGACAAAGCGTTCAACGCGTTCGTTGCAAGGAGAAGAGGAAGAAGAAGAGGTTGTCGTTCGTCGCCTGAGAGCTCAAGACCCGTACCGGGGGTACGGTACACGACACAAGACGCTCTGCAGAAGGCGACGGCCAAGGTGGCTAAAATGTCACACACCGAATTCGCCAACTTACCCATGGAGATGCTCATCGTCGAAAACAACCCCTACATATCCACCACAAACATCGACGTCGTCGACGGGCTTGTCAACGGAGCGGAGGAAAGCTTGACGTGTCGAGTCTCTATATGATGTGTGGGCGAATGTTTCACGGTTTTATCGATAAGCATTTTTGCTTCGCCCCTCTCATCATCATTCACTTCATGGAGATGGCGGAATTTTTTTTACTTCTTCTTTTTCTCTCCTGACTTTTATAGTTTGTACTACACTCACCAGCCTCACAGAGAACTAAGAAAGAAAATTAGGTGTTCCTTTTCCCGAGTTTTAGTCTCAATTTTGGACTGCCATTTACCTTCGTCTTCTTCTTTGTCCTTAATACGTATCATGTTTTGCATTTTGCATAGGGGTCGTCTTGGCGTCTTTCCCTGGTGTTTCTTGTGTCTTTTGGCATATACCCGCATAGATTACCTGTTTCAGGTAGCTCATGTGATCCACTTACTCCATTTTCTCAACCGCGGGGGTACTAGCTGATTGGTAGGGATAATAAATATAATCGCAAAATATTCTTAATGTGTGCGTGATATGGCTAGGCCAATTCCTGATATTTGGTTTCGATTCTTAAGGATTGATGTGGTCTGGTGCATGTTTCATGCCTCTCCTCGATCAGCTGGGGTGCATGACGAGGTGCTAGGTCCGCCTTGAAAGTACGCACTATCCTCGTTAATGTCAGGAGCACTACGTGGGGTGAATGTGTGACCTATCTCCGCATTCGGGCGGAAACGCTTAAACAATTGCGCATGAACAAAATGAGGAGCAGGGTCTGCATCCCGCTTACCAGTCTTAACGCCCATGCGGATGCAAATCTGGCGCGTGTTCTGGTTAGTAATTCTTGTAGAGTTACCGAACAGACGTCTGCTTTCCTGCATTATCCTCGAAAATACAGATGCAACACAAGACGCTACAAAGTTATCACAATTGACCTCAGAGCAAACGCTAAGCACAGAGCCAACACCGATCTCCGGATGAGTCAAGGCCGATTACCACCGGTCGCAAGACTGCGGCTGAACAGCTGAAAAATTCGCAACAAGAGAAAAAGCAGTGCAACGGTTGCGGTCATCAAATGGCTAGCGCGTGCATCTCGTAGTCTACGACCCTAGTTAAATCTGAAACGGAAAGGTTAACGCAAACTACATGGCCGCTACTGGATAGCGCTTGATATCGCGGCGATGGAACAGCGTTAACAGATCGCTTGACGCCATCTGGAGGCAAAAAACATCCGGAGACGGCGCTAGAGCCTTGAGAGAGCCATTGGAGACTCTTGACCCGAAACCGCTAGGCCGCCACTTCGAGGGCCGTGTGAAGCTCCTCCGTCCTCTTCTCAAAATCGGAGCTGTTTTTTCTATCCCATCGAATTGGCCTCGCTTGACTGCTCCATGGCGTTTCGCGCAATGCAGTCACTAACTGCATTGCGAAATGGTTTACAAAATAAGACGCAAACAACCCAGCATCTAATAACGGCTTATTCGTGGCGTTTTATCCCTTCGGATTTGTCGCGAGTTGGAAGTAATACAAGGCGAGAGGACCTCTGGAATGACAGTGAGTGATACCTGCATGAAAGTGCCGCAATTTCTTTTCTGGGCCAATCAGAGCACTGGTTCCACAGGATTATCCGAGAGGAAAACATATGGTTCCTGAATATAACCTACATTTTCGTCGCTATTTCTCCCTAACCTAATCGCGCTGCTGAGCACGAGGTCGCGGGTTCGCTTCCCGGCCGCGGCGGCCGCTTTTCTGATGGAGGCGAAAAGCAAAACGCCCGTGTGTACGAGATTTCGGCGCACGTTAAAGATCCCCAGGTGGCCAAAATTAATCCGGAGCCCTCCACTACGGCGCGCCTCATCGCCTGCGTTGCGTCGGCGCGTTAAACCCTACAATCAATCAATCCATAACCTAAGTTGTCATAGGTTACGGGCGACATATTTTGAAAACTGTGAGTGAGATGAGTTGGTAAGAGCCTGTAAAGGGCTAAGCGCGAAAAAGAGTGTTGGGATTGGGGTAACTACGAGTAAGGGCCATCGCAGCTAATTACATTCTGAGGAGCAGATTACGGGCCTTTCAGACTCCGTCGTGAAAGAAGATGGAGCAGTTATGAACAATGAACACTATAAAGGATACAGTGCACCGTATATTGTGTGACGTCATGCCAGTAAGGGCAACAACAGCTGTAAGCCTGTTCCTTGAGAGACAAGGGAGAGCTTCCAGTTGCACGCCGACCTCGTTTATCTCAAATCCACTGGTTCCAGCAATCCACGCTGGCGAGTGCTCTCGCAGCCACCCGCCTCTATTTTCACAAAACAGAAAGGAGGGGGTGGATGGCGGTTCACTGGGCCAGCGTACGATGGGAGACCGAGGAAATCAACGCTCTTGGTTGCCTCATGGGGATCTTGACGTGAGAAGTCACTCGAGGTCTCGTTATCCAGACGCAGCGGCGACAATCAAAGCGTCGTGTTCTTCAAGTATTTTTGAACTCTTGGTCACAACAAACGCTCGCAACCACCTCGGCGCGGTTCTGGCATAAAACCAGTGCATCTTCGCACGATGGGTCCTGCCGACTGATGCTTTCTACCGAGGGGACAGACAAGAGGGCGACAAGACTCCTGCAACAATGCATCAAAATCCAATCAATCAATCAATCAATCAATCAATCAATCAATCAATCAATCAATCAATCAATCAATCAATCAATCAATCAATCAATCAATCAATCAATCAATCAATCAATCAATCAATCAATGGTTAATTAAATAATTACTAACCAGAATACACAATAACTAGGGGTTGGCGATTGATCGAGTAACCTTCCGATGAACCAATTAATGCTTAATTCGCAATTAATGTTTTTAATCAGTTAATCGGTTGACGTCACATGGTCTAAATGAAGCAAGGGTGTCATGGTTACATTGTGCGCAAGCATGTCAAGGCTCATATTCGCACTCGAATAACCTGCCTTACTTTACGACAGAAAATGATGCAAGTATGGTCAGAGATAATAGTGATTAAAACCGCAAGATGATATTCAAGACAGACGGGAAGATCGATACTCTGAATACAAATATACACTGTACAAAAAACGGCGAGCGGGCACTCCCATCCGTTTTACCAATATATGAACCAACACTGGCGTAAGTAATCCACGTTTAATCGAAGCCTCGTGCAATTACGAAGCGTGCTAATGTTCCTGATTCTAGAAATAGAATGTGGTGTTCGGCGTTCCGCTGACATATGCGCCATGATGATGATCTGCTGAGCCCATCTGGGATGTCTATTGCTAGCCTGACTTAGCCCTGTAGTCATTCTGCTCTTTTTTGCTCTATCCCTTCATACCCCCTCTACTCCCCTTCCCCGCACTGGGTTGTATGGAGGTGAGCTCCCCGCCGAGCTCAATATTATTCCTACTGCACTTTTTTTCCTTTCTCTTCTCTCAAACCACTACAAAAAGCTTTGAACACGCCTAGGAGCATACTTACAATATTTATTATTATATTTTTGTAATTATTGTAAAATATTATTTTTGTCATTTTTTTCTTCAACTAAAGCAACCAATTAATCGATTAATTACCCGATTAAAGCCTTCCGATTAATCTGATTGTAAATTCGAAGCTAACTATAAATTCGAGCCCTAACAATAACCTATATAAGTCGTTCCCGGGTATCCAAAACTTTGAATGATCACAAAGCAAACTTTAATCTTCAGTGAACATCGTGCCACATTCCTTTGGAGCACCGTTAGACGCCACCGAGAAATTCTTCCTAAAAATAACGGTATTTCAAGAAATACCGGACAAGACGAACGAAGGGTGGGGACACATGTCAGCCTCTCGTACCTTCAGTCGCTGCTTTCTTTCGCGTGTGAGAAACCAATAAACGTCAAGTTCAACTTCAGGCACTTGACAGTTCAACTTACGAAATGTTAAGCGCTTGGTGTCGTTGTCCTCGTGCTGTCGTTCACCTCGGAAGTTTGCTCTTTCAATTAGGACTTTGGTATTTCTGCTTGTAATTGGACACAATTGAAGAGCAACACGTTAGTAAGTAGCTTTTCAGGCTGATCTCAGCAGCATTCCTGGCAGCGCCTTCCAGATAGTGAAACTCGGATCCGCTGGATGGGTGCGTAAGGAGGCTGAAGGGTTCTCAGCGCCCAGAGGACGCGCCGCCGGCACCTGGCAGATCCACAGGTGACCTTGAAAGGGATAGCATTTGGCAGCACCTTAGCGTCGCAGCCTACCCTTTGATAAAGTCAAGGTCCTTGAGGCCATCGAGCATTGTTCCAGGAAGCAAAAGCTTGAGGTTGGTCCGTTGGTTCGACATTAATGTAAATGGTTTAAAGGCGCTAAGAACGCGGACACACGAGAAAACAGTTTGACAGACAAGGCGCCACTCTTGCGAGTACTCCCCCTTCCGGGATATTCTCCTTCCGGGAAGAAAAATTATCATCACTGAAAGGAGAGTAAGGAAGCTCAGTAGATGAAAGCCAGTCAAAATGAAAGCAGGACGGCAAGACAGTTCTCGAACGGGCTTATGACGCTGTAGCGACAAAGGGGGGCCTCGGGGATCGGAGCGGTGCAATTCATGAAGAGCAGGGAATATCGAGACGCTTAGGTGCAGACGAAGTCGTACACACTTGCGCGGAGGATGCGGCCGTAGCAATATGTCGCTTGAAGCGAATTGGTGCTGCAACAAAGGCTTTGGTATACATCTCGAGCGTTGCTTGTAGGGTCCCACTGAAATCCTTCTGGCGGCCCGCTTCGAAAGCAGCCGCGGGATGCTCCTTTCCGCTTCCCACTGTCGGCGCTGCTTTTTCGGCACGTTCTTGGCTGAGATTTACCGTTTGTATGCGTTAGAAATACATATTTATGGGAAGCAGTCATTCTGTTCGCAAATGTATTGCATTTTCGAGAATGAAGATGTCGCTGACGCGATCTTAGTGTGGTACATTCTGTCTGTATAAGCGGCAGGTGTGAGTCACAAGCCGGAGTCGGGAAAGCGGCATATGCATGGAGCCGATTGTAATTCAACTGCCCTGAAATTTACTAACAATGTATTCGTAAGCAGTGTTTCCTTAGAAGGTCATGCTACGGTAATACACTACGATGTAAATCTGTTTTGCGTGTTTACATAATCTAATAGAGCACTTATACCTGACAGTTACGCTTGCAAATATCATACCTCAGATATTGATCAGCACCGCGGACAAGCCAATGTAGCCTGAATTGCACGAACAATTTACAAAACAAGTACGATGAGTAATGAAAAATTACGCTAGGCAATCAGCATGCAGAGTCTAGCACAAACTCGAATCAGAGGACCTTATGAGACGCCACACTTTTCCAGCTACACCTTTTACCGCTTGTGAACTGCCTACCCTGTATACTTCAAAAAAACGCGTCCGCCGAGTCATCAGCTCTTCGTTGAAGTCGAAAAACAAAAGAAAAGTGAACGCCCAGTTTGTGTGCGTAATTATTGAAACGTTCATTGCTTGATTTTGCTCCGCATTTGTACACAAAGATAGTTTGGCGTCCCCCTCCTCCTTCCCCACCCCCCACCATGTCGAAATGCCTTTCGCATCTCGTTGGTCAGGTGAGTCATACCTGGCTTAAATTTAGTCGAATGTCTCTAGCATTTCCGAAGTTGCACATGTTTTTTTTTTTTTTTACATTCCCGTTCGAGCTATTCCGTTTCCTCTGGACTTGAAGACCACTTATTTTTCCGAGGTTTCATTAACCTTCCAAAGTTATTCTATAAGGTGTGAGAGGGCAAATGTTTAACGAGGCACAGCCTTGTAATATCCCAAACATTTTCGTGTGGCTTATATCCCCATAAGAGCGACAATTTATGGTCAGGTATTGGGTAATCACATCCCCGAAACATATTTTTCTACAACATATATATTCGAAACAAAGCCGCATTCGTTGTCCGCGCTTGAAAACGAAACCAACCTCTCACTGTGCCAGCATTAGGTCTAAATGAGGCGACAATAGAATTCACTTGCGCCTTGCGTGTTCGGAGGGGACAGTGGTTACATGCTGCTCCCATCGCTGAAGCCCCTAAGAGCGGTCAGAAAGCGCGCAGAACAACGTCCCCGGATTGCTTTTGTTGGTTTTCGAGCACTCTATAAAGGCGCAACTGATTTTGGAAGGGCCCTAAACGCACTATTTGCTTACAGACGTCACCGTAACAAGTTGTTTAGTGCGCGTAAGGCAAAAGGAAGCGAAAAAAACTGTGGTTGATTCCTCTGTTATAGGAATCTGTAAATACGAAAGTGAAATGGGCAGCGAAATCTGCAGCTGAGCATGATTTGTGGGTCGGCGGCTGTCTTGTGGGTGTGCTTGGTGAGCGACGTCCTGCTGGCGGGTCGCTTCGGCAAAGGTGTACTGGCGTCATTTCCGTGACGGATATGGCATCAGTGAAATCTTCGTGTATCCCGGGCATAAAACACTTTCGTGTTACAATATAAATCCCGAAAACAAACAGCCCTCAGTATAACGTACTTTTTAGTACTGATGGTTGCTTTTCCGCAAGAAGACCCTGTGTGCAGGGGTGGACCCTCTGCAGGCCGCTTGCTTCGTTGTGCTGGCGTCATTTTCGTGATGGATATGACGTCAGAGAAACCTTGGGGTGTCCCTGGTTAGAGCACTTTCGAGTTAGAAGAACAAAAAAAAAAAAAAACCACATGAGCCCCTATCAGACATCCACCATTCATCCCGTAAGCGCCACGGAGAAGCGGCGGCGGGCGGCGCAGCGATCGCGAAGCTGGAGGAGTATACTTTCAAGACGGAGGTTAACTGAGCCGAGATATCAGCACGAGCCATGAACGCTGTTATCATGCTTCTTGGGTCATCCTTCAGCTATGGCCGGCAGTTACAGATATTTATTTATTGAAAGCAGTCGCCAAATCATTGCGGGAGAAGCAAGTGCTCGGAGTTACGGTTGTGATTGTGGCCGATACAGCGTTCCCTCTCGTCATCCAAGCCTGCACACACCACAGGTGCGGAGTTCGATCTCGTTGATGAAGCTTTCTCTTTTGACCATAAAATTCCATTGCGTGTACAGCAGCTTAAGCGAACGGCACGAGCAAAATGGTGGCCGGCTCCGAAATAGATGAAGTCGCCACACGCCATTACGTTTTGTCCGGCAGTGACGACTGTAACCACCTGTCGAAGGAGGCCAATATCAGTCCTCCGTACACTGCGGCCAGGGAGAACCAGATAGCTACCCCATATTTCGCATGGAGTAGCTAATTAGTCCTTAAATTACTTGTACATTACGAGTAATACGCGTACATTAGGCCTGTACATTACGCGTACATTACGCTAATACGCGCAGACTAGGCGCGCATGATATCCGCGTATGATATCCGATATCCGATATGATACGCGTATGATATCCGATATTGTAAGACTTTCGGGAATCTCTCCGTTCCTGCGCAGCACTCTGCGATCTGATGATGAAGAATTCATTTACGGCAACGCTGACTGCAGACATCTGGTACCACGGTATCCGCAATTCATTGACGAATATTTATTTTTGTCAATAGCTTTGCGCGAATCTACACTGCCCTTGGCGTTCCCATCGGAGCCTCCCCACAAAAAGAAAATCCTGGTTGGAAACACTTCGCGAGTTTGGTTCAGCTAACAAGTGTTAGAAACTATTGTTTCATCTTTTAAAAAAATACGCAACTGATAAACAGTGAAAGCCACCTCTGAAGGAGTTTTTTCTGAATCTGTCAAAACCCAAAAACCCTCGTTTTGAGATGCCTTTGACTCGGTAAAAACCGGCTTTACCGAAATCGAGCCCCTTTCCAATGGAGGATGTTGTTAGTGGATGAGTTGGAGCTTGTGACACCAGGAAAAGAATGTAGCGGATCGTTATCATGGGTGTTGATGATTGAACACCGGTAATTTTACACCGCAGCTGTCTATGGCTAAGATCCGGAAGATAATCTCCGACATCAGAGCGACGTAGACAATAACCCGCGAGCGTAGCGCCACTTTGGGGCGCCCACTTAAAGTCCCGAGATCATAAAGGTGCACCACACCTTCAGAGTAATAACAAAAACCATAAAAAATAAAAGAATTACACCATCTTCCAGTAAGGGAACCCTAAGTAGTATGCGAAGCAGGCATGGGGTCGATTCAAGTGCCCATTAGTTTTCAGTTCGTCGTTTCGGTGAGGTTGAGGTACGTAGCTACCGTTATATTTACCCTTTGGTTTCCATGGTAACTACCACACTTTTCACCTACCGGAACTACGAAATAGGAAATTGCGTTGACCCCACGGCTGTTTCGCATACTACTCAGGGTTCCCCTACGGGATGATGTAATTTTATTGGAGGGGGGTTGGGGGTGTTAGAGTGGAGAGGCATTAAAGAGAGAGAGAGAGAGAGAGAGACGTTGTACGTGGTATGAGTTTGTCAGGTGAACGTCTCGAAAGGATGGCCGCTAATCGCCTTACTTATCACTTTGAACAAATGACCAACCACTTTCACGCTGGCCAGACTGGTTTCGCCCCAACATGGGGACTCATGACAGTCTGTGGCTTCTCAGACGGCTCATCAACTCAGCTCGACCAGGCCCGCCACCAGGACAACCACATATTCTGGTGGCAGTTGATCTGCAGAAGGCCTTCGACACTGTGTCGCACGAAGCCGTACTGGCCAAAATCGAGAACCATTATCCGGGTAAGCGGATGTACAATTACGTTGCCAGTTTTCTAGAAAATAGAACATTCGAGATCCGAGCGGGCAACGACCATCCGAAGACGTACTACAATGACCACGGTGTACCACAAGGCTCCATGATATCACCCCTCCTCTTCAATTTCGTGATGAGAAAGGTGGCAATAGACGTGCACAAAACCAGCGGCGCGCGGCTCACCGTCTATGCGAATATCACGCTGTGGACGGAGCGAGACGATTATCCTACCACCGCGGAGGCGTGCATACACCTTCAAGCCGCCCTTTTTGCGCTAGAAAATGCCATCCAGGCAGCAGGAATGCATCCCTCACCGAAAAAGTCCACTCTACTGCTTTTGGGTGGCAAAGAACAGGAAAGGAAAAAAGTCCATCTTTACCTTGAAAATCAAGAGATTCCGCTATCCTCGAAAGGTTGGATACGCCTTCTCGACGTTCCTATCAGTCACAAAGGCAACGCCACAGAATGGCTCAAGCAGGTCCGACAGGGCTGGGATGCTACAGCCCACCTTATCCACAGAATCGGCACAAAATTTGGTGGCGCAGGCACCACCCTCATCCGGAACATCGGTAGAGCCATTCTAACTTCCCGGCTAATTTATGGCGGAACCTGCTTCAACCTGACGCAAACCCAACTAAATAAAGTTCAAACTTTACATCACAAACTCCTTCGAGTTATCACCGGACTCCCTCGGCACACCAAGCTAAATGACTTGTATACTTTCGCATCGCTGCCACCGATTGAAGCAACACTAGAAGCAACGCGCGACAACCATTCCGACCGTCGCGAACTTACCGTTCAGGGCCGTCATCTCATCGCCTACGATGAGACACGAACTTTCACACTGGGCCCGTCAGCAGACCCTTCTTCGACCCGAAACCCGCCTTGGCAATGGAAACAGCCGGTGAATCACAAACCAAGGTCGAAAAAAGAGTGCAAAAGGCACAAGCACAAAGGAACACCCTATCTCGCTTTCAACACCTATTAGAACCATGCACATATGCCATCTACAGTGATGCCGCATTAGCACCTGACCGATTTACGTGCAGCATACACCACGTCAACGACCAGAGCTTGACAGAGTACTTGACGTTCTCTACGGAATCAGAAATCGATCCACTCACAGCAGATCTTAAAGCCATTCTACTGGCCACCGCTTTGCTAAGGAGGAATCTCCCGTCCATCAAGAGAAAACACAATCCCTCTAAGGTCGTCATATATACTGACAATGCAGAGGCAATCAGCACAATGCACTCTCGAGATCCTCATGACTACATCTCCAATGCAATTAGGAGAACCATCGACAACTTCGCCGAAATAAATGACACCATAATTCTTATAGAATGGACCCCCGGCCACCAGTCCCAGCCAGGGAAAGAGACGGCCCATCGCATGGCATCTGTGTCACTTCGTACCTCCCAAAACTCTCACGCGACGCCCGCCCCGCTTCCCGAACCTGCCCTCAATAACCCAGTCGTTGAGCGCCGTATGCGAAAAATGCGGCGACGCCGTCACCTCAACGAATCGACCCCAAGGCCAGACCCACCAGTGCCCGAGGACATCCCGCGAGGCCTCCAGGTCCTTCTACACAAGGCCCGCTCCGGCACAGCGGTTACTCCTGACGTCCGCGACCGATGGACCTGGTACCGGCGTTTCGGCAGAAAGAGACCAGATGGCTCCACACCTGTTCCCCCTCCTACACTTCCCTGCCCCCTGTGCAATGCCGACCGACCCACCATACACCACCTTCTCTGGGACTGTGCTGGACTCTCCGAGGAACGCCGTAGGTATCGAGCTCCTCACGTCACGTCCCTCCAAGAATGGATAACGCCTTCGAGTGGTGTGAAAGAAACTTTAATGACCCTGTGGACATTTGCTGGACGTACAGGTCTTGAGAAAATGACCTAAATCAAGTGGTCCGTGTGCGGGGCGGACACTCGTTGTGATTGAACCCCATCCCATGCTGGTTTGCTTCCCCCCTCCTCCTCTTCCCCCGCACGAGGCGTTCGACCTCTCCCTTCTAAATGAATGAATTCATTCATTCATTCATTCCTTTAAGCATTATCATCATCATGTTCAATGTAGGTGACGTCGAGCTGTGGTTGGCGTTCCGCTTTGATTATGACCGCCTTATGGTCTGTGAAATGTAAAGTCAAGGGCTGTTGTAGTGGATGAACCCTACAGTTGCTGAGGATGAGGTCGATGCACGTTCCCCGGATGGTTGTGGGCAGCTTGTAATCCCGGCCCGCCGAGACTCGCCGACGCACGCCGCTGCCGACGACGATGAAACGTCGAAGGCGCGTGAAGCGTGCTCGTCTCGTGCCGGCCCAGGAAGACAGCGGCAACACTGTCGCTCCAGGAGCCATAGAGGGGTAAGACACCACCGGGCGTTCAGCAAGCCGAGCATGCGCAGTGGGGGTGTGGACGGCGCAACAACGACAACGACCAGGGAGGGACATAGCCCCGACCATGAGATGCTTCGCATCTAAAAGTCCTAGGGCAATCATTTTTTGAAAAAGGTAGTTCATAATGCCCCTCAAAAAGTGTCTCCTTAGCAACGCATTTGGGTGAAAGGTGAATCCCGACTTTAAAAAGATCAGTGTAGCTTGGACTTTGTAAGGTGGCTTTTCCAGATTGAATGTCGCACAGTGAAGCATGGTAATCTACACAAGGAGTATGATTACAGAAAAGGCCTCTAAGTACTGTCTTATCGAAAGTATTCGGAAACAAATTATCAGACAACTAGCCTCTAAGACGACTCTTTCGTTTCTGCCAGTTTTATTTACTTGCCATAATTAATTCCCAGTGAAGTTGCAAACGTTACAGAATTACTGTCTGGTGTCAATATATGACCGTCTACAGAGGGAGTATGGTTACACAAAACGGCTGTAACTCACCGAAAGTATCCGGAAACAAATTATGTGACTTTAACACTGCGCACCACAGCTTCGCTGGTCATCCGTCTTCACAAAGTGGAAGAGCACTGATTTTTTTAACAAGAGTACTTAAATATTCACTTTTTAACCTTTCTTCTGCTGACGTTTCCCTTGGTAGCTAGGGAGCGCACACCGGAAATAATTACTGGTCTTTAAAAGGTACTACCCGTTTTCATGCCCCGCCCGTGCTATGCGCAAACGAAGGCGTGATTTTTCCGCCTACCGTTTTCTGAACGGCTAGGAACGCTCGCTTAAAGGAGCCATGAAGCGAAATACAAGTTTGTTTTATTCGAAAGATTTCGTGTTTTATAGTGTCCCCAGCGCTTATCCGGATGCAAACGATGTTTCATTCACTGAGAAATAATTAATTTACGTTAAAATTTTGATTTTCCCGCTTAAATCGGGTGTTTTCGTGGTCTGCAATGACATCACAAGAACCGACCACTCTGCAGCCGATTGGAAAGCCTCGTTTACCGTTAGTGAACCTAGATGGCGCCCCATACCATTGCAAGCCGTTTTCTGCCTCTGGTTTGTTTTTCACCATATTTGAACCTGGCTTGTTTTTATTCAGGGAGAAAATAATCGTTTCGTAAAGCAGAGTGATCACTCGACAAATATGGTCACGTGAGGCACCGTTGCTTGCGTCAATCGGCCAGTGTCGTCCTAAAACTACCCCAAAGCCCCGCAGTCCTGTGCAGCTAAACCAAGCATAGTTCCCGCAGTACCAACAGCAGTATGCATCGGTTCTTCTATGTTTACGTGTGCTTTCGTAACTTCCACTGTCGGTCCCACCATTCTTACTGCTTTAAAAAGAATGTGGCCTAAATGTGAGCGCAAAAAAGCTCGTTCGGCAAGCTTATAAGCTCTGCCTAATTTGCGTTTGCTTTTGCCGGCCTCCGCCAATCGTAGAGCTAGCTGGTATGACATCATAGGTTCTGTTGCGGGAAATGACCTAGTGGCTCGCATGGCCGTTCCCTTTTTTCCTAATTATATCGCTTATTCGAGCGAAGTTTACGTTAAAAGTGGTGTCAGTATGATTCTAACGAGGCAATCTTTTGAATGAACCAAACGTGTTTCCTCTTCATGGCTGCTTTAAGGTGAAAAATCACTCATAATGTAACTGTCCGTTTCTTTCAACAACTTAAAGCGTTAATCGCATGCTGCTGAAAGAGCTGGAATGGAGTTTGTTTTTACTTGGTGTCCCTCCTTGCGTAAACTTGTGTGGTATGTCACCAGTGAAGTTGTATTGAGTCACTTACATTGTTTCCTGCAGCAGGCCTAATTCGAAACATCATCGGTATGAAGCCGTTTTAAAGCACGCGCCCCAACAAACGCCGCAATCATCCACGCCATAAGTATCAAGAAAACCAACTACAAAGAAAATGAAACGAATAAGAAAGAAGAAAGAAGTGCTATGAAATCGGAAATTAAACACCGAAAATATGGAACCCAAAGCAGAAGAAGCGAACCGCGGTTTAAAAGGACTCCTGTTGGTTTTACTAGGAAACGCCCAACATTACCCATTTAATGCAAAACTGGGTTTCTCAAATTGTTTCCTGAGGGATATGGAATATACATGAGGTTTTAATACTGCTGGGGAACTAGGGGAGGAGAGCAGTGTTATTATAAGATACTATAGGTGGGGTGACTGCGCGGGGAGTGAGTGGTCCTTTTCACCGGGCGTTTCGACGATACCTACATCCGGATAGGCTGCATGCTTATACAGAGGTTGTTCGTACTTTGTACAGACAACTCCACTGAAAAGCCCGACGCCGATAGTCGCCGCGTACAAATTCCACCCTAGTTGCATCTGCAGTTTCATGTAGATGACACACGACTGGATCTATCGTAACGTAATTGCAAATAAATTCTCACAACGTACGTTCACCCGCATGTGCCTTTATTCGTGGTGGATACCGTGGAAGCGTCGGGGACACTGTCAACAGCCATCACACATATCTTCACCACGGAGCACTGCGTGGAATGCACCAACCTAAAAAAGTATTCGAAAAGAAAAAAAATATAAGGAAGAAATTGACGACTTGTATATTGCCCTCGCTCCCCGGGACATCATTAGTTGGCGACAAGGCTAGATCTCACTCTGGTGCTCCGGTGCCCGAACCCTGCTCGGCCGCCGTTTGCGGGGACCATCTCGGCACACGTGCCATCCCGTCAGTAAATGTGCTTACGCGTCGGCCGCGTTGCGATGAGTAATGCCGCGCGCGCACATACAGAAACGCACGCACCGCGTGCCGCAGCAGTCTAATGGCTCGAACGTGTTTTCTCTCTTCATAACGCGCACATCCTCCCCGCCGGGTGGACAACTTCGCCACTGCCGACCGCCGGGCACGTGCCGGATGGACAGTTCGCGAGGTGTGGTAACGCGAGAGGGCGATCCCGACGTGCGGAAAGCGCAATTAGGTCGTTCTCGTAGTCGCACACTCGGCACTGGCACGGACACGCAATTACTGCAGGGCGGACACGGGAGCCCGTGTCGTCGTTTCGCTCTTACTTTATCTGTACATACCGCGCGGTGTTTCTTCCCTGGCTAGTGCAACGCTTTCGGGAATGCCGGCGGGCTCTTAATCTTTACGCGTCAGTCGGGCTGGTGCAGCAAAGAAGGCATGGGAATTTGCAGCCTCTTTTTGGGGTTACTGTACAGTTTCCCTGGTATAGACACACATTTCAAGCAGACTTGAAACAGCGATTAAGTAAAGTTTACCGGCTTTCGCTCTGTTATATAATTCATGATCAACTGTAAAATGCACATCTCGGCTGGGAATGGAATGGAATGGATGACTTAATTAGGAGGAGGCCAATAGGCCCTGTTGTGGGACATGGGAAAATGGGGACGGGAAGATGGTTCATATCACTCTTTTCACTGCAGTGTGAGCGTTCACTTAGCACGTCATGTCTGGTTAACCCCATAGGGGTACCATACGCACAGTTGAAGTAGTGGACACTCTAATATGACGATTATCCGGGTGTACAAAAGGAGCCGTTCGGGAGCCACAAAGGATCAGATTGGGGGTCATCTTGAGAGGGGGCGACGATCCACTATCATACTACTTTATAGAGACCTGTTTTTAGAAGTATTTCTGTAATTTTCTGTAACATCTGGGGGTTGTTTCTGTCATGTTTTTCATGTTCTTCAGAATTCGTCGGGCGTACTTGCGTTATGAGGAACTGGTCGCGGTCAGATGAGGAAGCTGAACATGCCCAGATGAGGTTGAAAAGGCTCGGTGTATCGTTGCTGCCGCAGTAGGGGCGCCGAGGACTAGCGCGATGCCTGGGCGTTGTCTATTTGGAGATGACGTCCGGAATACAAAAAAAGTTACACTGACTCGGCCTATAGGCCGAGTGAGCGTAGCCTCGTAGTATATTGGATTTTTTTTTTTCAAATTATCTCTTGTTCTTGGCAGGGACTGCAGAGGAGCAAGAAAACCAGGTAGTGAGACGTCGGCAAGCCGTTGCGGGGTGAGGTTCTTAATTCGACGGTATTTTTGCGGCCAGTCCAGTCAGCATTACTGTTGTGGGTCAGGTTGTTCTTGGATAGACGCGATAACCATGGGAGGATTGTGCAAACACTCCCAGGCAGCATTATTCGCCAACTGGTTCCCGTCCGCTCCATGTGTATGCAGGTGTCGAGACCAGGCGTATCTTGAACGCTTCGTGAGCTAGGTCTCGGATTTTCTAAAGAATGCTGGTGGCCGTGGGACTGGGCGAGAAGGTCCTGTTCAGTTCTCGTAGAGCGACATGGGAGTCAGTTATGACGCGGAACTTGTTGGTGGTGATAAATGAGGTCGCACTTTGTATGGTCTGAATGGCGCTGAGGGTTCCAAAAGCTCGACTTCATCAGAGACCGTATGTGTTTGTGGTGTTGCGAGAGCCATTAAGCTGCGGGATGTGAGGGCAGGTCCAGACAACCGCTGCTGTTGTGCCGTTCATGGCTGCGTCTGTGAAAATGTCGATTTCATTCAGAGCTTTGTCGTTGGCGATAGTGCGAACGTATTGTCCCCGCACGGCGCGGTTACGGCGGGAATTGGGTCGGCGTCTCAGATGGCCCAGTGCGGGTCGCTCCCAGGGTGGAATAGCAGGTGGAAAAGTGTCAGCATTAAAAATGCTGTTTAATGCGTCCCACTTCAAAATCGATTGTCCTTGAGGTACATATTCAAGGTGCTTCTCAAAACAAAGCGTCGTCTCCTCTACCAGGTTAGCGGCGGGAGGAAGCGAAACTGCTTGAGAAGATATTTAGTGCTTCAGAGCCTTACAAGTAACGGTACACTTGAAAATTTAATTATAGCGTTAATTAAAAGGAGTATGGTGATATTGATAGTCATGGCTCAAGGCTTCGCTTTAACTCGGGGTGATGGAAAAAACCATAAAAGCTTCCTCAGTAGTTTAACTTGTGCTGCTTACCATTTTTTTCAGTTACGACTCAGTTTGTTCTCCGTTACGGGATGAAGCATACTGTTGTTGTGAAGGCCCTCTACCCGCCCCATCCATGCTTTTTCCCCATTGAGAGACTAGAACCGAGCGCTTAAGGAATGTGAAATTTCCTTCCGTTTCGGCCTACGCGGATACTGTGGTATTCAATTACGAAGTGCTCGCTTGTTTCAGTATTTTTCCGACACGTACACGAGCCTCATCCTGTTCGGAGTCCTTGTACTCTAGCAACCGACTCGGTCGCCAAACAGTAATGCATCCAGTTTAGTGTTATCGTAAAAAAAAAAAATCTTCTTTTGATTCCTCGTTTGCTTGCAATTATAGACGGCCACTAACTTTTTCGCTTCAATCCTTTTCACACATCTAGCCACCTCTGTTTACGTGCCGTACTCTTTAACTATTTTGCCCCTCAAATAGCGTGTCGTCCCGTCAGCTTTATAGACCCCTATCGCCGTTGCGGTCGTTCTCCTCCACATTATATTACGTACCCTCCCAATCCGAGTCCTCTGGCGAGCAGACGCATTGGCGAGAAGACGCACCAGCACCATTTTTGGCTTTCAGAGGACAGACACACCGACACGTCAGTATCTCTGTGTTTCTTTAACCTAAGCAAGACAGACGCTTTTAATGTAGTTTTGAAAATGCTCAACGCTGGTCAGCCGTTGACTTGGGGAGCTCCAAGCGTTACCTCCCCTCATGACTCCCAACAACAGCGAACTCACAAGTCGGGTGGAGTAAGACCTTGTGAATGGTGCCAGCTTGCAGTCTACACGAGAGCCCGACGTCAACGATCCCGGAATGGCGGGGAAGCGCAAATATGCACCACCGAGAGGGAGGAGGGCAACAGCACTACGGCGGTCCAGCTTCTCCGCGTCCGCGTATACCTGATGAACGACACTGCGGCAGAGCCGGCCCTGAGATATCCCCGCCGTGGCGTCCGGGGCCAACTTTCCTTTGGGGAACCTCTTCCGCTTTAACCTCTCGTCACTTCACTGCTGGTGGTTCGGTTCCTTTTCTCTGCCACTCTGGCCCGCCACCAGGTCGGAGCGACTTGTTTTTGAATGTCTCCTCGTATCGGGCCCATCTCGTCTTTTTGGCGCCTCCACGCTTTCGGAAAAGAGGCGGCGGCACAGCGCCGGTCTTCTGAAAGCCGTCTAATCCCGTCTAATCCGATGCAGAACAGGGCACATTCATTTTATGGCATTAGGAATGGTGGGGTAAACAGTGGAAGTTGCGAAAATACGCGTAAATATGAAGTGCCGATGCCTACGGCTCTTGGTACAACACGCACTATACTTGTGCTAGCTGCACAGCACTGTGGTGCTTTGGGGTCGTCTCAGACGACACTGGCCGATTAGCGTAAGCCACGGTGTCTTACGTGAACATATTTGTCGAGAAAACACCACGTATCACGAAACGATTATTGACCAATGGTAAAAAAAGCTCCCCAGCACATTTGATGCCATTGCGGGCGTCACAAAAACACACTATTTGGTGGGAGAATCAAAAATTTACACCATCTTCCCGAGAGGGGAACCATGGGGTAGATGCAATGCATTGGGGGTTGCCGTTGCGTTTCCGTTATGTTAGCGATGTCAGCGTGTGGACTGCTGTTGTTGTGTACCCTATTTACGCAGCATGTTCACCCCCGATGCATCGCATCTACCCCATGGTTCCCCTCGCGGGAAGATGGTGTAAATTTTTAACCGAGCGCAAGCTGCGCGCTAACTCACATCTGGCACGGCGATGGGAGCGAGCGCAGCCGAGCGCAAGCTGCGCGCTGAGCGCGCTGACGCACAGATGGCGCTGTGGTGAGAGCGGCGGAGCGCGCAGCTGCCGCGGCGAGGTGAATGGGGGAGGGATGCGGACTACGCCGCGACAACGACGCGGGACAAGGCGAGTTAAAGAGATCCGTTGCATCCAAAATTTTAACATATATAGATTTATTTGTCAGTCAATAAAGCCTCGTTTGCTTCCGGGCAAGCGCCAGGGGCACGACAAAACACGAAATATTAGGAATAAAACAAACGTGTATTTTGTCTGCAAGGCCACTTTAAGGCGGACAGCATTGTTTTCCAGCTACGCACCCCTCGCGCCACTTGACTAAAATGACGTGTACAAGCTGGTTGTGGAAGAATGTGATCATTATAGCTTTTCCCGTTCTTTTCATGCTTTGCGGGGCTTATTCATGCTCGCCTCCCTGTCAAATCAGAAGGCAGCGCGATGCTTAAATCGCTGGATAAAACACGGAGCTGTGCCGAAGTTTTTATCCCCATAGAGAGCTCAATGCCCCGAATTGACTACAATACGCAAAATGAAAGAAAATCATGCAAGCACAAAAAACGGTGAACCAGACACGATCTTGTATTGAAGGATAGAGGTTTCCTTCGTAAATTTCGGGTAGAAATGAAATTTGCAGGCTAACATGACGGTATTCCTCTTGCACGTATTTACTTTTTTTCGGTAGATGTTTTCTATTACTCGGATTACCTACAAGCTATTTCCTTGTTCGGTACAGAACATTCCTGTACTTATTGCTATCGTAAATCGCCAATATTTACCGTTTTCGTCTTCACCTTTCCATCCCCCTCCCGTCTTATTCCGTTGTATATACAGGGGATTCTGCTCCCATGTAGGCGTACAATCAAAGTAGATTGTCTTTCTATTTCCAGTTTCTTTGAATACCCACTGCCTGATACACGCACCGTAAACGCACGCACAGAAGAAGAAAAACATTTGACAGCGCATCCTTGCGTACAAACATTCGACGACGTTCATCGGGGTCTGTTTTTTTTTTTTCCTTCTTCTTCTCTATCTGCCACTTGTCGGTATAGAAATGGCACTGCTAAGAAGAATCGTTTTCATCACATATTTCCATCGTCCCTGTTTCGAACTCGATATTGAATCCGTGTGCGAAACAAGCGAGGCGAGCGGCAGTTTACGGTGCCAAGCGCGTTACGTTCATTTTCTGTCGTTGTTTCCCTTATCCACGTTGGTACATGCATTTCACGGTGACTACACAATACAAAACAAAGAGATAAGCTGAGAGTTGAAGCCGTCTTCTTCGTTTTCTGTTGTTTCCCCAGTACGCACATCAGGTGTCACAGCTACCGCTCATTTCTTGTTCATATTGCCTCAGGGTGAAAGGGTGAGCTCCACTGGAGGTATGCGTAGAAGTGACTGTCCATATAAATGCGCGTTATAGTATAGAAAACACACGAGCGGACTGCGCGTGGATGCAGCTGCTATATTCGACGGGAGATGGATAAAATTGATGCCCAAGAGAAAAAGAGAATGGCAGAGGGAAGGAGTGTGATGGAGGGATGGTTCCTGGGTGTGAAACGTTATACGGGCGCCGTCAGATGCGGCCGCCTTGATCACTCGCCTCGAGCTGCCAGCAACCTCGCTTCATTCCGAGCACGTTCTGACCAGTAGAAAACTCGAGTAGAGAGCCTATTGGTTCCACCGTGGCACCGTGGTCTCCGTTTTTGCCGGTTCTCCTATTGAGGGACACCATTTCCCTCTCCTCCAAATACTTTCGTCTCTCTTTCTCTCTATCAATCTAAAGATATAACTTTATCTAAATATTCTTTTTTATTTCTACTTCGCCGTACTTTTCTCATTGTTCCTGATCGAACTGGAGCCGTGGCTCGGGCGACAGCGTCTGAGCCATTCAACCGCAGAGACCATTTGCGATCTGTACTTTCTCCTCAGAGTTGGCTGCCTTCGAGTGAGCATCGTGCGGTGAGCGGGAAAGCACGGAGGGACTGTTTTCGCTCGGGCTATTTCAGCTCGTTCATACGTAGTGTTCAAAGCAGAAAAGAAGCCTATTCACTACAAACGTTGTATGTAGTAGTGTGCGCAATAGAAGAATTTCTTCGTACAAACTACACAAAAATATTTCTGGAATGAACCCTGTAAAACCTAGCTTTCCAATACAAGGATTGTTGAAATGGTACACGTCTCTGGAGGGCAAATCTCCGACGTATTTAAGCGTACAGCGACTGTTGCATTGCACTGTAACAAATATTTTAAAAATCCTTGCTTAACCTTCATTCTTGTTGAAGCTCAGAGAGAGATCGCATTTTTATAACCAATGTTTTATTACACCTAATCTGATGGTTATAATAACTTAGTTTGCCCAGAATAAAGACCACCAAGGAACCCGACACCGTTACGCAAAAGAAAACACCAGAAGAAAAACTACATACAGAAGTTTTTTTGGTTGTAGTTTTAAGGAGTTTATTACATGATACTGATTGGTTTTGAACGGCAGGTTTTTAACCCAATATGAGGTTTCTTCGGGGAAAGGGTATTTTAGGACAGGACTGCAATAGAAGTTCGTCATAACTGAACAAAAATCATCCGGTCAAGCGGCTAACTCTCCAAGTTCCAGTTTGTAAATGGCTCAGATTAAGTGGTTTAAAAGTTCGAGTTTAAACAACACACACACACACACAAACACACACACACACACACACACACACACATGCACGCACGCGCGCGCACACGAACACGCACACACTCACATGCACGCACGCACACACGCACACGCGCACACGTGCACGCGCACGCACGCGCACGTACGCGCACACACGCGCACACGCACACACGCGCACGCGCACACGCACACACACAAATACTTCACATTTTTCTTTAAATAAAAGGAGCATGAAAAACGAAAATAAACGTGACACTTTTGTTAACGCCATTGTTTCAAGACTCTTAAATATTTGTTCTAATTACCAGTAGCCAACACGGACATAGCCTTTGTTTTACAATAGCAGAAAGAGAGAGAAGCATTTTATTGAGATAAGGAGGCCAGATGGCCTGGCGGGAAAGTGGCAAAAAAGTAGGGGGTAGAGAGGTAGGGGAAAGAGAAGTTCAGCAGAGGTTCACTGTTCACGCAAAGTTCTATGTTCACGCAAAAGCTCCCTGTTCATATTAGGTTCACAGTAGTTCACTTTTTTTTTTTTCAATTTTCACACAAAGTTAATCGGGCAGATGGAGCGTGTTTGGTGCACCCTTTGGGAGGGGCGCAAACTGCTACACCAATTTGAAGAGACCGTGCTCAACAGCGCATTCGGTAATCACTTCGAACCCTCCGCGGCATTTCAATGACGTTATGTTGAGCAAGGCCAGAGTGAGCTCGTCGTTGTGGTCGACGTTTTCGTACGCCACTCTCAAAGCGCGACTTATTGTCTCTAGCATGCCGAGCCTCTCGAAGCGCGGCCTCTTCCCCGGCCGTGCAAACTATCCGCGGCCGGGCCATGTGAAGTCAATGTTTGTAAAGCTGCTTTCTTTGGATACGTGAGAGTGTGCCTTTTATTTTGAAAAAGAATCGCTTAGAGAAGGCATTATACTATCGTAAACACCGGCTAATTGTCTTATCTGATTTGCGTGCCGCAAAAAAGAGCGAATATAAATTAACGTCTTATGAAAAAGTAAAAAAAAAAAACATGTGCAAAAGAATTCAACCAGTTGGCTGCATAAGGGGTGTTACCCGAGCGAGGTAATAAACAAAAATGTACAAATGTTGATGTATAAAAACAACTGGAAAAATTCAAACCCGCCATTAATCTAAAATGCAATCACTGAGTTATATTGTTGTCTAAAACCAACGGTATGCAGAAATAGCAATTAAACGGCTGCTTCAAACAGGCAACCGCCCGATAATTCGGCAACCGAAAAGTTTGCGCACCGAAATGTCCGTGCACCGAAATGTCCACATCAAAAGTCCAGCACCGAAATATCCTGGGCCGAAATCTCCTAAACCCCACGTAAACCTACTAAATGCCAGACAACGATCTTCTCTTAAGTTGGGGTCACTGCGGTACGTCACTGTATTGCTACAAAAGCATATTCAAAGGCGATGTAAACGGTTTCGTATAAAAATATGAAGGCGCTAGAGCCTGTTAATAATGACATTTCTATATGAGGTGAAAGTCTGTCATTTCATGCGTTACAGGTACACGGATGTGTTTACGTGTTTAATGTATATAGTTTAACCCTCCTCTAATTCTACTTTTTATGCCTACGATGTGACTAAACAGATTTTGAGTGCCCCAGCATAAAATTTACATATGCTATCTGAGAGGAATGCCCACGCGGTAATGTATCAGGAAGAAAGCAAATCCGTGGACCCCGTGCAAGGCGTTCTGACTCGGTTGTTTGGTCTCTCGATTTCTTGGTAGTTCACTGGAAAACTTCAGTTTCGGATATCGTTCACCCGGCGACTTCTGAGGCAAAGGTCAATTGAAATTCTTTATTTTCGCAATAACACTCCATTAAATCACGGTTTTTATGACGGCTGCACGTGCCTGTCCGTACACCAGGCAGTTCCAGTGTGTAACGTTGCTACCACTCCAAAAACACAAACGGGTCGCATTGAGGAACATGTGCACTGCGGTGATGCCACAGAACTTTGTAAAAAGGCTAACGGCCTAAGACGAAGAAATCCGCTGGGCTCCGATTTGATCATGACGTTCCCAATGCCATATACGGGCTGGTCAACGAAATTTTCCTTTCCAACTTTTTTTTTTCCTACTCCTTCCAGCCTTCAATCTATCTACCCCACTCTCATTCTCAGCCCCGCTTTCCCGCAGCGCATCGAGCCGCCTTCTTGTCGCCGAGACCGCATTACCTGCCGTTCTCCTCTGCGAGCCCCCCATAACGCGAACACTGAAACGCTACTACATTTTGTGGGTGGCGACGTCCGAGAACGAAATCGGTGGCGTACTCCAGCCCCTTGCGGCGACGTCACCTCCGCGAGCGGCGCTGCGTCCAGTGACGTCGCGCTCGGTTCCGTGACGTCGCCAACGCGGGGGACGGCTGCTGCGCACGTGGGCACGCGCTACTCGTACCCCACGACCGGCGGCTAGTTGATGTCGAGAGGCTCGCCGAGCGCGCGTTTCGTTCGAAGAGAGTGGCTGCCCACGCTTGCTGGCCTTGTCTTGCGCGCCTGCAGGATTACGCGCACGCCGCGACGACCACGCCTCGTCGGCAATGAAGACGACGTTAGGGTGAACGATGATGATCGTGGTGGCCCGTTCACAGCCCCTGCTCGTGGTGGTGTTTTTTCGGCCGCGATCGGAGTGATGTTTGTGCGGACTCTGGGGAAACCTGGACACCCTGCAACGCCGGCAAGAAGCGCGGGGTCTCGAATGCAGTTCCACAGGTGCTTATGACATGACTAACAATTATATATATATATATATAAGGGTAGGCAGTCAAGAAAGCCTAAGAAAGCGAAAGGGAGTATGTGGTAGGTAATTTATTATCGTTGAAACAGGTGCAGATTTTTCAAGCTGGAAAAACCTGCCTGGCGCAATTAAATCACTCTAATCTTTATCACTATATAAAAGGCCCCTTAAACAGTTTATTTTGCAATTTTCATTGATATATAGTAGTTGTATAAATTCGCAACTTTGCGTGTTCTTGCAGGATTGCGTGTTGTTGGTTCTACGGTACAATTTATGTTTGTGGCCCTGTCCTGCTAGTGGGATACAAAAAAAAAATTCTTGCCTTCAACGTCAGCTGCATCTCCATTCAATTTGCTTCTTCTCATTTTTTCCTTCTTTTCAAGTTGTTCTGCTATAATTAACTACTGGACTACCTTAGCTTTTGTCTCTCCTAAAAAGAATTGTTTAGAGATTTCGCTTAGATGCCTTCTTTTGCCTATTCATTTTTTTCTTAATATTCCAAACTGTTGTTTTGCTGAAAACTGCGACTTTACATATTATATAGTGTATTGTGTTCATTTTTCACTTTTTCATTTCTTTTTCATTTCCTTGTTTTCTTTCAACTAAGACTGCCCTAGTAATTTTGTAACATGAGTTCCATGGTTCGTATATTGATTGCTCTGTTGTTAACTTTAACTCAAGAAGTGTACATCTGAGATTTGTGATAGTTGAATAAATCTCTGGTTGCATTCACTGTATTTTTTATATATAACAATATACCGAGGGTTCCGGCGCAGTGTCAACTATGTGACCCTCGTCTGGATATATCTGCTCATGTAACCTTTGTCTTTGTGAAGAGTCAATAAACTTCTTCTTCTTCTTCTTCTTCTTCTTCTTCTTCTTCTTCTTCTTCTTCTTCTTCTTCTTCTTCCTCCTCCTCTTGTTCTTCTTCTTCTTCTTCAAGGCGTGTGCACGAGGCCGAGCCTCAAATATACCAGGGAGATGGACGAGGTGCATCCCTTTATTAACGTTCCACAAAGTGATGTTCAATTGAGCTGGTCTAATTGTATAACAGATCCCCTTAAAAAGCCTTGTTTCGTCAGTGACATTCAAAATCAAGCGCACAACGACCTTGAGCATGATGTGTTATAAGTTATTCCTTAGTCCTCCACCACTGCACGCCCCATAGCCAAGGTGAAGCTTTGGCACATAAAGCCTAATTATTGCGGGCCTTTAGAGTGAGCACTGCTTCTCCTCTGTACTCTTGCACGGCTTGATCGTTAAACTGTTCCTGTTCCAGCATCACAAACTTGCACTTAATAATTGACATTTTGGTGAGCCACGTACATGTAATCGAAGAGTCAGAATTGATTGATGATTATGATGATTAAATGCGCCGGCGTTACACAGGAGATGAGGCGCGCTGTAGTAGACGGCATCGGATTAATTTTGACCGCATGGGGATTTTTAAAGAGCGCGGAAATCTCGAACACACGGGCGTTTTCGCTTTTCGCTTGATGAGAAGGGCGGCCCCGGGGGCAGCGGAATCGAACCCGCGTCTTTGGGCTCAGCAGCACAACGCCTTATCCACTGAGAAGAGCCAGAATGACAAGCTGGCTTACATTTTAATTTCAGCTCATTCGACTAAAACTTCCGGTGCACTCCGACTGACACAGCAAACAGTGAGCTGCCTGAGCACAGACCCTGCAGCGTTGTGTTTTCTAGCAATGACCTGGCTAGGACACAAAGCCCTGCGGCGTTGTTCTGCGTTCGCCACTGATGTTTTGTCGTGCTGTTCAGCTATTGCAACTTGTATTTCGAGCATTTTGCATAATACTATTAGGTGCAATCAAGTTGGGGCACAATAACATACCGAAGCAAATACATGGGTCACCGAGAACAACCGCTGTAAAAGCAAGATTGCCTGGTTGAATCGAGACATCTGATACCTTTACATAGAGATTAATGTTGATGACATTTTGAGATAACTTTCATCAACAGGCTGACATTATAAAATTTAGGGATAATTTAAAATGCATTTCTGGATCAATTAATCACACAAAAAACACATTTTTCATCGTAGCATTTGGTTATCGACTTGCGACCAATCTGGAACAGGTGCTGGAACACTTTCTTGAGTATTGATGTGTTGGCTGATTTTCCGCCCGTAATTTGGCACCAACCAGATTTTAAGCACAAGTAGCCCTTTGCCTCAAGGTCAATGCAAACAACCTGTCACAGCCCCGAAGTAACACCAACAAGTCACGGTAAGCACATTATATTTCGGTTGAGCTGTCTAAGTATGAGAGAAGTATTTCTTAGGCTTCTTAAGTTGCGGCAGCATTGTTACGATCACTACAACATGCCCCTGAATTATATTGTTCGCGTGATTTTGAATGTCATGTACCTCAATCAATTTAATGACTAAGGAACAGCAAAGGAAATTTCATGCGCTATTTTCGCAAGCAATGTGGGAGGAAGTGATGAGCACCGGGCGGGTACCAGTTATTTTTTATTCGTCAGTTTTAACTGGGAGTGCAGCACACGCATATGCCCTGTCATTCTGCTGTGGGTACGTTCCAATATTGTCGAGGTAATCATCATCGTCATGACGAGGTGAATGGGGCCATTTTTGCGAAGACACCAGCAGCCAGCAATCCAGCTCGCCAACTGATACCGTGTGCGTATTCACCCTTCAATTATGCACGCCAACATGTTTGCACCGCGCTCACGAAAAGGCATTAGGTTTAATGAACGACGCCTCTGATTTGTGTCTGGATGAGAATTGCCCCTACGCCATGACTAGGCATCGAACAGAGGGGCCTTTGGGTTCGGCTGCAGCTCCTGCAATGGAACTGCCCACAGCGATAGATCCAAAATCCAATCCTCCACCGGAAGACATCGATACTCACCGCCGATTAATGAGAGCACTTGATTTGATTGATTGTAGGGTTTAACGCGCCGACGCAACGCAGGCGATGAGGCGCGCCGTAGTGGAGGGCTCCGGATTAATTTTGACCACCTGGGGATATTTAACGTGCGCCGAAATCTCGCACGCACGCGCGTTTTTGCTTTTCGCCTCTATCAGAGAAGCAGCCGCCGCGGCCGGGAATCGAACCCAGCGACCTCGTGCTCAGCAGCGCAACGCCTTAGCCACTGAGCCACCGCGTTCATGAGAGCACTTTCGGGTGAGCTTAGGCAATGAAGAATTTCAGAAGACGGCTCGAATTTATCCGTGCTGAGTTTGTTTGACTTGCTTTCTTAGGTGTCAAAGGGCATTACAACCTCACGCCCGTTCACGCACAAAAAAAAAAGAGAACCTGCTGGAAGATCACCTTGCTTTGTGCAGTGTCTACCTGACATGACAAGTGTCTCCCGCGAGCGAAATTTATTACCGTGCTTGCAGACGCTGTCAGCGAACCCGCTTCACTCATTTGATATTGGTACCACGAAATAAAAAAAAATCAACCACAGTAGAGAAATTTTCCATAAATTAGATTATGCAGGAGATATGGCTTTCCCACTAGAAGTAATATCATTGAGTTTTTAATGTTCCGGAAAGCACGTATTGAGCATATGTATATAATAACGCAAAATATGCTGTTTTAATCGCTGACTTATTGTTTCATTGCCAGCGGCTGGCAGCGCGCATGACTACCTTACAAAAAGCATGGCGTCTATCTTTTCCTTCTGGCGATTGGAAACCCCCGGCTGTCTCCTTTGACAGGAAAAGAGCGCAATTCGTTCGTCCCCAACCTAAACACTGCAGGTAATCGTAGGCAATTTTCTTGAACTTACTGAACATTTGTAGAAAGGACTACTCTCTAAGATAAGTACCAGCTGAGCAAACATCGCGGAATTCGATTCACTGACTCTCGACTGTGCACGTCAATTTGTTTGAAAGATGCTCAGACGTACGTTTGATGTTTAGATTACCTCAAGGTAGAGGAAGAGTTCGCTGCAATAAAACTGAAGAGAACCATCCCCCGTTACTGACTACGTTAACACATGCCTGAGTATATTACCTAAAGAATGACGAGAAGGCGTAGAAATTAAGGTATTTTCAGAGCCGAAATGCAGCATTTAGATATATGAAGTTCCGAATGGAAAGTTAAAAACTAAAATGCAGGTGGAGGCGTCGATAAATATCAGCCTAGAAGGACTGGTCGTTTGGTCCGGGAAAACTGGATTGAAGCATCAACCTTTCAGTGATGAATGTGGTCAATAGGCCTGGCGTAATTTACCTGGTGCAACTGTCGTGGGGGCTTGACGAAATGAAGACCTGTCTGTGCATCTTTATTAGCAAACAACAAAACACTAACGGCGGTGAAGCGGGCACTAGGACAAACCCGTGCAATGGCAGTGACTGGCCCACAGAGCCTGGAGGGGAAGGTTCTGGCGCTTTTCCAGGCGTAACCTTGGAGTCCGGCCGGCTGTCATGCGTAATTCTTTTGGGCTCGCTGGTATTAGCAATACGCGGATGCCTTTGCAGGCCTATTGCATGAAGTAGAATATTGCGTACATAACAGGTATACATCGAAAGCGTCTTCCCAGTGATGACTAATGGTGCTGTACATAGTTGCCTTGGAAGAAAACCGAGGTGAACCAAAGGAGCAACGTAACGAAGGACGTTGGGGGTGGGAGTTAGGGTTAGGGAATGAGCATCCCATATCACAGAACAAACCCGGGTAGAAGACATCACTGCTCAAATTAGGAGGTAGAAGAGGAGCTTGGGCTGGGCATGTCATGCGGAGAACAGCCGACCCAGCGGTAAAAGCGACCACGGAGGGAAGAAAATACAGCAAGACCATTAACTGGATGGAAGGATGATGTCAGGAAACTCGGAGGCAAAGAAGGCACTTGGGCATCGCAACAGAGGAACGAATTGAGAAACGGTGGAGAGGCATTCGCCCAGCAGTTGGCTCAGGCAGGCTAACGGTGACGATGAGCTTCAGGGCACACTGTTGCTGCGTGTTTATGTTGGCGGCTGTATGCATTGCACGATTTACCCTGCCTTAAAGAGTTGCTCTTGTTGTTCTTTTACAGAGGTGTCCCTGGAAGCCCTTTGACCTGAAAGTCGGTACAACAGCATGCCCCGAAATTCGTGATTTGTAAAGTGATCCTGAATTCATGCATTTTCTTTCTATTTTTGTGCAGGATCATGGCGGCCCACTACTCACCGTTTCTTTCGCGCGCACGCTGCGTGGCGCGAGCGATAAATGCGCGCTTTTTTTCGAATGCAACGGCTTGCCGTCGCACCTGCATGCGCTGGCATTTGGGGCTTGCTGTATGAGGAAAATCGCAAAGCGCCTCCTTATTGTGATTATCGATATCGCCTGCCAGACTTCACCACGAGCGCAGATCTGTGGGGCATTTTATTGCAGTGTACTTTTCATTTCTTACATTTCTTTCTCCTACAGGAATAAAAAAGCCTGGCTGTTGGAACTACGAGAACAGAAGTAAGTTCCAGGCCCGCGACATTGCGACGACATGAGTAACGCCTACCTTGTACAGTGACACCGAAATGTCTCTGAAGTAAACGTTGTACATGTATTGCATAGATAAGTTACAAACATACCTCTAGAATGGTGACCCTGAGGATAAGGACACGAGCCGGTGACCTACATGCCGGTGTCGTGGACTCCGTCTCATGCTTTTTTGTGCACACTTAATGAAAACTAATTACAAAATAGAAGGAACTGCGGCCGTAGTAGATTTGCTTAAAACGAGGCCAATGGTCCCAATTGACAGTGGTAGGTTTGGACATCGATATCTCCAAAACAAATTGCCCACGATTTTTATTCAGCGATTTCTTTCTCGTTTGAAAAAAAAAATCCCGGGCCATCTCCACTAACGGGAAACCTGGGGAGGGGCGAAGCATGCAGTGTATAAGTGTATTCTTAGCGCCTTGGCGTTTTTGCCAACGGACCGTATGGTGAAGGGGGGGTTCAGAAGTATACAGCCTTGCTGTAAGTTTCGTGTTTTTTAAGCACCAAGCGTTCCAGCACAAAACGTAAAAAAGTGTCCCGGTGGTTTTTTAGTGCCCGTTGTGTCCTAGCGCGAGTCGTAAATGAGTGTCCCGGTGTCTTAGTGCCGTGACTACATGTAAGGACGTTTACGACGACGACATGAGACGCCGACAGCCCGAGCCCCTAAGGGGCTTCGCCCCCCCAAAAATAAATTCCAAACTCCAGCCATAAGTCACTATCTTCGAATTTTGTTGCGGTTGTGATTTTATTTATCGGTTGCTAAACAACCTGTGGCTATAGTTAATGTTGGGCGAACATATCTAATTTTAACATATCGAAGTAAAATTTGAAATAGTTTTATTTGCCGAACGTACCGAATTTTCAGTAGTACCGGAAGCATAGCCGACTTGTTGAGGAGCTTATGTTAAGGAAGTAAAATAAAACGAGGAAGTGTACGTTATTATGCATCCCGGGCGGTGGCTGACTGGACGAGGTCTTGTGCTGCTGAGCTCTAAGGAACAGGCTCGACTTCCGTCGCGGCGGCCGTTTTTCTGAGTTATGCGAAAAACTAAAACACCCTTGTGTCAATATTTTGGCGCACGTTCAAGACACCCAGTTGGTCTAAATTAGACGGGAGACCCCCTACTGCGGTGTGCCTCATTCCGAAGGCGTAGCTTCGGCACGCAATACCATAAATTATACTCTACGTCCCGTGGTCGATACATTCAAGCCGGGTGCTGATTTGCCTTCCTGCGCCCCATGCACAGTGGCGTGGTGGTGGTCCAATGTTCCGTGCCTCACAAACAACTCGTGCGGGGGCCGGAGGCAGTCTCCGGTGAACATCGCGACGTACAGCGTGGTTTACGACCTGGCCATGACTCCGCTCCACTTCGAAGGCCACCACATTCCACTGGATAACTTCGTGATCACCAACGACGGCCTGGCCCGTGAGTTTGCAGGAGCGCTGCCATTGATTCTTTCTGATTGCGAGGTGACCTGTCCGCAATGCCGGGGAACGTTCACATGCGTGCGGGACACGACTGCACAGAAAAGATACAAGTAACAATGCGTATCGTGCTTTTTCTCACGCCTGTGGGTCATGCGTTCTTCCGCAAGATAACGTTTAGTACGGAATCGAAGCTCACCCAAACCTACACCGTATCAACCTCCAATACTGCTCACCCTCCTACAGCACTCCTAGATAAGACGGTTTTGATCGTCAGGTTCACCCTGAACGCGCGCGCCAAGCAAATTGTTCCGAGCATAGAGTTCCATACAGTTATTATTGTATGAAACTCCATGGTTTCGAGAGGTACCCCCAGCCTGGTTGGAAGAGGGTTTACATTAAATGTCAGGACTTTCAACATTGTAACGGTATGCGTACGCAGTGGATGTCGCGAATAATTACAGCTAACCGGCTGTGTTTGAGAAAGGTGTGTATCAGAAATTTGGCATTTGACGACCAGTTTAGTTTTGTTGTTTTTCGTGACAAGGTCGCAATATATCCTTCGTTCGGGACTGAACGCCACCACTTCTGACGTCATGTAGAATAGATAAGAGTAGCACCCGGGTGAAGTGAATGTAAACTTTTATTCCTTGGTAGATGCATCGAATTAGAACAGACCAGGTGCACAGAGACATGCAGTGCGAATACGTGCAAGGCGCGCCGTCACAGCACCACCTCACCACCTACGCTCGCATTTTTGCATCATACGAGCTCTACACCATGTTCGATGTGGATGTGCACGCTTGTAGTAGGAAGAGATGGAAGTCTTGATACTCCAATTTTGTTTTTGTGACACGAATGCGCACTGGTTTGTACAGGATTTTGCCGATAATTTTGAGGTCACCTTTTATGAGAACTGCGGCTGTGTTCCAAATGGCACGTCGTTGAGGACGTGGATATTGGGGCTAACCACTCTATAATGCAGCATAACTCGATTTTGTATTTATTGTGATTGGAAACTGTTAGCTAGCGTTTTCAAAGTGACTGGTTTTAGAGCGACAGCTGGCAGACGCCCTTTGTAGAATACCGTAATTACCCGATTCTAACGCGCCCCCGATTCTAACGCGCACCCGATTCTAACGCGCACCCGATTTTCCTGGCAAAAAAAACGAAAAAAATTTCGGTTTCGTATCCGATTCTAACGCGCATGCGATTTTTCGACCTGTTTTTCCGGAAAAAAGGTGCGCGTTAGAATCGGGTAATTACGGTAATTATAATTGCTTATCCGTACGCCTCAGCTCTCCCTCCTTGCGGTGCCCCTTTGGGTGATCATCCGGGATTTCTCTATTCGTGTAATTTTTACTTACGCCCCACTGTAACTTACAGGGTCTTTGTTGCTTCCCTCGTGCGCTTTGGGAGAGCACTGGTAATTAAATGAAGTGGAGAGGAGGATTCGTTTTAAAGGACATGAGGGATGAGGAAGAGGGGAGTACAAAGGGAAGATAGGGTCACTGATGCTTACGAGGTTAGAGGAGAGAGAGGGGGAAGAGACGAGACGTATAGCGGCAATGATAAGGGCGTCATAGGGAGTAGAATAGAGATTGAGAAGGAAAGAAAGGAGGAAGAGGAAGGTGAATAAAGTGTAGTGGAAACAGGAGTCGCGGAGGGGAATATTGATGTGGAGATGAAGGCTGGGGCAATGGATAAACATACCAGTTAGGGAGAGGAAGGCGAATAGGTAAATATAATTGGAGGAGGAAGATGACTAGAGGTGAGTAGAAATTGCATAAAGAATGAGAAAAGGCGGAAGACGGTAGGAATGAGGAAGGACGAATGAAAATAGGGGCAAGGGGACGGGGGAAAGGGAGAACAGTAGTGGAGCACAACGGAGAGTATGGTCGAGGGGAAGGAACGAAAAGGAACTACGTTTTGGGGAGTGAGATAGGAGTCCGAAGGGTTAGGGAAGAGAGAGAGGCAAGAGGGGAAGATAGCGCGAGAAGAGGGGGGTACGAAGCGAAGTCGGATGCAGAGGTGCATCGGAGTGGAGGCTTGAAGGGGAAAGGAGGAGAGGAAGTTATGTCTCATTCCGGGGTAAACACGGGAGTAGAATGAGAGAGTGACACAGTGGAGGTGAAGGGAGGTAGGGTGAGGAGAAGGGGTGGAAAAGCGGAGGGAAGAGGAGGCGCAAAGTGCAAGCTTTTCGACGTTATTTGCAGCTAGGCAAGCGGATACACGGCTAATCGCTTTTTCCCACACTGCACCCTCTGTCAGCTTTGTTTCCGGACGTTCGGCTTAAGGGGCGTGCACTGCACTCGTGCGCAGTGACCCTGCGGCCGTCCCCGAGCGACCGGACGCGGCGCACCGTGCGCGGGGGCCGGCTGCCGGGCACCTTCGTCTTCCACTACGCGCTCTTCCACTGGGGCTCCGACTCGCGCCTCGGCTCCGAGCATCGAATCGATGGCGCCGTCTTCCCCATGGAGGTGAAGGCTCATCACCGTTCTCTCGGTTTAAACTGCAATCACCCAATTACTGAAGGGCCAAAGCGGTTCAATGGAGGATGCACGGAGTTTGCATTCAAAAGAAATTGAAAAATGCAATGAATAGAAATGGCAAAAGCTCGGGAGAGTATCTCAAACCTTTGTTTGTGACTTCGGGTGCAGCCGGAGAACCCGTAACCGTTTACTTCTGTGTCGCAAGTTTAATTGGCTAATCTTCTGTTATCGCCACGTATGCTTGGTTGAACCGCGGCAGCTCTTTGGTGTCGTCGGTAGCTTAGCGCTAGCTATGGTTTCCCTTTTTCTTTGCCATTTTCAGGCTGCCTTGAGGTAGGGGAAGCGGCGTGCGCGGCCGCTATGGCAACCCATGTGTGTTCACATTGTGGTCACCAAGTCAGGCGGCGGGTTTTCAGGAAGCTTCGCGTGGATTTTCTTATTTTTGCGGCTAATGAAGCACTGGTGTCATTCAAATGCTGGACCTTGCGGTGTATAACCACGGTGATTTCCCGCGCTTTCCATGACGCGTCACCTTCTTGCACGCAGCCATAACGAAAGCCAATATGTGAAGAAGGGAATCTATGCAATATGATGTCGTTTAGGCCATGCCAGGCTGGGCATAATGAGGAAAATTGAAGAGAGTGCGTTGGCTTTTTCCGAGTCTTTCACAACGATTTGCGCGCTCACCGCTTCACGTGCACGTGTATAATTAGGCCCAGGTATCCCTGACAGTGTAACCTAAATGCCACACATGTATATTTGCACTGCTCAAAAAGTGTTGCAGGGCCCCTTTAAAAAGCGTATTTCCAGTAATTCAGTTTTTTGCCAGCTTCTGACACATCTGAATAATTTCAAGCTGTATCCCCCACAACATTGCAACGCACGAGGAGAGAGAGAACAACTTGCTTCAGAGCATCGGTCAGAAGATCGTGCGTAACTCGTTTTTTTTTTTTTTTTTTTTTTGCTGTTTCGCGAGATTCAGCGCTCAGAGCTCCTCGATAAGTATTCAAAATGCGTAGGCTTCCTTACAGTATTCTTGATATGCTCTTATGAAGATTCAACAGTCTACTGACACGTTCCAAGCAGCGGGCCACTACACGCGCATTGCACAGCAGGAAATAACACGGCTGTCTTCTATTTATTTCGTTGTTGACTTGTATCAGGTGAATGTTTTTTTCTATGCCCAACGCATTATTTGTTCTGCATCGTCATAAACTTATTTATTTATTTTATTTATTCATTCATTATTCTATTTATTTATTTATTTATTTTAGTACATCAAAGGCCTAGACAACTGGCATTACATGAGGGGTGAGCTCAAAATAAAAAATCCCTGGTAAAAACCTCGCGAGATATTAACAAAGAACTGAACAAAAAATTGATTTGAAAAACTGCAGGGGAAGGCGGGTCACAAGGTGACAAAATAAAAAGCGGAAGGAATGTCAAAAATTTCAAGACACACACACAGAAAAAAATTCACAGGTAAAAAAGCACGCGAGATATGAACGAACTGGACAAGCGAACTGAAAAAGTGGGGTGACGGGTCACAAGGAGAAAAATAAAAAGCGGAAGGAATTTTTAGATGCAAAGCATCTCTTAGTCGATCCTCCGTCGTCCGTCCGCTCGGCTCGTCTCGTGCCGGCTCAGGAAGACACCGGCAACACTGTCGCTCCAGGGGCCCTAATCAGCTGTGATAACGCCGCTCTCCTCCTCACCGCTCAGCTCGTCTCGTGCCGGCTCAGGAAGACACCGGCAACACTGTCACTCCAGGAGCCATCTCATGGTCGGGGCTATGTCCCTCCCTTGTTGTTGCGCCGTCCACACCCCCACTGCGCATGCGCGTCTCTCCTCCAGCTGTATAAAAGCAGGTGCGCGCGCTGCGCGGCGTTCAGTCTTCTCCGAGACACCGCCTGCGCCAGTTCTGCTCCGGTGTGGAACCTACATGGAACCCCCCTGCTTTGCATCACCACATAATTCCCTTCAGGGAGATGGTGTAATTTTTTTTCTTCACAGTTTTGACGGGTCGCTGTAATGGCGCAGGTACGAAACAATGTCACTAGTGAATGTTTGTGAGTGAGTGCTCCAGTATTGTTCGTTAAGGGTGGCTGTCCTGGTTTAACTTGTATCTTTCTCTTTGACTGATTCGCTGCGACAACTCCTTGTGTGTGCCACACGAGTAGGAAGGTCATGGAACAGCAACACGAGATCATACGCAATGCAACCCTAAATTAGGCAAGAGTTTTTGCTTTAAGGATAAGGAAAGGATTTGAAATACACGCTTTACTCAGCTAACGACACCCTCGCGGCATTTATTCTCGATCATAATTTTTGGCTCTTAACTTTGCCGTCCTCCCTTTCACTCCAGGTGCAGTTCGTATATATCAACAAAAAGTACACCAATACCACTGCCCTGAATCGCAAGGACGGTCTCGCCATTATTGCAGCGCTGTACGAGGTAAGCACCTCCTTTATCATATAATGGCTACTGTAGGGTTACTATAAAGTAATTACCTAGGGTAGTGACCCCGCCTACTGGCAGTTCACGGTGGCGGACGTTAGGTGACCATCACTTACATGCTCCGTGGTTCAGTTTGTCCGAGGGTATCTTCTCAGGCGTTGCTCCAAAAAAGAGAGAAAGACATCAATGCTTATAATGTCCCGGCTACCCAGCTTCTAAATATCCTACATATCTTGCTAAACACCACGTACACTCACAAATTGAGGCGCAATGCTCATCAGCTGCTGTATGCGTTTGAATTTTGCGATAATGCGCGCGTTCTAACGACTCAGTTGACCTACGTGGGCTTGGATTCGGTGCTTGCCCTGCGGCGGGTGGTTGCGGCACTCGAGGCCAAGACGCTGCGTCTAAAGGAGCGTCGCCGGTCGCTGCGCCACCTGCTCCCTTGGATGCTTCGGCGCCTGGTTCGCCGCCGTTCTCACCAGGGCGACATGGAGCGTCCTTTGCGACTGGACCACCTGCTTCCCGCCAAGAGGGACCGCTTCTACGCCTACCGCGGATCGCTGACGTGGCCGCCGTGCACGGAGTCCGTCCACTGGCGGCTCTTCGAGAGGCGCTCCTTCGTCACCGAGGAACTGGTAATGATCTCGGCGCACAATCGAACATAAACATTACACAGAACGACAGCGGATTCAAAGATTTGCCGCGGCAACCCGCTCAGGACGCGTTCTTTTATCTGAAATTGACATAACAATTGGACATCATCGTTAAGGGTTTTATCAGTAAAAGCAGTTGGAGCAAACTACCTCCAAAATTTTAAAACCGAAAAAGTCGAGACTGTAAACTGGAAGGAAGACGAAGAAGTGAAAGATGATGGAGTTCCGGCAAGGAAAACAACATTGATGTTTCCGTGAGAGTCACGTCAGAAAGTGAGAAAGTAACGTCAAAGGCAGAAAGTGAGCAAGCACGATCCGCTAATTATTCCTATGCAAAACGCACGTTGGTATGTCCCACATAGCATTTATTTTTGTTTTGCCCCACACGTCGTGACCCAGAACCCCCAAATTGAATTTCCCGATAGGGTGTGTTCTGCAGGTGGATATGGGCCTCGCTTATTTCTCAGTTGACAGCAGATGCAGTTCCTGATTTATCTAGAAACGGCCAGTACTTTGCCACTTTAATTTCGGTTACAGATGTCACGAATTATAAGAGCCACAATCGATTATTCTTTCTTCTCTTGGCAGAGGAGGAGGAAAAACTTTTAATGCAGATCATGTCAGCGCTAAACGCGCTGGATGAGAGTGGCTCCCTCTTCACGGGATTCCATATGCTGCCTTCGCCACTTGGCCCCTGGTAACCAGCCGTAGTTGATTCTCCCAGCAGGCCTGGACAGCAAGATCTCCCATACCTCACTAGGTGTAAGGGTGGGGTTCTCAGGGGAGGAAATGAAGATGGTGGGGGTGGGTGTTTTGGGATGAAGTCACGCTCTCCTATCATGTGGCGAAGAGTACCGAGCTGTTTTCGAAGTTGGCAGGTCTTCTCGTACTGACTGGGAAGCATGCCATTCAGTAAGCGAGGCTGTGGGAAGGATCCTGATTCTATCTGTCGATACATTACTTGGACTTGATATAAATACAGCCTGCGTAAAACACCCGGAAATTTGGTTCTAGTGAGTTAAGGAGTTGTGGCCGGGCGAGTATTATGAATTCGTTTTGAAAGATTTATTTCCTAAAGTAAATTCCTAGTAGTTACGAGGGAGTTTTATTTCCGAAACACACGCCAAAACTTTCCTCGTGCGCACGCACGCATGCAACTACAAAATTTGCACTGACGGGTTGGGTACAACGGTGCCACGTACTGCGTTTTAGTCATAAATTTTGAAAAGTTCATTGCGGGTTTTCTTATTTGAGAAGGCCTATCGAAGTCCGAATACACAGGACGAGAAATTGACTTTTAGTGATACATTTATGCCTTTCTAGTTTTTACAAAATTGATTGATTGTAGGGTTTAACGCGCCGACGCAACGCAGGCGATGAGGCGCGCCGTAGTGGAGGGCTCCGGATTAATTTTGACCACCTGGGGATATTTATCGTGCGCCGAAATCTCGTACACACGGGCGTTTTTGCTTTTCGCCTCCATCAGAAAAGCGGCCGCCGCGGCCGGGAATCGACCCCGCGACCTCGTGCTCCGCAGCGCAACGCCTTAGCCACTGAGCCACCACGGCGGGTGTTTTTACAAAATAAACATGGTTTTTACAAAATAAACAACATCGTCCCTATTCACAGCTTGATACATGCTGGAGGCAGCTGGCCCCACCATATTCACACTTGGGGGAACACCGCATTGTTTAAAGACGATATTCAGTCTAAAATCGCAACAGGAATACTGCAAAAACCTAACAAGAATTCCTGTTATATGACAAAAAACTTTGTTCTGACAACAGAAGTCCAGTTGTTACGACAAAGCCGTGTGTTGTTAAGACACACATTTCTGTCGTAACGACAAAGTCAGTTTTCTTAGCGAGAAACGTTCCTGTAACAGAACTGCCATTTACACTACTCTTCACAATGGGCAATACCATTCAAACCATGTGCAACTACTGATGGAGGATCACGACAAGAAAGGAATTTGGCACGACTGAACATCAAAATCAGTACAGGAATACGACAAACGACAGAACGCCAGAATCACGACACGACAAGAATACGACAAGACGACAATACGACAAGAGAAAATACGAAAAGCTAGAAAACTTTTTCTTGTCGTCTTTTTCGACTGAATAGTATTTCTTGGGCTACTTGAACGGGAAAATTTCGGTATGCCTATCTGTCTTTCTGTCTGTCTGTCTGTCTGTCTGGCCGGCTGGCTGACTCGAGGTGCAGACAGACAGACAGACAGACAGACTGTCTGTCTGTCTGTCTGCTCCTTGAATCAGCCAGCCGGCCAAAGTTAAACAGAGACTGCGCAATATGTTTATATACCCACAGCCAAATCTAAACGTCTAATTCCAGTACCAATGTTCAAACTTGTCAGCATTGTTTAACAGGAACAAAACATTACGCAAATATGAGGCTTAAAATCAATACATAAGTAATATTTGCTGTGTTCCTTTAAACATTCTTGGATGCTTGATTTTTGCGATAGCAAATGAAATACTACATCCACTGCAGAAAGAAAATTCATTCAGTCGCCTGCTGTCGCCCGCGCCACTATAGCTTCTGGCGGTATTTTTGAGATTAAGCGGCAGCAGTTACGAAAGGCTCCACTAGATGGGTTCCACGCAGAGCTCGGAACGCACGTAGAGAACGTAAACGTGGTTCTATAAGCGTTGAAATAATGCGCCTCGATTCATGCGCGTCTCCGCCGTGCGGCAACGCTGGCCTCGAGGCACCCGCCCTGGAGAAGTGGAATGCTGTAAATTTAAATTTAAACTTCTAGCGTGTTTAACTTGGAAGGAGCGCGACGGGAAGGGAACAGCATCAGAGGTGTGCGGGAAAGCGAAGGAAGGCATGTACTTGCAAATGTCGATGAACAGACTACCGTCTTTCGTCGACATTTGCAACGAAAGGAGCAGATACGCGGCCAATTTTTCCTTGGCAGTTGACGCGGTGTGTGACGACCACAAGAGAGAGAGAGAGAGGAGAGAGAGAGAGAGAGAGAGGAGAGAGAGAGAGGAGAGAGAGAGAGAGAGAGAGGACACACAAAGGTATGTTCAGATCTCTTGCAGTGAGAGTAGCAGCTTTCATCCTGAACCTGGAAAACGCGCATTTCTTACATTTCATTTCACCCGTAAAAAACTATCACAGGTGATGACAATCAAATTGCCTTCAGGGACGAATGCGGCGTTAATCGCAATTATTTTCTTGACATTCTGTATTTCATTGTAGCGTGAGCTACACTGGCCGAGGTTGAGCAGTTTCGCGTGGCTCCTGGAGAGCTGTGCTGCGCATGCGCGAGGAGCAGTGACGTCACACGACGCAAAGAACGTTGCTCGCTGCCCGGCGTCTCTCACACACCCCACGCGCCCAGCGTCTTCGCCGACCTCCGTTCCGCATGTGGCGGCCCGATCCAGTTGATGATCATGCGAGGGGTGGCCGGGTGTGCAACCGATGGCTCGTGCGTCGCGGCAACAGCGGCGTGCGCCTGCGAACCAGCTTAGCTCTGTGGCGATTGGTGACGCTGCACCGGGGCCGCTTGATAAATATACATGTGCCGCATAATGCGTATACCGTGTGTGGGACACCGAAGCAGTAGTAAGCATGATGATCAAGCTAATCCTAGACAACCAGGAAAGCTAAGAATAACCAGCTGAACCTTAGCTCACGCTGCGTATACCCTGGCATAGCCGAGCTAAGCCACTGCTAATTTTTATGGTTTCATTTTGGAGAGATTTAAGCGAAACGGTAATTTACCGAAATCTCGTACTTGCAGAAATTATTGTCAATAACGGGTGCGGTGTTGTGCTGAGTAGAACAGTTGATATTGTTACGTGGCGTTAGGAAAGATGACAGTAACCATGACTGATGGTGGAGCGATCTATTTACAAAGAGACGCAATTTATTTACAATTTGGCAATGACAGCAAGAGCAATGACTCCGCGCCAGTCGTCTTCATCGTCATCGGCGTAGGATGGCCAGGGTTGTTCGTGCAACTGACCGCTTCCTTTTCTTCTCTCTGCAATATCCTAGTAGTCTTCAAGAAGGAAGGTTTTGGTTTAGAGTTTATTTGGACATCATGAATAAGGATGTCCATCCATATCTAAATCTCGCGAAAGTTCGTAGAAAATCATATAAGCAGGAATTCATTCCGGGGTCTGTGACGTCGTGGCTTAAATTTTATTTTCGCCATATATGCTAGTAGAGAATTACATTGCTTTCTGAGGCCCTCGTTTGCTGCTGTGACGTTTTGAGCGGGCATGATGCATCTGAGCTTCAGTCGCTGTGTCAGGAAACTTACGGATGCGGGTTTCCTTTTAGACGGTTTGGAGCCAGCCTGTGACGAACCTTGCGAAGCCGCTAGTTCATCAGCACGGTAAAGTAAAATGTAGATGGACAGGCCAGAAACATGTGCAGTGGCTTGATATATGTACAGGGCTACCAAAGTTATTAAATACGAGTAGGCTGCGAAGCTTGTAAAGGAGCAGTCCAAGGACGCCCCTACCTGCCCTAAGGGATCCTTAGTTGCTTTTTGATAAAACTTCTCTAAGTTCATTTTCACGCCGTTCAAGCATCATTGGTTCAAGCGAATAAGCGCACGTAGAGAAACAAAATAAAGTCGAATGGGCAATGCCAACACCGGATCAAAACGACGCCCAGCGGTGCTACTAGCAGTGGCGCATGGACCTCGTTTTCTGGTTCACTTTACCACGCTCCTCTTACGGGCAGCGGTAGCAGGCGGCCGTATCTCTCTTGTCTTTTTTTTTTTCTCAAATAAACATAAGCCATGGGGTGTTAATCTAACAGAGAGAGTTTAAACCAGTCGAGCGTAAAACCGCCGCACGAGCCGAGATCGCCGAACCAACGTCCTCTTCTTTATATTTCGTTTTTGTTAAGCTTCGCGCAGCTCGAACCGGCATGTTTTATTTTTATTTGGCCTTTATGTCGCCTAAGGTTTCCTTTTTGCTGAACAATGTTCACATGTATGAGGTATGCAAACCAGATAAGGTAAACCAGATAAGGAAAATATGGCTATTTATTCTCTGTGAACAGAATCTGCGAAGTTGTCGACAGGCGAGTGCCATAAGCGTCCTTCTTATACTACATCTAGGTTTCAGTACAGGGAGGCATGCTAGTAAACGTGTTCCGCTCTGCACATGCGTAGTGTAGCCTATTCCTCTCTCCTGTGGCCACGCATACGTGGGTCAGCCTCATGTTCTCTGAAACATATACACTTAAAGGAGCAGTCAATACTTTCAAATGAGCGCGCGCGTCATATCGATCCCTTGTCCGTCGCGGTGGCACATCTGGGACACAGCGATCGAACGGTTCAAGTGTGAGTTGACTAAAGCCATTAGTAATAGCAAGCTTGGAGCGTTAGAGCTACCCCGCGCGTGATAAGAGTATAGATTTGTTATCTACTGGGTGATCAAAATTAAGTCGACAGGTTTTTTTTTTTAATTAGGCGCGTATATTTACGTGAAGACCACCTGTACAGTGATGCTACGCGCCCAAGGGGACACAGAATTACGGGGTAATATTATGTACGCTGCTTCATTCACTAAAGTTGGTTAATAAAGTTTCTAGTGGCTGCAGTAAGCAGGGATGTTTGTATTGAAAAGTTAGACTGGAATCGTGTTTCTACACAGTTTCTTTTGGCAGAATTCTTCGAGCGCATCCGTACTTCGAGATATCGAACTGCGAAAGTTTAATTGCCGCTCGCATGATTCCACATGCCAGACCGTGACGACCGGCCCGCAGCTCCTCCCTTTTGTTACGTACCTGTTGTGTACGGTGTTTAGTTGACAGCAGGGCTGGACGCATACGCGAAAGTGATAACTCGCATCCTTTCAGTTCTCGGTTGGTGTTATTGCAGTCTGCAGTGCTCTGAACAGCTACCGAAACACAGAAAAAACGGGAGAAGCTTTGCGCCGGTCTTCCTCTCTAGCATGCCTAATCATGCGATCGGCAAGTAAACTTCGCATTTCTGTATCCCGGAGTACAGATAAGCGAGAAGAATTGTGAGAAATGAAACTGTGTAGAAAAACGATTACGTCTAATGTTTCCATAAAAACATGCCTGCTTATTGCTGCCACTAGAAAGTTACTTATCAATTTTAGTTAATTAAACTACCGACGTCAATAGTTACCCCATAATTCTGTGTCCCCCTGAGTGCATAGCCTCACTGTAGAGGTGGTCTTCACGTAAATATAAGCGCCTAATTTTAAAAAAAAACCTGTCTAATTAATTTTTTTCATTCTTTGTATCGTGTCGCAGGTAGCGATGGTCTCAATTCTTTGGGGTGGCCACCGGCCCGACCGGGTTTTGGACCGGCCCGACCGGGTTTTTAAACAGCGGGCCGGTTGCTGGTGCACACTTAAAACCGGCCGTCATTGGCCGGTTTTTTGGTCCTCGTGCCGTGATTATGTCCGTTTTGGCGTTTTATAAGCGTCAATTCAACAACTAAGACGCAGAGCCAATACGCGGACGAGCGCGCTGCCTGAGATGGAGGGGGACCTAAGATAGGAACAAAACAACGAAATGCTGCCACCGCGGTCAGCAATTGCGGTTACTTTTCAGTGAAGCACATAAAGAGCAATAATCAAACCCTCAATCACTTTCTGTACAAATGTTATGTTGATTTCTCTCTAAGAAAACGCTGCATAAATGGCACTGCATGTCAAAAATATGGCGTCTTTTTTTTCAACACAAATTAAATATTCTATACCCCCCCCCCTCCCGAAGCGGTTTATTTTTCAGGGAAAGGTGGCAACCCTACCAGAATTCTTGAATGTGCACACGTGGTTTGAGACGTCAGTAGAACGCTGTTGGGCAAGTTAGTGAATATTTGGTTAAACTTCGAGCGCGAACTTACAAGGATGACAGAAAGAAGACAAACACAAGCGCTCGCGACAAACACAAGGTTTGTGACGTACTCCTTCACGGTTGCTTTTAAAAGACGATAGTCCCTCTTTGGCTACTCAAACGCGAGAATTCTGGTCTGTCTTTCTGTCCCTCAATTCAGTCGCCCAGCCAAAAACAAAGGAATTCTTGATGGAGGCGCTTATATCGGCGAAACATTTCTGAAGAACTAAATCTAGTAGCATACTAGTAGCATACTTGTTACTAGCCGACATGGCTAACATTTTTTCCAAGCCTTCTATTATACAGCCATTAACAATGCGCGTTTCAAATTAAGATGGTCCACACCATTGTCCACGGCAATCGTAAGAGCTTGCTCTCGCGATTAGTTTAAACAGTAATTTTTAAATTGTGCCTCAAATATTTCGTGTCGCAGACATGCAGTAAACTATATAAACGGATGAATTATATAAACGGATAAACTAGTAAACTATATAAACATGTTTCCCTTTTCCCTCATATAAGTTAATAGGTTCAATTTTAGTGCGTGCAGCTCTTTTTTCTATGGAATGCAGTACACAGAGACGCATTAATACACTCGTACTAAAAATTCCAACTCTACGCGGTCAACAACAACATATATACGGATGACGTTGATGACCTGCACTACAACAGGCATCTCATGCTCCCCACGTTGCATGCCTCCTACCTCACACGTTGAACTTTTGGGTCAGTCTTCGTTAATAGAGCCGCATGAGATTCGGAACAACGAATGTTTGTTGCTATATACGCGCACGTTTTTTTTTTTCAGGGTGTTGCGGTGTGTTAAACACCAAAGGTAGGTTTATAGCACTACTCGAATGTGTACCTTCGGGCTCACTTATGCCAAACTCTGCAATAGCAGCGATTAGCAGGCAAGAAGTGTACAGAATCTACGACGAATGCATTAGCAGTGTGGTGCTGGTAACTAACACAGTTTTCTTTCTGTTTTTGCCAGCTGCAACAGCTACGCCGGCTTCCCGGATGGACGAGGACCGGCAAGCTGTCGGACAACTTTCGACCGCCGCAAAAACTGAACGGCCGGAAGATTTACTCTTCCTTCCGGCCATTTTGACAGTTTACAAGTACTATACATTTATCGATTTTATATCAGATAGCCGATTAAAGAACCACTTGAATTCCTAGCAACAATACGTAGCTATACTTCGCTGTGCGTGTAGCATGGCTTGCTGCTGCGGTGGTGAGTGTAAAAAAGTGTAAAGAAAATGCAAACAAAAATACCTCAATTGTGGAATAAATGTGTTGTGAAAGGATCTGTGTCAAAAGCTCAGCCATGAAGCCCAGTGTCATCTTACTGCAGAACCACATGCACTGAAATAACAGCGCGCTTTAAAGCAGCAAACATGCATATCATGCATTGCGTGTAGATAGTCAATGTAAGTGATTTATTGTATGATAGGGTCGCAAAAACACAAAGAACTCCTCAGAAGTCATCAAAACATGTCAGATAATCCCACATAACGCGCTTCTGCCAAAGTACAGGGGTTACAGCTTCATACTGTCGAAAAATGTTTTACTCCAATTATCTAGGAAGTTTGACATTTACTCGAACTAATAAACAAGACCAAGCGTGAATTTGGTTTTGTTATCATAGGTTTGTACAACTGTCTGTGTATGTTATGTAAGTTTTCAAAAAACTTCTTTAGAATTTGGAACCAGCAAGAAGAAATTTTGTCTGTATGCTTTAGTAATAGATTAATTACTTTGGTTCACCATTTTGTGGCAGTTTAGCTATAGCCTTTAGTTTATTTGTAAAGTGCCAAAAACAATTTTCTCTCGTTTCGCAGTAACGGGAGAAGGAAAAAACAAATAGAAAGGAATGGTGGGGACGCTTACATGCCCTGATGTTTAGCCACGCAAGCATATACGTCCTTTGCAACTCGGATCAAGCTCGCCGACACGAAATATTGTGCTGAGATAGGTACTAGCCGTACACTTCAGGTGCGATGCAGAAAGCAAGTGTGCTGACATGCTGTGGCCAGTACCTAAACTGACCAAAAGAATACCGTACTGCCTTACGAAGAGAATGCGTAGCTTTGACGTCAGAGAACATTTTCCACTACGAAAACATCTAGGTTCTTGTCAAAAAATTGTTGCACTGCTGGGGCTCGAAAGCAGGTCATTCGTGTTAAAAAACGCGACCCTATCCTTCGGCTACTGAGGCCACAAAAAGGGGGTTGTTTCAGCAGTCTCTATTCAAGGACAGTTGCAAGTGAACCAGCAGACAGCGCTGGATGCGTCCTGCTCCTGCTCCATCTGCATTCTTCAAGAAAGGATGGAAAGCCAACATTGCGCAATTTTAGCCATTATGTTAAGAACATGAACAGGAAAGGCAAACCTCCTCTGCAAGTCACGAATACCACAAATGGGCTACCAATCTTTGGTACAAAAGAAGGCCTGAACCAGTACTTCACCCGTTTGTTTGGTTCAATAAATACTGGCTGCACCGATGCCTCATCTTACAGAAAAACCGTGGATACCAGCCTCTCTTCATCACCATAGGTGTCTGTTCCTTCGTAAGAATCAAAACTCTGCTGGGCATTCTGCAAAATAACGACCGATCGTGCCCAGGCGTGACTCGGCCTTTGTACGGCCACTGGACCTGATGGGTTGCCAGCGCGCATTTTGCAGTGTTTGGGCCAGAGACACGAAAGAACAGTTGGCGCTGCTGGTCACCAACATCATTGAGGGGGGACCTATTCCTGAGAAGGAGCATCACGGTCGACTGACGCTCGTAGCGAAGCGATGCAGCCACGCCGATATCCTGGAGGACTGTCGATCTCTCAACATCACCGGCATGATGTACCTTTCCTTCATGGCGCCTTGATGGAATATCTGAGCAGGGGGAGGGGGGGGGGGGGCAGGGGGCAGGGGGCAGGGGGGGAGGGGGCAAGCCTAAATAAGTGGTGTGCGCGTAAATATGAGCGAAATAATGAAGGTCCGCGTCTATAGGGCAATGTATATTTTTGAAGAAAGGGAGTTGAAACGCCGAAATATATCCAAATTTCCGAATTAATGGGGGCCTAGTTAACGACGTTTTAGTGTACAATGACCCCGGTATTACTTTCTTTCATATGAGAATGAATATCTGTGAATGCTTTCAGATGGAGCTTGGGGGACCAGTATTCCCCAGTTTGTGTAATTTTGCTTCGACTGGAAGTGGGTACTTCAACGAACGTCGTCGTGAAAGTTGTGATGGCAACGGCATGACAGTAACTCTAACTGACGCGCAAGCTATTGACGAGGAGAACTACCATGTCCTTTAAAGCTTACATGAGAGATTCAGAGTCGGTGTATGCATGAGGTGGGATAAGGTATCCCAACGAAACTATTTCATCTTTATTCGCAAGCGCTGAACCATGCATCTAACCCCAACGGTGAAGTGTACACCTCAGCTGTACACAGCCCGAGCTGTACCCCTTACACAGCGACACGTAGCGGCGGTGCCCGTAATCACTACCTATAAAATGAAATGCCCGACTGACTGACTGACTGACTCATCAACGCCCAGCGAAAACTTGTACCGCTAGAGACTTGAAATTTCGATGAGTACATGAGTACATTTGCGACATGGCGTAAAGGCTCGCTAAGGGAAATTGTACTCCCAACTGAGGGAAAGGGGACAATTGTGTTTTCTTAAATTCCCTGATTACCTCCTTCGCCTGTTCACATTTTCAAGCACTTTTTACTGATATAATGTAGCCCTCAAGAATATCTAAAAAGTGGTTTTTGGATTTCGCCCCTAACCAACACTATCGAGGTGTTTCCTCTTTCCGGAAAAAACATTGGTGTTCCTTAAGATTCTCGAATAAATCTTGTACCGATTCATTTATCCAACTTACTTTTGCAAGCATATGTTACACACAAAAATGCAGAGAACCGCTTTTAAGGATTTCGCCTAGCTACACCGCGAAAGGGGCCAAATTGCTTTTACAGATGACACGGCTGACGAGCCAAAAAGTCCTAACAGGTGATGTCCACGCATAGCGAAACTGCCCTTTCAGACGGCTTCAGATTTATAGTTTTACAGATATTGGTTTTTTAATCGCATGCCATTCGAGATATTGAACTGGTTTTTGTTGAGATAGGTAACTTACTCAGGTATCTAAACACTGTTCTACAGAGTTTTCCTATGACACCAACCCAATAGAGGCAAGCAAAATTTTGGGAAAAAACTGTTTTAGCACATTCGTCAATAACCACACAGCCAGTTCATATATCCCATTTGTTTTTGCTTGCAAATGCTGCCCATCCAATTGCACAAAAATCAATTTCAGGATTTTGAACTAACATGCGGATAAAAAGGCAAGCGAGGTTTTTTTTTAATTTACACCCATCTGTACATGGAATTCAGTTAAATTTTCCCGCGTTAGCATAGCGCTTGCCATCGGTGGCACTTTCTCCAAATAATCGCCTCCCGTAGGAGCCCCGTCATTTATCATAAATCTAAAAAAGAAGACGGACCGGCAAAAAGCGCAAAGGTGCGATCGCCATATTTTGTGACTTCCTGCAACCCCGCGCATCCCTCAGGGAGCCCATGTTAGTTATCATAAAACTGAACCGATGAGCATCGTTCATATCTGCTGCGACAGCACTTCGCATGAAGAAGAATACCCCTCACCCAGTCGGCCCTCCATCGTGTGTTTCAAGCGCAATCTCCTGCCGAATTCAAGTTGTGTTTACAACCTGGCATTCTTACTCATATATCATATTAGGAGTGCAAGGAAAACAACCTTCCCCTTCTTCCCTCCACTCTTCCCACCCATGAGCTGTGGTAGAACCTGGTGACTAACAGCGATCTGGATGTCCAGACAATTCTTCCTCCAGAGCGAAGGCTGCCCGCTCATCGCATGGATTTCTGAAATTTGGAACCAATCAACTTCAAAGGCTCAATAAAATGTTTTTCACTCACTGACTCACTCGCTCGAGCGCAGCATCTTGGTGCAATTTGAATTTGTTTAGCGAGAGTTGCAGTAAAACACGATTGCCAGTCCTTTTACATTATCACGACGCGCCGGAGGTTGTAGCCCATGTATTGACAGCAGGCAGGAGCGCCTAAGTGTGTACCAATTCACGATGAACTAGCCAAATATGACAACTAGCAAATAAATGAACACGTGTTATACCCATAAGTGTCATTAATATAATTTCCCGCCCGGGTACCGCCGGGTATTACTTCTAGTTAATTATTTTTCCAAATTGAGCCTCGCCCAATTGGAAGCCCACATGTTGCATCCAGGAAGGTGCGGCGTATGCGGAAGCAACTGGCAGCTCCCCCGCTAAAAGAGCGAAAAACTTGTTCCGAAGGACACAAGTTATGAGAGTAATTTCACTTACTACACCACGAGCGGCTAAATGTAGACAAAGAAATATCTTCTCTCTTCAGCAAACCCATCCCCCCACCCACCCACACATAATATTACCGATAATTCCGCAAAATTCCATGCTAATGTTTCTCACAAAAGTGTTCGGCATATGCATGGTTGATACTGTGACTGATCCACCAATAAAAATGTCTATAGACTATGTGGCTCACCACGAATGGGATTCAATGGCAATATAGGCGATCCCCCAAATCAACAATCAGCAAAGGGATTGCACCGGAAATCATAAAGTCCGTGTCATGGGAAACAAACTGACCATCCACCGTCATTGTTAGAAAATGTTACTTTTCCACAAATGAGTCCGATTTTCGAGAAAAACGGAGCTTTTCTGGGAACGACAGTATTGTCCGACATTTACATAAAGCAACCACAAAAACTGGAAGTGATTTGCATGCCTGAACATCGCAGTAAAGCGCAAAATAATTACCAAATAAAGCGCCGAAATCTCGTACACACGGGCGTTTTTGCTTTTCGCCTCCGTCAGAAAAGCGGCCGCCGCGGCCGGGAATCGAACCCGCGACCTCGTGCTCAGCAGCGTAACGCCTTAGCCACTGAGCCACCGCGGCGGGTACCATATATAACTGCGTTGCGCCATTGTCAAGGTGCATGACGGGGTCATCATCGTTTTCACCATAGGCAGCAATTTACAGAAGGAAAGGTAATACTACTTTATTTTCTTAGTATATTTCTAAGCTGTCCTCTCAGAAAACTGTACCTGTTTCAATCACTCATGCTAAACGGACCTACCACACTTTTCCCTTTGATTTCCTTGGCTTTCTTCACTGGCTACCGTTATTTCTGTGTTCATTCAGCGAGCCCCTCATTTTCCCTTCTGATACCATATATATATATATATATATATATATAGAAAATAGGGTTGGCAGCCAAGAAAACCTCGGAAAGCAAAGGGGAGGTTGTGGTGGGTCATAGAAAGAGATGAAGAATTTTTTGAGTCGAAAAGAAAGTGGTGAAAAAATGCCCGCCGGGTGGCATTTTTACAATTACGGCCAATCTCAGAATGGCCGTAATTGTGACAACGAACTTGTACGCTGTGGCTCGTAGCAAGCTCGATCTTTCCAGACTATGGCTTTGAGCCTTCAATAAAAGCATAAATAGAAGCAAATCAGGCAGCCTCGATCTCTGAAATTCTGTTTACAACGGCAATCTCAATCGCTTTCACTGGCAGCATGACGCATTCTTGCATTTGTGGGATGCTCTGAAATGGTAACACTACTTAACTGCCCCGAAATTCATTCTAAGAGCTTACGATATTTTTTGTGTGTTCAAAAGGCAACATAAAATTACTGAATTTTGATCAGCGCAGAGATATAAATGTAACCGCTCTAACGGGTCTTTTAAATGAAATTTTAGCGACTCTGAAGGAAGGCTTCATGAATAACGGTTTTGGATCACTTATTTAGGGCTTTCGTCGCAAGTGAACTTGCGAATTGAATTGTCAACGCACGCAGTACAATCAACATCTCATGTTTAGCTAGGTTTTCGCAAAGTGACAAGGCTTCTGGGACCTCACAGTGAGCACAAATTTTCTGTGACGGCTGCTCTGTTGACGATTTGCGTTCCTTTTAAAATCTAACAGGTGCCTGCAACAGCGAGATGTGTTTGCATTCTTGCGTATAAGGTCGCTTACGAACCCTAAAGACGGCAATAAATGAAGTTGCGCTGTTGCAGATGTAGTAAAACATTTCCTTTTTATTTCTCGTTGCAAATAAGCGTAACGGGTTCCCGGTACTACTTGTTTTGCAAACTGAATATCGCCTTTGTCTTGGCATTTAATTCTTGAGGATTGGTTAAAAAATGAAATTCTGCGCATTTCATTTTTTCATTTCATTTCATTTCATTTTTGATTCGCCACCAGGGGGCCGACACAGTAGGACGTGCACTGTTTCGGCTTCCGCTTTTTGTCTTTCAAGACGCGACTGCTGTCCAACGACCACGACGCCACACGGAGCAACGGATTCCTGACGTCCAGAGGAATCGCAGGACAGCGGAATTGCCCCCCAGGACAATCGGGGGGCGAAACTACAGCCGCCTGAACGACCGACCACGCCGGCTCGCTGCTAGGCCTCACCGTCAGGCCTAGCGAGCACAGCAGTTCTCCCGCCACGACGGCGCAGCCCGACCATGCAAGCCTCACAGCTGCACTCACAACCGACTCCGCTCGTGCTAGGAGACGAAAATGCCGCTCGAGAAGGCGATTCTCGGCCTCCCCAAGCTACAACAGTCGACTGCGCCGCGCAAGCAGAACCACCGCCCTCAACAAGCGCCGCACCGATGGAATATGACGCCCTAAGCGGCCGCGCCATCCACCCACCAAACCCATGGCTACAGGTCGTATCCTCCCGCAACAAAAGCAAGCGCACCGACAAACAGGCAAGCATTACCACTTCTCCAAGCCTACTCCGCCGACGCGCGCCATTCCGCCGCCACGCATTCCTGCTAACCACTATGTCACAGTCTTCCGGCCACTCAACGGCCTCCGCGTTCATGATTGGACCAACCAAGAGCTTTCCCAGGCGCTCATTCTGGCCAGCGGGATTCCAGAAAAACAGTTCCGAGCTTTAATTACTACCCAAGTGCAACCGGCAAACAATCTCTTCGTCATCGGTACACCTGACCCCTACGTCGCTGACAGGCTCTCACAACTGACAAGCATCCCTCTCCGCAACGTCAACTATGACATCACCGCCTACATGAAGCCTCCACCGGGCACGTCCCGTGGCGTCATTCACGGCCTGCCGGACGACATCACTCCGGAGAAGCTCCTGGAATACACCGAGAACAATCGCCCGTACCTCATCCACGCTAGGCTAATGGGCCGTACCAAATCAGCCCTCCTCACATTCAACGGCACACGCGTCCCATACTATGTAAAAGTGAACTGTGAGCTCATACGCTGCCGTCCATATCGACGCACCATTCAAGTTTGCAAGCGGTGCGGAGACGTCGGCCACCGCCAAGACGTCTGCCCGCATCCGGAAAAGCCCCATTGCCCGGTCTGCGGCCTCTCGGACCCCCAGGAAGACCACCTCTGCACACCCCGTTGCAAACTCTGCGAAGAACCTCACGTCACGGCGGGGAAAGACTGCCCAAGGCGACATCTCCCGACACCTGCAACAACGAAGCCCAAGCAATCCTCTGCCCAGCAAAAGAAGCAACAACCCAAGTTTTACGACAACGAGTATCCAGCTCTACCGCCCGTCCCCACAACCACCCGGCCTAAGGACTGCCCGATAACCCCACCACAGGTGAGCTGGTCAGATGCAGTTTCAAATGCTCCCACTGCTCGCAGGTCCCATGATTTCCCACCTCCCTCACAACCAGACCACACGTCCCCCTCCTATGCCCACGCCATAACTCAACTCCAACAACAACAAAAGAGTTTCAACGCCAACTAACAGAAATTACGACGAAAATTAACGCTATCATCACGTCTCCCCTTCCGTGTCCACCAACCAACACACTCGAACCCGCGCAAATCCACGCTGTAATTGACGACAAAATCGCACAGATTGTGAAGAAAATTACTGACTCGCACGCAGCAAACATCGCTCCCCTCTGCGAAAGCCTCAAAGGGCTCGCCGATCGGCAAAATAAGCTAGAAAAATCCATCCAAAGCCTCTACGAAACTATTCACTCTAGCCACCCTTCAAAAAAGATGAAACATCACCCTTACCATGACTAAGGACAGTGGCGATGCAATCACCGTTTACCAATGGAACTGTCGCTCCTTGAATAGCAAACGAAGTCAACTGGCCCTCCTCGCTGCATCTTCATTTCCGGACATTATTGCACTTCAAGAAACGAACACCCCGACTCCACGCCTTCCATACTACGCCGCATTCACACAGGACGCGCAACATCGGACAGCTATCTTTGTTCACAACGCGCACGCCGCCCAACCGCACCAGCTGAGCCAAGAAATACCCAACACATTTGTGGAACTCATATCTGCACAACCCTCCTGTCCAAGTACATACATACTTAACATATACAGCCCTCCCAACGGTAGTCTTCACGCAATTGACGCCTTAATCCACGAAGCCACACGACTTCAATGCCCCGCACTATGCATGGGGGTACGTGCACGCCTCAAAAAAAGGAACGCAATTACTGCACGCCACACAAAACCACCACCTTACGCTTCAAAACGATCTCACCGTTCCGACCAGAATTGGCAACAGCGTAAACCGAGATACTATCCCCGACCTGAGTTTCACGAGAAATTGCCGAAATGTGCAATGGTTATGCCTGCCGGAAACATTAGGGAGCGACCATCACATTATCTCTCTGCGACTATACATGAAGAAGAAAACCACAAAAATAGGAGTAGCCAAACTAACAAACTGGTCCGCTTTCCGCGAGGATATCACCCCGCTCCCGCCCATACAAACAGACCTAACCGAATGGGCACAGGCATTGGAGCAGCGGGTGCAAAAATACACGCAAGAAATCGCTCTTACTGAGGACACGCCAGCTGCAGACACACATCTCCTAACATATGGGAAGCGCGAAGGAGCTTGACAAAGAGATGGAAGCACCAGAAACACAATAGAACGCTTAAGAAACGTATAGCCCTCCTCAACCAACAAGCGCAAGAATATGCCGTCACCTTACAAAGACAAAATTGGCACTCGTTCTGTGACAAACTCAAAGGCACCCTAAGCACCAAAAAAGCCTGGCACCTTCTTCGCCATCTCCTGGACAGCTCCAGCTCTCGGACTCAAGTCAACCACAAGATACAGCAACTAATAAGAACTGTGACCTCCACCCCAGAGAGCTACTTCGAACTATCCGCAACAACCTGTTTGGAACTCCCACAACCCAGCCAGCTCCCCCAACACTGTGTTACACAGGCCGACCAAATCAAGAACTTGATGCTCCTTTCACATTTGAAGAAACTGCAATCAATCCTTGCTAATCTCACTCGGAACACCACACCCGGCAGGGATCGAATCACTAACCGCATTCTTCGCAACCTGGATCACGAAACACTGGAATCGATACTTGAGCTCTTCAATTGCCATTGGGACGAGGGCACGCTACCGGCACAGTGGAGGCACTCTGATATAACGCTTATACCGAAACCGAACAAACCCATCTCGCCTACGTCACTACGGCCAATATCTCTGACCTCATGCGTAGGCAAGCTTTTCGAGCACCTCGTGCATCAACGATTGGTCAACTTTCTTGAAGAACAAAACTTATATCCTCTAACAATGTTCGGATTTCGGCAGAAACTCTCCGCTCAAGATGTACTCCTGCAACTGAAGGAACAGGTCATTGATCATCTTAGCCGCACCACCCCAAAAGCAATACTGGCACTCGACGTCAAGGGTGCATTCGATAACGTCACCCATCAAGCTATCCTCGAAAATCTTAACCAGACTCACTGCGGATCCAAGGCTTTCAACTATGTGAAAGCCTTCCTTGGCAACCGTACAGCCACCATCAAACTTGGGCAGCTTGTGTCACCTACATTTAATACGCCTGCCAAAGGCACGCCCCAGGGCTCTGTAATTTCCCCTCTACTTTTTAATATTGCGCTACTGGCACTTCCCGAAAAACTTAATGCAATAGCAAATCTCAAGCATGCATTCTATGCCGACGATTTAACCCTCTGGACAGTCGAAGGTTCCAGCGGGGAGCAGCAGGACGCCCTCCAACAGGCAGTGGATGAAACTATTTCATACCTTCAACCAAGGGGACTGACATGTGAGCCTTCTAAATCAGCACTCCTCATCCTCAGGGCAAGAACGCGAGGACGCCCACCCCCTCGCACTCCGGACCCAGACGTCACAATTTTCGGGCAGCCCGTTCCCAAAGTGCGAACACTTAGAATTCTTGGCGTGCCTTTCCACCATGATGGTTCGGGTTCGGCCCTGTTACCGCAACTTCACAGAACCGTGACCCAACTTACTCACCTCATACGCCGAATAAGAGGCCAAAAGCATGGTCTCACCGAAACTGACACATGCCGATTGGTACAAGCCCTTCTACTTAGCCGGATAACATATGCGACTCCCTTTATTGAACTCAAACCTCAAGAGATCAGCAAGCTGGACGTCCTCATACGGAAAACATACAAAACGGCCTTAGGCCTCCCCACTTACACCTCCAATGAAAAACTACTCCGGTTGGGGCTACACAACACTCTTCAAGAGCTAATTGAAGCCCAGCGAAATTCACAACTTCATCGCCTAACACTTACTCCTACAGGGAGGAAGGTGCTTCATGACATCGGAAGACCAAGCCCAACCACCAACGACTTACCTCAACGAATCCCGCTACACATACGCAAGAAACTCAAGGTTGCTCCCATTCCCAAGCATATGCACCCAGCCTTTAATCGAGGCCGCCGTGAGGCAAGGGTCCGCCAGCTTACGAAGAAATATGCAGACGACTGTCATACCCGATACACGGATATCGCTCAGAATCCCAAGATACCCGGCACCACCCTGGTCACGGTCGATTCCAAAGGAGAAATTGCCACTGCAGCAACGTACTTTGATTTATCCACAAGATCGGCAGAAGCTCTAGCTATAGCCCATGCAACCACCACTCACCACAATCAACCCTATCTTACCATCATCTCGGACTGTCAGGAAGCCTGCCGAATGTACCAAGCTGGGCTGGCACCACCCCAGGCCATCCCGATCCTACAGCGATTGCCTGAAGACATAGAAGTATCCATTGTCTGGACTCCTGGTCACTCGGGTCTTGCTGGGAACGAAGCGGCACACGCTTCCGCCCGAGAACTCCACTCCCGGGCATTCCCATCCTCAATGCAAGCTACCCTGAGGGGCACGGAGAGTGGAGCTACCCACCTGGCACCCCTCGACAACAGCTACAGCTCACTCTTGTCACATTACACCCACACGAGAAGAACATATCCTCCCCCCACCACACACGTTATCTAACTACGAGGCATATATCTACCGCCGACTACAAACTGACACTTTTTACAATCACACCATCCTCGCACACATATCTCCATCCACATACCCCTACAACTGCCCGCATTGCGACACTCCCCTCACAACCTATCACCTCGTCTACTCCTGCCCACGCCACCCTGACCCCGTCCCCTCCCCTTCCCCTGAGCAGTGGGAGTCTGCGCTGACCAGCTCGGCACCGGAGCGCCAAAAAGCGCTTGTGCAACTGGCCCTGGAATCAGCAAAGGCTCGCGGCCTCCTGGACGTAGGAAGCTGACCACCACCCCTCACTCCCGCCCTTTTGCTCAATAAATGTTTACTCCTCCTCCTCCTCCTCCATTTTTTTTCGGGAGAGGGGGGGGGGGAGGGGGTCCTGCCAACGTTGCAAGAGCAGCGAGAACAGAACGCATGTAACGCGCGCGAAAAGCCAAACTATGGTTATCAGTATTATTTACAATCGAAACTACACTAGGCGTCGTGTTCTGTAGCGGTGAAAAAGCAGTACACGTGTTTTCCAAAATGATTAACCCCCCTTTGGTCCGAGATTGTCCAGGAATTGTGGGACGTCTTTTTCAAAATTGTATTGAAAGCAAGCATTGTGGGAAAAAATTTAAAAAAAAAAAGCAGCGAGTCATGGCACACACACACATGTGGGCAACAACGTGCATTATATATTACGCATTTTCTCCTCTTTCTTTAAACTTAGGTCCACCTTAAGACCAAATTAGGCATTTGGTTATGCTGAGTGAAACACGTTTCTGGACAAGGTGATTCATGTCGGATTTGAAAATGATATAAATGAAAATGACACACAAAATGCCACATGACTGACGCAAACTCACAACTGCTTAATTTTACCGAAACATTCCCCCTAAATACTCTAGCGCATCCATAGAAACGTATTTTGAATAATACGTAAATTAGCAACTCGATACAGTTGAATAAATGTTTATTCCTCCTCGTGAGTATAACCAACGACTGTCCAAAAATGGTATTTATTTTATAAAAGGTACGGGAAGGACACGATCACACAGACTCTTGCGGGTGTAAAATACGTGTCCGGCAATGTATGGGCGATAGCGCACTGGCCGTGTGCAGTGTAAATGTTTTTGTTTGTTTCTTCTTTCTATAAGGACACAGCGCAATTTTACAAGGGTGTGGAATTTGCACGCGTATGCACAGGTCTTGCGGCTTCTTACCCGTTTCGCGTACTAAACTTTTATCCTTTAAATAATCGCCACGCCACCTTCAAAAAGCACCCTTCGACGTTCCCGAAACGGCAGACGACTGCACTCAACAATACGAAAAGTGCAATGCGTGGAAGCAATGTTTATAACACGTTTCACACTCAAGCGGTGACCACAGCGAAGATGTTTCGTGGAATTAAACCAGCGCATTAACCCGCAACGGCCGCTGATTATTGCGTTTCTAGAGGAAACGAGCACGCAGAGGTTGCTATGTCATTGCTTACTGCCAAACGAGCACACATATTGGTTGTTTTGTCGTGTGCAGGCGACGCGAGAGCGCCATCCACACTAGGAGCGGTTCGCCCCGCCGCCGCCAGGGGCCGACTGTGTCCGCGCTCGGGGCGAATACTTGTGCGCGCAGAAGGCGCAGCTCGATTGCTGGTTTCATATAAAATGGAACGATTAAATGTGCTAATTCGGCTATTTTTTTTATTTGTAAAATCCCTTTTAAAGTTTGTTATTTTCTATTTTTGTTCGCTTTTCTGTTTTCAAGTTCCGTTTATTTAATGCGCGCCGTGTACGATATTTTAAAGATATTAAACATCTTATCGTTTCAATTATGCATTTCTATCGCAAGGCAGAGGTTTACAACGGTTGGTCGTTTTCCCAAAATTTTGTACGTGTTTCCGTAGTTCTTTTCAGCGCTTTTTTTTTAGTCTTCCTTTTTTGGAGGAGGTGTATAAATGCGGTTTTTTTTTATTTTGTAAGGTAGCTTTTATAGTTTATTTTTTATTTCTTGTTTTTTTTAAGATTACGTACGACCAGTTATCTCAATTCACGCTATTTTAACGATAAATAAACGTGTTAATTCCACCAATTATACATTTTTGCGAACATGCAGGGCGTTACACTTTCGTCAGTTTTCATGATTTTTTTTATTCGTGTTTCCGCGGTTAAGTTTTGTCAGAGCTTTTTATTCTTGTCTTCGCTTTGCGCGGGAGATGTACAGAACCCATATATTTGAATTCGTAAGTTCACTTTTATAATTTCTTTCTCGGTTTTGTATTTTGTTTTTAAGATTCTGTTCGAGTAATTACGTAAATTACGCCCCGCAGTCAAGCCCAGTGCGTAGACCGCGGAACCAAACCAGCGGCGTATGAAAGGCGCGAACGGTAATAGCCCCCAACACGAGGCCCCACGAGTTTGATTTCTCGCCGTTAGATTTCTCGTTTGATTTTTCGCCGTGTCGAGTTTTCGCCCGTTCCAATGAAAGAGACACATCCATTAGAGGTGTTCTGTGTCAGCATCTTCCGCAGGAGTTGAGCACAAATGCCGCAAATAAACTCGCAAATACACTCGTGCCAAGACCAAATAATCTGCCACGTTGATATGCCGCGAAATGCCGCATAAACAGCGGCACGCCCAACGGGCTGAACGATGCATTTGATGCATTGCTGCGTGCTGCCTCCTGGGGTGCGCGGCAATTGGGACGGCCATAGAGTTTCTTAGTAAGTATTGTAAGAAACTCTATGGGGACGGCAAGAGCAAAACGCGCGCAGGGTGATCACGGAGGCCATGGGTAGCTCTTTCAGCCATGGCTGTTATTGGCGCTGCTGTCCAATATTGCTGATCACGGGTCATTGCCGTAACAATAGCTAAGAGGAATTACTTTGCAAGCGCACTGCCCTGTGGTCTTTCAGTGCGTTAGTGACGAAGTTTAAGTTCGTTTTCTTACGCTGTTGATTGGCCTTCCGATGACTTAGACTCAGAGCTTCTGCAGCGGCCCCCGAGTGCAAACCAGTATCTGGAGTTGGGCCCGGTGTCTGACATCCGTAAAAAGCAGTGCATGCGATAAGAGCGAGCCACCACAAGTTACCGCAGCGCCCGCAAGCGTAGCGCCTGCAAGTGCATCCGCAAATGTAAGTCGTAAAAAGAAGTTCATTCAACGTGTACTACTAGATGGAATACTGTGTATAAAGGATGTCATGTTGTACTAGCACTCTAGTGTACTGTACTATATGGCTTTTTCCACTCGCTTCCTTTGTGCTAGAAGAGAAACGTCTGTTATTTCCCCAAAGGTGTTATACAGACCCCATTTCTCGACCTTTTTCATAACCGGGAAAAGTGGGATGCCAAGGGCGCTGTTACATTGTGATAATTGTGTCAATATGATTTTCTTCAGTGCGGGTAAGTTTGTGGCATAGCAGCCTGCACGATATCCAGCTCATGGATAGCGCCTGAACGAGTCTTGCGTTTCTTCTCCCATTCCTGCTCTTCCCGTGCTTCATTGCCGCTTTGTAATGTGGGACATATGATTGAAGAAATTCGGGATTTAGGTGATAGTCGGCTGTGCCGCTTCGGAGTACGTTAATGCCGAGAATTCCTATGCGGCTATTTTCTGGAATGACTAAATTACTTATTTTAGCGTGATATTTTTTTTTACTTAGCCGGGCGGCGCCATTTATCGTTCACAAAACCCAGCTTGCGGTGGTGACAAAATCCCGGAAAAATAGTTCAGTAAATTAAAAATAATTAAATTTAGATAAATCCGTGTAATCACACTCTATATACAGTTAGCCCATTTATAACGAACCCACTTAGAGCGAAATAGCGGTTCTAACGAAGTGATCTTGATTTCCCGTCACAATTTACGCATTTTCAATGCCATTGAAGTCCACTTTTAACGAAGTAAAAAAATGCGACTCAGCGGATATAGCGAAGTTTTTTTAGAGAACAACAAAAAAAAATCCATCAAACCACCTTTTGAGCTTTCGCGTTAATCAACTATGCCGAAAAAATTACACCATCTTCCCATGGGGAACCCTGATGAGGATGCGAAGCATCGTGGTGGTTCCGTGTGGTTCCATTGTGTTGCCGTTATGTTGAGTGATCTGGTTTTTACTAGCGCCAGGGGGAATTCCGCGTCCGGGTCCACACCGGTGGCAATAACACGCAAGTGCTGTTGTGTTACGGTGAGTAGTGGAATGTGGTGGAATGGGTAGTGGAATGGGTAGTCTCCGTCAGTCTCCGAATGTGGTGGAATCTGTGGTGGAATGGGTAGTCTCCGTCAGCTTTGGTGAGGTAAAGGTTGTTGACATTGGTGCACCGGCTGAGAGCAATGTACACGCCCTACTCTTCGCAGCTTTGTCTTCTCGTTCTTCTTCTTCGGCGGTTCCCCTACGGGAAGATGACGACGGTGGTTGAACGCGAACCTATCTCGTGATGGATTCTTTGGTTGGCCAATCCCTAGGGGCATCCTGCCACAATCAGCATCAGAGGCGCTGCGGACGGGGCTGGTTGAGCTGCAAGGCGCGTGGCGCTTCCCGCCACAGCTTTCCCACGGGAAATTCAGCATCCCCCTCTAAAGTTTTCAGTTCGTCGTTTGCGTTGACGTTCAGCTTCGCGTGCCTTCGTTGTATCAGTAGCTTCTTGACGTAGTTTGAATGAGTCAAGGACATAAGGCGCGTTCGTAGCACTTGCTCCTGTCCCGGATTTGTAGCGTAGTGGGAAGAGCCCCGCGTACCTCCCGTTGCCCAGGCGGCACAGAAAGTGTGCCCCAAGACCGGCCCGTCTATGGCCGCTTTCTGGCAGTCCGGCCAGATCCAGGTTCTGGCAGCCACTGATCATGCGTTGAACGGGCCAACATTCGGCAACCAGCGCTTCGGCATTTTTTCGTCCGCCGTGTCCGGACGCACAACGCAGCTAACCGGTTGCCAGATATTCAGTTCTCTTACGGCTGCCGGTTGTTGAGAAAGAGAACGGCCGAAGTACGGCCTTAGGGCATCCGTTTTTTTCTTCGGGAAGCGGTAATCGGCCCGAAGCACGGCAAGCGACCGGCCACAGAGTATGCGCCATTCCTTGCGGCAGTTGGTGTTCGAAAGGGGACTGGCCGGAGAGCGGCTTCCGTGCATTCGTTGTTTCCACGGTGAACCGCGCGTCCGGCGGTAGAATATTCGTTTTCTTCGGGCACCAGTGTTATGAAGGATACCGGCCGACGTACGGCCCCAAGAATATACGTTTTTCATTCGGTTAGCTGTCCTCGGCCCGATTACGGCAATCGCATGGCCACAGAATATTTGGCAACCGGTGTTCAAGAGGAGACCGGCCTATATACGTAAGGTATCTGGTTATACGTCATTTTTTCGGCAAACGGCATACAGCCGAACAACGGCTCGCGCCTGGGCGCCGAGAATTCACGCAAAGACGTGTTTGGAAGGAGACCGACCGGTTTTTTCCTGGGGGGAGAAAAAGCCGTTAGGGAGCCGAACTACGGGGACGCGTTTTTCATCCGCTCCGTGTTTCTACGTTTTAAATGAATGAACATCGTTTGTCAAACAGTAATGAGTGTTTTCGGTGAACGGGCAAGGTGCAAGGACTCACTGGACATTAGCAGGGAACCTTTTAGGCCATTGAAATGTCATTTATTACCACAAGAAGACTGTGCCACACCGACGGGTGAGCTACGCCTCGCCGGTCATCGCCGCTACCACGCCTCTGCCGCCGGCTTCGTCGACGCATCAGCTCGAGGCTATTCGCCCCCTCAAGAAATGGAGAGCATTGAAGACATCGACGCGGCAGAGATGTCCGATCCGAGATGGAGATGGTTCACCAAAATAACTGGCCTTCAAGGGCATCGAGCAAGCGGCCACCACGCAGGAGCTAAACCGCCACCATGTCAACGACTCCCCACCAAAGAAAGGCAAGTGCGAGCAAAAGCGCAAGTTATTCTGCTTACAATTAAACTGCGACAAGCAATGTTGCACTATGTTGTTGGTGATAAACGTAAAAGAGACTCGCTCGTGCATTGGTAGGATCAACTTAATGCCCTGCACTATGTTACTTCATGGGATTTTACGACTGCCTATTTAGAAAAAAAAAATTATTTTAAATTTGCAATAACAACAGAGCCTTGTCACTGACGAAGCCTAGCTGTTTTTTAGTTCCGATGTTTGAAGGTGATCTTAGCTACTCTTAGGATATGACTCATTTGGTTAAACATAATCGCCAGCATCCTAGCAAACACGGATTTTGTCAGTATTTTCTTGCTCAACGCAGATTGTTGAGTTCACGCACGATTTGGCTCTTGCAATAGATAAGCCTAAAGTGGTTGACTGTATATTCTTGGACTACAAAAAAGCAAATGATGGTGTTCCATATCACCTTCTGCGTAGTACATTTCATCCTATGAACTGAATGAATCGGTTTTTGCATTGTTATTACTATTGGCCCTATAGCTTTGTTCAAAAGTACTGTGTAGTTTACCGGACTATAGCGAATGAACGTGATTCCGTATACCTGCAGCTTTATTCGAATTTAATAACATCCTGGTGTGCTGATTCAGAAACGTTTTTGGATGTTAAACAGTGTGTTAACGGCACCTTTACAAGAAAACCTTCATTCCAATTGAATACGTATACCGTAAATTATGCTGCTGTGACAACGGCCGAGGAATATAAATACCTAGGAGTTTATTTAGGGAGTGGTTAGAGGTTAAATAGGCAGGTTCACACCATAAAAGTTACGGCTGCATATGTTTTTGGCTTTCTGAGACGAAATTTCAGTGAACCTCCATCTAACTGAAAAGAACAACCGTATTTCACTCATGTGCGCTCAATCTTGGAGTACGCATGTGTTTTCGTGGACCCGTACACCAAAGAGCTGTTTGATACGCTCGAAAACATACAGAATATGTCAGTGCGATTCGTATTAGGTAATTGGCACGCTCAACTTAGCATGAGAGAAAGTAAAAGTAAACTGAAATGGCAGGACGTTAAAGATCACAGACGAAAGCACAGGATGAACTTTTTTCGTAATATCTATCATTCGAAAACTGGAGTAGAAGGGGAGAAGTATGTCCAAGCGCCATTCTACATATCGCAAAGTGGGACCGCTAGCTTAAAGCAAATTATTAACTTTCCTTTAAAGGTGACGCCTTGCGCGATTCATTTTATTTTACATCAATACTGCAGTGTAATTATCTTCCACGTATGATTGCATTAACTGTTTATATTGACGATTTTCTGCGCGCTTTGTAGAATTATTTTGTTATTTTGTCCCATATTTAATGCTTAGTGTTATGTATCTCCCTTCTGTAATGCATGCAAAGGCAAGCAGGCATCAAATAAATAAATAAATAAATAAATAAATAATAAATAAATAAATAAAAAAAAATAAATAAATAAATAAAATAAATAAATAAAACAATGAATAAATAAATGAATAAAAATAAATAAATAAATAAACTTCCAGAGGCGCAAGTTTGCCTCCGACGGGTTGAGAACCCTACGCATTCAACCTTGACCAATAAAATATTTATTGCCCTATTCGTTGCAGTATGCAAGGTTTCCTGTATGCATGCTACCATTGCTATGTTATTGGTTTGAAACAAATTATGTAACTCTAATTTTACGCCTTTCCTTGCGTGAACACAAAGGGATACAACTGCAGCCACCTGAAGCAGGGCGTCATTCGCAACGCGTCTAGAATTTTTTGAACGTAGTATGACATTAGAAGAAAATTAAGCTCTTTTGGACTATTAAGTGGTGTGGACGTATACTCATGAAAACAACATTAAAATAGATTGAAAATGAAAGTACCTGTTCTCTCCTTCTTAGGATCAGCCCTGCGCAAGATCCTCAGAAAAGTTGATCGAGTAGAAAATGTCTTTGCAAGAAAAATGGGCAAAAACTGGACATACTTTTTTGTGAAGGAGTTAGATTAAATGCTCCTGAGTGTTTTGTTGATAACCAAAACGCTTCGTAAAGGCATTCAGGCCGGTTTTATATACATCAAAATTGGTCAAGCAACTGTTATATAAATAGTTTATGTAGTCATAGCATGAAAGTGTTCCGGAATATTGCTCTAAAAGAAATTGGCTAAAAGCGGCGCAATTTATCTCTCTGAAATTCAACCCACTAAAGTATGCGCCCTCCGCCGCCCCCCCCCCCCCCTCCTCCTCCTCTTTCCCCGTTTATTACAGGTAAGCCGCCCCACAGAGGATATCAGGACCTGGACAATACATCTATTCAAGCTCTACAAAGAACTGAATATTTTCTGTGTTCGGCAGTAAATGAGGCACAGCAATTAAAGGAACGACAATTTGTGAGCACTGTTTAATAAATGAATTTTGCTGTCAACTGAGGCTGGTAATTAAGCAAGGCTGCGCTGAAAGCTTGACGGCTGGTGGTTGCGCGCGAGCTCACTTTGATGTGGCTGCATTGGACCCAAAATGCTGGGTTTCTGCTGCTTCTGCACTGCGCGAATGAGTCATCTGCTTGCGCGACATGCAGTGACCGGCCTCAGTACAGTTAACGTACTGTGGCTGAACTCCAATGCCCGTAGCACGGCCGTATTTCCGGTAGCTGTAGTCCGGCTGGAGTCGACGACCGCATCTCGGCTGTCCTCCGGCGGCCGGCCGTACACGGGTGGCTTTGGAATGGCCGGAGCCCTACGGCTGGAATCTGGCCGTATGACCGTAAGCCGGTCGACTGGCCGACGGACACTGGCCGTTGGACAGCCATGGGAGTACGGCCGTATACGGCGAAAAGGCCCACATTTGGACATGGGCCGAACATGGCTGCCGGAAAACGGCCGGACAGAAAATCACCGGCCAAAGTACACCGGCCTGTTTTAGGCCGAACAGTCCTGTGCTGCCTGGGTGCGGCCAGAGAGTCGTGGGATCGAAACCGGGCGCCGCTAACTATTTCTTTCTTTTATAGTGTAGTATCGCGGAGCTGTGGGTGTAAGGAGGAGAGTTGCGCATGCGCAGTGAGCGTGTGGACGGCGCCGCCATCAACGACGCAGGACAAGGCGAGCCTAAGAAATGCTCCGCATTTAAAACCGCCAATTCTTGGCTCCCGGCAGCCGCTTCGCCCCACTCGGATCCCTGCGAAAGCTTGCTTCACCGCACCACACGGTCGCCCGGTAGCCGTCTCGCGAACGCTTCCCATTCTTTTTTCCAGTGCCAGGCGGGCCGACCGCCGCGATCTTATCTCGTTTCAGGGCGTACTCTTCTCTTCAGAGAGGAGGTCGTGGGGGCAGCTTCAGAAATTTTGTGGCCGCTTTAGACCGGTTCCGTTGTGGCGCCTCATTTTGGTGAAAAAGCGAAGCAAGTTGGTGCGCTCCTAAATTGCTTTTCTTCCACGGCATGGCGCCACCAGCTAGGCCTGCCTGGAGTTACTGTAACAGTAACTCTAGGCCTGCCTAAGCCTGGCTGCGGCGCTCCGCCAGCGGCTCCGCGCAAACCTGTCGCACACAAAGCCGTTCTTTCTTTCGTAGTGTTCAGTCAGTTCAGGTGACGACATTGGTGGGCCTCAGCCTGGCACCGCCGGAGCAGCTCTCGCAGCTGTTAACACGCTGCGTATGTATACTTGTGCTCCGAACCGGGCAGTTGCGATCTGTTGGAAAACGTTGAGCACCGTGTTCTGAAATGCGCGCTCGCGAAACGCGTGCAAGGGACCCTTGATCGCTTTTTTCAGAAAGTGTAAATAAATTTTTTTTATTGGTCTGCATAATGTTTGAATTTTTTTAGAGTCCAGATATAGCGAAAAAGCGGTTATAGCGAAGTAATTTCAGATTCCCGCCAACTTCGTTATAACCGGGCTACACTGTACTGGGTTTATTGTTTCTTATTAGGAAACACATTAGTTCGATTCTGCTCATAATGTAAGCCTATTTTTGAGCGACTGGGATTAATCTTTTGCCATGTTCTTTAGGAGACAGCGTGTTAGTTCCCATATCAGGCCCGCTGGGCGAGACCCTTTTGTGTGATGGCGTCAGTTGCGGACGGCTGACGGTCGTTTCGTCCGAGCAAGCTACCAACGACAGGGTGAAACTACACTGCGCAGGCGCGACGCCTGTTGGAATCACGTATCCTTTCTGTCGTCGGCGCAGCCACAGAGTTTCCTGCTAAATACACTAGAGAGGAGTATAGCGCTAGCGCCTATGCGGCTCACATCAAGGCCGTCCGTATGGTCCCTAGAAAGATTTGCCATGATAGTAGAACGTTATAGCTTGTCACCCGCCGCGGTGGCTCAGTGGCTAAGGCGTTGCGCTGCTGAGCACGAGGTCGCGGGTTCGATTCCCGGCCGCGGCGGCCGCTTTTCTGATGGAGGCGAAAAGCAAAAACGCCCGTGTGTTCGAGATTTCGGCGCACGTTAAAGATCCCCAGGTGGTCAAAATTAATCCGGAGCCCTCCACTACGGCGCGCCTCATCGCCTGCGTTGCGTCGGCGCGTTAAACCCTACAATCAATCAATCAATCGTTATAGCTTGTCGTGGAAAAGCATTGCTTTACAAGAATTGCAATGGTTTGTGGCTATTTGGTCAATGGTTTTTCGAAAAACAATTCCTACGTGGCTGAAGGACCAGAGAATGGAGGGGCCGAAAACCTGTACTTAGTATCACAAGTGAATGTTGCGGTCGTTTTACAAGCTGCCCCCTTCGCTCGAAAAATCATGCACTCCTTCGTCTAATGACGATGACGGTTTTGTCGCAAAGCTTTCTCGTGTTGGTTTACTTGGTTGCCTTCTGGATTTAAACTTTGACTCGTTTAGCTTTGAAATGAACCAGCGCGCAGTTTGCTCTTTTGATCGCAGCGTCTTTGTATTTGACTATGTCCTATTCGATTTCGCACGAAGAAAGCTTCGCGTTCAACCATCGTCGTCGTTAAACGGGGGGCTGGGTGATTTCGCTGTTTAATTTTGCACTTCCAAGCACCCTCCTCCAAATCCTAACTGCCTCTAGCGTGTCGGGATGGCGTCTGTGCGGGAGGACTCGGGCTGATGCACCCCTATTTGAGGCAACTATAGTCGCGCGTTTTTGGTTTCTTCAAAGGCCATTATACAATTTTTTAGGTACTCAGTAAAGGATACCTAAGCATTAAAAAACACAGGCTGACGTTAACACTGCCATGGTTTTTAATTACCGGTGCCAGCCTTTATTTCACGCAGGTGGTAAAATGGGAAGGGGAGGGGGGATGGTTTGTAGCTTGGGCTGTTGGGTGGTTGAATAACATTGGTTCTTCATTATCCTGGCTCCCATGTTGTCACAGTGTCGCTCACCAAAACCGAAGGCACAAAGCTCACGGTTACAGAAAGAAAGTGTAAACTGCCACCACGTTTCCATGGCCACAGGGTATTCGATCTCGTACGTAAGTGCACTTCTCTTCAAAGCACACGTATCGAGGTATCCCAGCGTTAAGGCTGGCGTAGAAACCGCACTCACTGAAACCAGTGAAGACATTTGAAGTCGTAGAAATGAATAGTAATACTAATAGTTTTATTCCTACTCAGATCGCGCGGAGCCAGGCGCAAAGCGCTGCAAAAAGCGCACATGTCAATGTAGCCATTCTCAAGCATAGAAGCTTCAAATAAGTTTACGTAGGCAATTTTACATTTAAGAAGAAATGAATACTAATAATAGTAGTTTTATTCGTACTTATATCAGGTGGAGCGAAGCGTAGATCGCTGCAAAAAGCGCTCATGTCATTGTAGCCCATACCCGACTTTAGAAGCGTCCGACAAGTTTTCGTAGCCGTTATTGCATCTAACAACCCAACAAATCTGCCTAGACTTCGTTTCACCGCACATATCCGCTCACAATACCACCAAAACATTGAACGCACCGAAGCAAACACGACAAAAACAACGGCTGACTGCGTAGTCCGATGCACCAGCTCATTCCACTAACGAGGGGAGCGCCGAGTAGTGGCGCCACCAGCCCGGCTGCCCGGTCCCTATACCGTGCGCTCGCCTTGGTTTCGTCCTTGGCGTGGATTGAAACGTCTAGGAGTCCGTAAATTCAAACAAAATGCCACAAAACGCAAAAAACAGTGTGGAATTACATAGTTATAAAAAGCACGCCGTATTAAATGTCAAAAATAAAAATAAAGCGTGTTATTTTTACTCGTAGTCTGCAAGAACGGTTATGGCTACTATTCTTCAGACCAAGTTGATAGCAATAATGTAAAATTTCACCAGTAACTCGATAAAGACGTTTTTTTTTTTTTGCAAACATTTCAAATAATAAATTGTTTGAAAAGGTCAGAAATGTTTTATGCGCGTACCTATAAAAAAGGGCACCTCACCGTCGCGGCGTTTTCGTTCGTGTTTTTGTAAGCGACAATCTGCTGCAGCTTTCGCAGCGGCAAGTTACCTGCTCAGTCAAGCTGTCCGGGCACTATTAACATGTGTACTGCTACTGCAAGAAATAACCGGGAATCGCAGTGCCTTTACCGCAAACTAGCGTGTCGACATTGTGGGTTTGTACTTATGTAAATATGTACTGGTGTTCTCTCGCCGGCACTAGTCCTCCCGTTTGCTTATAATGAAGAAGAGCCGTCCTATCATGAACTAATGGAGCAAATTTCGAGTTTCCAAGCGAAGCGAGAGAAGCGAAGCGAGTTTCGGCCATTACGGCCGGAGCGGCTAACTCATAGAAATAGCACCGCATACTGGGTAAAGCAAACCCAAGAAGACGCTTAAGTATTCGTAGCCAAGCCAGCAGCTGTGGTCTTCCCATAAGGTCCTAACCCCGCCCCCGCCAGCATGTGAGGAGCTTTCAGCGGGGTCGAAGCTATTATATGACAGGTTCTATACCTCAGGAGGGCAAGTTAGCTTTGCCAGCGGTGCATTTAGGCCCATGAACCAAATTTTCACATGTTTCTTAAATTAAGTTCAGGTGGATTTGACTCATTTCGCAAAGAGGCTCAGCATGCATTCCCAGGCGCAGTTTCCTCTCAAGTACACTTACAAAGAAACTCTATGGCCGCCCAGGTATCATTGTCCTGCAGCATGCTTTCCACACTCCAGTTGCCGCCGCACCGTATTTCGGGTTTAGTTGAGAACTCTCATTTGGCCGCCTCAGTCGTAGCTTCCGGTTGGCAGCGATGACGTATTTCCGCGGACGCCTGATGAGCGCGGCTCATAGCGGACGGCTAAATCGCGTCAAAATCGAAAAATGAGCCTAATAACGCTATCGCGTTAAAAACACCACAAACGCAAGCAGAAACTGGGAGGCGTATCTGCTCGACGATCAAATGGCGTTGTACGCTCTGTGCTGGCGATAACTACAGCTTTCGCAGTGCTTCGAGGCACGAAGGAAAGGGTGAAAGCGTTCACCAGCAGTGTTGCGGGTCCTTTTCAGCATTGCCGGTCTTTATGTAAGCCGTCTGCTTGCCACACAAAGAGCAGCAGAAGTAGGCATGGGTATGCGCGAATCCTTATCGTCAACGTTCTGCAACGCCAGTTTGCGTTACATTCATTAGGATAGCAATTTGAAGTGCCCGTATAAAGACACCTTGATGCTTCGCCGGTGCTTGGGCCCTCAGTCTTGCAATCGATGGTGCGTCGGTTGTTGTGTCTGTGCGCGCGCTCCGGAATTATGAATCCAATCATCCAGTATCTATAACGAGACGAAATTTCAAGCAAAGACAAACTTTCCCCATACACGGTGTGCATCGTATTTGCGGTCACTCGTGATAACTAGGTTCTGAGTTGTTAAAGCCATTCTTCTTTTTCTCCTGAGAAGAAATAGAGTTGCACCGTTCCCCCTCTAGCCAAATAAAACCTTCCCACTCGGGGCTGAAAAGAAAAAGAATAAACACGTGGTCAGTTGACCATGAAAAACAGAAAAGGTCGGTCGACTAAAACCTTCTTCCACGGAAACTTCTACGAAACTTCTAATCGGATTACCATCCTGCAGCGCTCGTCGCCTCCGGCGCTTTTACGAAGAACAGGGAAACCAGCCGATAAGTAGGTCGTGTTCTTCTCGAAACGCGGAACACTGGCTCTCCTACTAACATTTCGGCACCTCATTAACCCAACCGTATTTTTCCTCTCCTATGAAACTCCGTCAACGAAAACAAAACGCAGGAAACAAGAAACAGAAGAAACAACGCCTGTGGCAGAGTATGTAGCTAGGACTGCGAATCAGTGACAAAGGGCCTAAAAAAGACGAAAACTAACCTGACGAACAAAGGCGGGGGAAAGAAAAGGTGCAATGGGTGCGCGCTGGGACATATTCAATCAGGCTGCGTTGCGCTTGTTTCTGCTTCGTACACCTTCGCAAATGTGACCCTGTTCTCGTCTCTGCAAGTGCACAAGCCCTGCCCGATTCTGTCTTCTTTCCATCGTCACTTCATTAGAAAACCTACAACACCGACTTCGTACGCGGGAACACGCTTTCTCTAGCGAGCTAACCATTTTCGGATGGGATGCGAGAAAATCAGCTTAGGGCTCTAATCCAAAACGACACCGCCCCGAAGAGTGCGGAACATTCGCCTTTTATCCCCGTGCAGAGTTTCTTTTCTTGCCGCCTGGTTGCTTCTATGCAGTAAGTTCCACGACGGGTGGTACTCCGTGCTATTTTGCAGCGGCCAGCGCGTACATTCCCCGCCGTCTGCTTTCATCTCGAGACGAGAAGATATTTCGTCGGATAGCATTTACTTGTCTCTTCCGTGACTCTCCAAGCTTCTTCGTTTTTTCAGTCTGCATTCCCGCCACCACTGCGTGTCATTTCAGGACAGAGCGTCTTGTATGTGCTAACGGAGTGCAAATTCGATTGTTGTTTCGCCTATCGGGTTCCGTCCGCGCACCGCTCGCAAAAAACGGGAAAAAGAAATCGTTTTTTTTTTTTTTTTGCCCGTGGATTCGACTTGAGACAACATTTTGGGAGGGTAAGCTTTGCTGCATTTTTTTTTCCTGACTTTCCTGTCATATGCAACTTTCCCCATCCTCTAGTTTCGCTTCGGTATTCATTGTACGCTAAAGAAGGCGGCAGTGGGTATTTTACTTCCTCTGGCCTCGATCGAGAAAGTTTTCAGGATCGCTTGGCAATGATGTTCTTACTTTTGTGCTCCCGGGGTCGTGAAAGCGAAACCTGGGCCCGAAACTCGTTCGTTCCAGTGCCATGCGAGACAAGTGAACAAACGTTTGTTCTCTTTGGACTGCTGGTATTGGGCGTTCTGTTCAGCCAATTAAGAATCATGCCGATTTCGCGCGGGTTTGTAAAGGCTACCAAACGAAGTCAGAAAAGCATAAAAAAGAACTTGGTGAACTTGAAGACAATTTAAAAGTGTTTTATAAGCGTGACCAGGAAATGACCTCATTTCGTAGTTCAATCAAAACCTCTGCTATACTCGGGAACAAGTTAAGAACGGCACCAGCTCATGTACAGTATCACTCCGCCTAAGCGACGGACCCGGATGTCAACGGGCGCGCGCGTTTTGAAAGGAGACTGCCACGAATGCGTGATATCGTCTGCCTTTTCTCACGTAGTTTGTTTGCCGTCGCTGCAGTAGTTTATAAGCATATTAGGTCCAAAAAGATACAAAAACGGCTCGTGCCATGTTCAAAATATTCCCAGTAACGCGCTACTTGTGCTGCGCGGAGTGACATCCGGCTGCGGTGATGAGGCACAGCGGCAACTTCGGTGCCGTTCTTAAGTTGTAACCGAGTATACCCAGCTCGACTCGTTAGCTGTGCTGCTAGACGACCTTGAAGACCGGTCCCGACGAATTATTGTATTGTGGTGCCACTTCCGGGCGCACAAGAATAATTTCGGGAATCAAAAGAAAGCGGGAGCCATCGATCCACTCTGTGACAACCCCATAAACCGGGTACATGGCAAAGGGTAACACTTAGTAAAATAATGCCGCTAGATCTTCAAGCTATGAAGGCAATATAAAAGGACGTTTGTGTGCGCAGTACTAAAAGTTCTTTCTCTCTTAAAAGTTGCTCAGAAGCATCAGTTCCTAGTTTGTTATATCATGTACCGATTTCGCAGCAGGTTCAGACCTGTTTTACAGCAGCCAGAATTTGCACTTGAACAAAAGAGTGAAGTATAAAGGTAGCCGCTTGCGCTTCTCCGCAAGCAAGCAAGACATTTTCAGGATACTTCAGAAAAGCAATAATTTAGAAAATCTGAGCTTTCGGTACACCCTTCAGTGCCCATGAACAAAAAAAATCCTCTTGGTGAAGGGGACAGGAAATAATTTCCTTTATCTTATCACCCCAATTGTGCAATTCGTATATACAAACCTAGAATTTAAACTTTCCGCTCGCCTCTGCGATGCAAAAATTGTGAACAATTTTTTTTTTTTTTTGGGGGGGGGGGGGGGGGCTGGGGGGGAGGCTGCAGTGTGAGGTGAAGACACGGCACCACCGAAATATAGTGCGCTACTGGTCCGTTGCGCTGAAAAAAAAAATACTGCCGAGTTGTCGTGAACGTGCCACTAGCGAGTAGATTTTCCTCGGCGTCGGCGTAGAACAATCACGGAACAATGGAATAGCAACAACATTGCTGCAGTCAATGTCGGCAAGAAAACTGGAATGATGAAGATGGAAATTCCGGTTTAAAACCGTGCTATACATAGGCCTATCCATGAAAACAAGGCCCCGTAAATACACAAGGGCAGCGCTTGTATGACATTCTCATGCGTCTGTGTATATTTAGTAGTGTAGAAATATACAGCATTCATTCCTTTACGTCAAATGCCATACTATCGCAATTAAAAAAAGTCATCAGCCTATTTACGTCCACTAAAGTACCAAGGCCTCTCCAGTTAAAGGAGGTTTCAGCCAAATCAATCCTGCTTTAGCGAGGTCGACGCTAACCACCAAGGTCGACACTAATAAATTGGGGACTCATTTCTAAAACGATTTCCTAAGAGCTCAAGATGCGGTGCGCTTGGTGGCAGTATACCGTGCGATGTGTCATAACAGCTGTGCGAATCCTGCCCGGACATTTATACCCTTAGTCAAGCAGTAATTGCCACGTGCCGCTTATGAGCTATACCGACGCATGCAGGAGAAGCCCTGTTACTTATGCCCTGTCAACGGAGCCTCAGGTTTCTAACTATACTCGGTGACAACTTAAGAACGGCACCGGAAGTTGCCGCTGTGCCTTATCACCGTAGCCGGATATTTCTCCGCGCGGCGCAAGTAGGGCGTTACTGGGAATATTTTGAACATGGCGTGAGACGTTCCCGCGATTTTTTGGACTTCATATGCTTATAAACGACTCCAGTGACGACAAACAAACTGCACGAGACAAGGCAGACGATATCACGCATTCCTAGCAAACCTCTTTCAAAACGCGCGCGCACTGACGTCACGGATCCGGCGCTTTCGCGGAGTGATACACTACATGAGGTGGTGCCGTTCTTGAGTTGTAACCGAGTACAGTCGAACCCGGCTATAACGAACCCGGATAGAGCGAATTATGCTGTGTATCGAACAAAAATAATTCAGTTACGGAAATACATGGGAAACATATTCCTTATAACGAAGTTCTCATCGGATATATCGAACTCTGCGCGCCTAGAATGGCCGCCGAAATGCATGGTCTCGGAGTGGTGATTGAGATGTGGATTGGTCGCGACCACGGAGCAAGAGTTGCGACTGAGACATTGCGCCTCGCACGGAGCGACAATACGCCCGACACTTTCCGCAACTGTTTCCAACGCGCGGGACTCATGACGGAACCCGCGCAGTCAGCGAGTCCGGACCAAGACAGCACCATCGGTGAACTGTGGGAAGAGCTCCCCCCCGTTCCCGATGATGTCGCGAGTGAAAGCCGTCCGACGCTTATAATGAAGCGCTTTCGGCAGTCGATGTGCTCCGCCAATGCTTCTTAGATTTTGGAGGACGCGGACTCGAACTGGTGCAAACAATCTTCCGTGTAGAGAATGCTATGCTAGTTCGAGCCGCCAAAACGAAAGTGAAAACAAAAATCACCGCTTTTTTCTTTGCGAAGTTGGCAGTTCCGGTGGAAAGTAGCTTTATTATTTGCAATAAATGCATTATTTTGGGTATGGTAATGGCTAATTCACTGTGTTCGTTTCTGCATGCGGGGATGGTGAAGTTGGGGAGGTAAAGGGGGGGGGGGGGGAGGGGGGGGCTCCCGCGGATTGCGAACTTGTAACAATAAGATCGTTATAGGCGGGTTCGGCTATATCGAACTATTGGATATATCGAACTAATCGTGGTGCATATTGCTATTCGCTATAAACGGGTTTGACTGTATACACTCCTCGCCTCCCTACAAAAGAAAGTGTCATGGGTGACACGGCGTACGAGTGGACTACGAAAAGAAACTTCATTGGGACAAGGTTTCCTTGTTCACGTCTAAGAATAGCGGGGCCGTGCGGTACTTGCCTGAAATTGAAGTATAGTAGCTCTTTTTCCCGCTCAAGCCTACACTCACTACTGAGTGGCAGGCAGCGCAAAACAGGCGCGCCGTCCATCTTAACTAAGCGACGGCTCTTTAATAAAACTTTATTTTCCACTGGTTGACATTATGGGCTTTTGTTATAAATGCCTCTAAAAGCCTGGGGAGGGAAAGTTACCCGGAGCCCGTTACCTCTGCAAATCATAAATTGTGCACGCGGCAATCGTCCGTCACCTGCACGAGGTACTTATACAAGCGGAAGAAAGTGTGAGAGCCCAGCACACTGGGCCATTTATTAGCACTGAAAGTCCTCAGCGTATACTCGTCCAGTTTCCACCGTGGATGCATGAAAGCTCAAACTTTCTCGCTCAAGAAGGTGGCGCTGCGATCGGCTGAGCGTGCAGACGTGCGGCGCTTCGGCTTCTGCTATAACGCCCGTTTACGCAGCGAAAATTCAATTTTTTTTTTAAAAATCAAGGGTACGATGAGTCGTCGGAAATCATCGACTGTGTTTTGACACCAAATTTGTGGCGAAGGCACCCGGATGTTCGGATTTACGGGACTTTGTGTGACCAGCCGACCACGCCTAAACTTAGCGCGGCCGACCGGCCTCAGTCGCGGGCGGCTCCCCACCCCAGCGGCCCGCTCTATTGATAATGCTTGGAAGCAACAGCGGCAATGGAAGTGAACTTGACCGAACCAACAACCAAGGAAATTCGACTCGGCAACCATGACGACCGACCGAGTATTGAAGTAACCGGAGAAGACTTCGTGCCGGGAGACACGGCGCGGTGGACGGCCCAGGGCAAGCGCACTCGGCGACTAGATGCGGAATTGAAAGCCGGTGAGTCCACTATTTCAACTGGACGGCAATCGCGACCGAGAGAATTATGCAAGGAGAGTGACTAAAAGAATAACGCGGGCAGCGCGCATTCCGGCGTTCCCACAGGAAGAAGCCAAAATTATCGTCAGGCCACGAGGTGGACTAAACAATGCACGCACTGACGCCACCGCAATAATGGCGGTGGTTGTTGCGGCAGCCTAATTAGCAAGGAAGAGGCAAGATTGGACACGGTGTGTATAATCTCCACCCTGAATATTATAGTGGTCAGCACGTCGAGCGAGGAGAGAGCAATGAAATATAACAGGATGAAGGAACTGATGGTGGGAGACACTACACACGTGGTGTGGACCTATACACGCCCACACCGGAAGAAACGGTGAAAGAAGTGATCCGAGGGGTCGGCATTACCCACACGGATGAAGAAATCAATGAAAACATCGTGAACGACCTGAATCCAACCACGTTACAGGCACACCGCATCGGCACGACGTCGCCCGTCATAGTCCTCTTTGATGGGACGAGGGTGCCAAGCTACGTCAAGTATGGACCTATGCTAATGCGGTGCGTCCTATACCGCAAACGTTATGATGTGTGCAGATAGACAGTGTGGCAAGATCGGGCACCGGAGAGATGTCTGCCCCTTCTCCGACACGAGAGTCTGTATCGGGTGCGGACGGCCGAACCCCGGCGACAACCACGAAGCAAGCTGTTAACCAAAATGTCAACTATGCGGCGGCCAGCATGTCACGGGCGGCCAAGAGTGTAGCAACAGATTCAAGACCCCGTACGTGGTGCGAAGACGGCAATGGTAACGACGACAACAATAAGAGCAAGACCGGAAAGACTGTGGAGAGGACTTTCCGCCGCTGCAGAGAGAGCGCAGCGCCAGCCGGGAGCCGCACTCCAGGGGACGGAGCAGCGCGAATGGCCGCAAGGAGCGCTCCCACTCAAGGACGGCTAGAGTTCCTGTATATAGCTCCCCTAGGGGAGCAGAGTTGAGCGTCCATCCGCCGAGTTTCAGGTCATGCGGGAAAGCCACCCGTCTCGCATGTTGGAGCTGCCGCTGGGCCGTCGCCCTCTAGGTGGCGTTGCGCCGCGCCAGGAGCAGCGGCGCGGAGGAGTGACGAGAAGCAACGCGGACGAAAACTGACGCTCGATAGTCGGCTGGTTATCAGCTACTCCGCTGCCGCCGATTTCGCAACCGCCGATCCTCAGTTGAGCAAAACTGACTGAATAGAGGCTCCAGTGCGCTCTTAGAGTTTCTTAGTAAGTGTACTAGAGAGGAAACTGCGCCTCGTAAGCCATGTCGTCATGGGGGCTCATGGAAAGACCTCCTGTTTGGCTTGGGCTTGGCATGACAATTGCATTCTTAAGCGGTTTTGGGAATTTACTTTCTTCACTATGCATTAACACGTTTACGAGCTACAAGGAAGCCGAAATCCTCCCGTTTTTGTGGTAGCCTTGTTCGGCGAAAGAGCAGGCAATGCGTGATCGCACCTGACGTTACTCATGCCGCAGTCGAAGAACGCATGACTGAGCGGGTAATATGGCGCCGCAAAATTTGTAGCCTACGAAAAGAAAAAAAAATTCCCGCGCCTTCCCGCGAGGGGAACACGAGTAAATGCAGAGCATTGGGGCCTCAGTACTGGTTGAAGGCAGTGTTGCTTCCATCGCTTCTTCCGTGATGCTGGAGTAGCAGACACGAGTAAACGTGGGAGAGAGCGTCAACCAAGGAAGGAAGGAGCAACGCAGTGACTGAAGCACGAGCGACCGCTAGCCGCTTGATATTTGCAGCGCGCGCAGTAGAGGGAGAGCAGTACGGAGGGGGGGGGAGGGGGAGAGCGCGCATGCGCAAGCAGCGTGCGCCCTTCCACGCTCCACCGCGCTGCTATCACGCACCTGTTACGCCGAGACCGCGACGGAGCGAACGGGCTGACTACGACGCATGCGCGCACCTGCTGCGGACGCGGAGCTGTGGACGCCGTCCGACGCAGGAACAGGCGAGGCTAAGAAATGCTCTGCATTTAAAAGCAAAACGTACTTCGACGAAGACAAGATACGGCAGATACGGGCGCGTGTATGTGTCCTATCTTGTCATCGTGCACGACTGTTTAACGCCACGTTTTCTTTTTTCTTGTTAAACTAGGTGGCGGTCGCGGTGCAGCGGTTCACCACGCGTATGAAGGCAACGTTTTCATTGGCACGCTCAAAAAACTTTCGAAACTCTTCAAACAACTTATTAGAGATAATGGTAAAATTAATAAAATCCCAGTCTCTAATGAGTTTCCTCCCCAAATATTAACATTGTTCGTAACTACAACCTTGGCCTGCGAAATAGCAGGCACAACCGTTTAGGAAAAAATACGCTTTACTTCTTTTTTCCTTAGTTTTACAACAGCCTGTTTTTATTTTACACTTACATAATTGCACACTATTCTTCGCGTTTTTGTGGCACTTTGTTTAAATTTGCGGTCACTAAAACGTTTCAATCCAAGGCAATGATGAAACTAATGTGAGCCGCATAGACGCTAGCGCCAGATTCCTCTCTAGTGTACACTGTAATAAACTCTATGAGTGCGCCCCAACCCCGATGCTCATATATAAAGAGATTACACACGAGTACAGAGAAGAGCGGTGTACCCTCCCTGAGCCGCATCGAACCCTGACAAGGACCAGAAAACGATAATCAGGCGAATGCAGGGGGGGGTCGCTTCGCAACCTGTCTGTGACAAATTTGTGGCGCCCCCCATCCCTGATATTCGTTGGCCGCTAAGTTCAGTGGCCCCCCAGGCCGGTGGGAAACCCTTTGGTGTGGGGGGGAATAAAACCTCCGAGCACGGCTGCTCGGGGGTCAGTCACCGTCATCACCAGCAGCTGCAGGTCGTCTCTCGGTGGGGGGTACCCCTACCCTCCCAGGTTCACGAAGGGGGGGCTAAATCGGGGACACTGGCGACGAGGATACTACACAAATTCTATCCAGAACGAGAGGAGGACAAATGCCTGTTCTGCGCAGAAACGTTGGCACTCTTGCACACATTATCGCAGAGTGCACTAAACTCAGACACCCTCCCCCACACCCCTTCCCCCCCCCCCCCCCCCAACCCCACTCCACGAGCGACGGGAGACCTTGCGGTCCAGCCCCCCCTGCCGACCCGCCGCACTGGGGGCCAGGGAGGAGTTGCTGGCCGCATACGGGTCCCGAGACGAGGAAACCGCTCCGTCGGGGGTCTGAAGACACCGTCGTTTCGAGCTTAAAATAAAGTTTCTAATTCTCGATGAAAGACAGCGCGAGAAATGACTAACCGCGGTAACTTTGTTGAGTGGGAAACGGTAAAACGTCTCCAAGACGAATAGACGGGACTTGTGCACATGGTAGCATTATTCAGAGCGCTCCAGCTCTGTAAGGCCCAAGCTGAAGAAAATGGCTCTCCAAAGTCCCACCCGTATCTGGCGACGCCTTATTTCTATGGAGTTTTAATGCGTAGCATTCTTTGCCGACTACCGTCCACAGCCAGGACCGTGTAACGCCCTGCGTTTCCACAAAAATGCAGATATCGCGGAAGTTCCACCTGTAATCGCTATAATAGCGTAAATGTAGATAACTGATTGCACGAAATTTCAAAAAACTAAAAAAAATAAGAAAAATGAAAAAAAATGTTGAAAAACGGTGAAACGTTGGGGTAAACGCCCTACATTTCCACAATATTGCAGATTTCGGGAAAGTTCCAAATGTAATCGTTATAATAATGTAAATGGAGATAAATGGTCGAACAAAATTATAAAAAACTAAAACACAAGAAAAATATAAAATAATTACGTAAAATGGCGAACCGTGTAACGCCCTGCTTTTCTACAATAATGCAGATTTCGGGAAAGTTCTAAATGTAATCGTTATAATAACGTAGATGGAGATAATCGATCAGACAAAATTTTAAAAAATTCAAAATTAAGAAAAATATCTTTAAAATGCGGAAAATGGCAAAACGCATAACGCATGGTGTTTCCGCAATAATGCATATTTCGGGAAAATTTCACCTGTAAATAGCGTAAATGGATATAATTGGCGGAAAAATACTTCGAAAAATTAAAAAACTAAGAAAAATATAAAATAATTACGAAAAATGACGAACCGTGTAACGCTTTGCATTTCCACATTAACGCAGATTTCGGGAAATTTACGAACTAATCGTTTTACTAACGTAAATGAAGATATTTGGTCGGACAAAACATTGAAAAACTGAAAAATAAGAAAAATATTTAAAAATCACGGAAAATGGCAAAACGTATGACGCGTGGCATTTACAAAAAAATGCAGATTCTGCGAAAGTTCCACTTGTAATCGTTATAATAGCGTAAATGGAGATGATAGGTCGAATGAAAGTTTGAAAAAAAAATAAGAACAATATAAAATAAATACGGAAAATGGCGAACCTTGTAATGCCCTGCATTTCCCCAATAATGCAGATTCCTCCAAAGTTCCTAATGTAATCGTTACAATAACGTAAATGGAGATAATTGGTTGGAGGAAATTTGGATAATTCGAAAATAAAAAACGTATACAAAAATTACGGAAAATAGCGAAACGTGTAACGCCCTGCATTTCCGCAATTATTCAGATGTCGCAAATGTTCCAAATACGATCGTTATAATGGCGTAAATTGAAGTAATTGTTCGAACAAAGATTTGAGAACCTAAACAGTAAGAAAAAATATTAAAAAAAAAACGTGTAACCTCAAATGGTACAACGCCCTCCATTTCCACAATAATGCAGATTTTGCGGATGTTCCACCTGTAATTAACCCGTTATATTAGCGTAAATAGAGATAATTTGCCAATCAAAATTTTGAAACACGAAAAAATAAGAAAAATATTTAAAACATGCTTAAAATGGCGACCCATGTAACGCCCTGCATTTTCACAATTGTGTATATTTCGCTAAAGTTCCAAATGTAATCGTTATAATAGCGTAAATGAAGATAATTTGTCGGGCAGGGTTTAGAAAAATAAAAAAAAAATGGCTGTAAAGAGCTCACACACAAGACAAGCTGGATAAGAATGCTACGCATTAGTAGACAATTCTCTGAATTTCTGCACAATTTTAAAGACGATAGTCTTTCTTGGGATACTTAAACCCAGAAATTTTGGTCTGTCTGTATGTCTGTCTGTCCGTCTGTCCGTCTGTCTGTCTGTGACTCGATTCAGCCACCCGGCCAAAGCAAAACAATGCTTGCGCAATAGTCTTATATAGTCACAGCTAAATCTACCCGTCTATGTCCTGTGTAATGTTCATACTTGTCAACATTATTGAAGAAGAACAAGACATTACGCAAATATGAGACAACAAATCAATACAGAAGTGATATTTGCAGTGTTCTTTTATAAAAAAATGAAGCATGCTTGACTTTTGCGAAATAAAATACTTCATCAACCGCAGAAAAAGAATTCACTCCGCCGTCGCCTGCTGTCGCCCGCGCCACTGTAGCTTCTGGCGCCATTTGAATAAATCAACCGGCAACAGTTACGCAAGGTTCCACTAGATAGGTTCCACGTTCTGCTTGCAACGCACGTGGAGTAGGGAAATGCAGTTCTATAAACGTTGAAGTAGGGCGCCTCAATTAACGCGCGTCTTCGCCATACAGCAGCGTTCGCATCGAGTCACCCGGTTTGGAGCAGTGGAACGCGCGAAATTTAAAATGATTTAAGCAAACCTTTGGCGTCTTTACCTTGGGAGGAGCGCGACGCAAGAGGAACAACACGAGAGGTGAGCGAGAAAGCGAAGGGAGGCATTTACTTCGCAAAAGCCGATAAAGACTATCGTCTTTTGACGGCATTTGCAACGAAAGGAGCAGATACGCGGCCATTTTTTTTTTTGCAATTCTTGTGACGGAGTGCTAAAGTCTTACGGACACTGCGAAGGATAAAAATGCAATAAAGTATTTAAAGCTCCCTCATTTGATCGCGCACGCAGGATATGTTGACCCGACGAGGGCCGCAGTCCCTGATTGCCTCTTTTATTTTGCAGGCGTGTGTTCTACGAAAGACGGGAACAAAATCACGACCCGTACATGACCAGGAAAAGGATTCACAGTTCAGTTACGTTACGTTTTCTAGTTTAACTTCTTCTTCATGTCCCCTCCTTGTCATTTGTCGTAATCTCCTCAAAGAAATAGGGCACTTTCCAGCATTTATATAAGACCACTATTCTAGTTCACTCAGTGATTAGACAAATTATTGAATCACATTTCCTTCCCTCGCGTGTCAGTTAGCCCCAAAAAGAGCAATGTCAATTTGAGTTTGGTTTCACTGAGCAGAAGCAATTTTTCAGCCAAAGCATAGTCACACATGGTTTAAAATTCTGATAGTATGCCCTCTGGCATAGTTTAGAAAGTCCTAAAGATACAGGTTCGCACCAGTTTCCCGGAGGAAGTCCAGAAGAGAGCGGTGGTGGCGCCCCCACAACCGGGGGTTCTCCAGGATGCAGCCCTGTGCCGCGAAGGTGTTTTGATCTCGATGCATACATGCATGAAAGAATGCATGCATAGTCATGAATGCATGTCTTTTAACCGGAATTATGGCAAAATGCTTTTTTTCTATCATGATTATTCCTCAAGGCTACGTGGAGTGCTTAATTGAACAACTACGACGTGACGACGGCCTGTAATTACGTTGCGATTTACGGTACCTGCTGTTTCGCTTTCTTTGCTGTTGCTATATGTACGAAGTTTTGAGGAAAGCCTGAAGTTCGCCTTGGCTCGGAGGCCGGGCCTGGGAGACCAGTCGTAAGTCATACAAGTACGTTCTACGTCTTAAATGCCGAACTGGAGACACAAAAAGGCTGTACAGGTGATCTAGGCATAGGAAATTTGCTGAAGCTACACTTTACTTCAGTGACAAAAGTGTGTTTCCAAACGATTTTTCTCGGAGGTGAAGGAAAGGGGACTAGTAAGCGGAAGCACGGAGGAGTGGAGTGGAAAACGTTTTTTTTATTATGGCATTGATTGCTATTTAGGCGGTGGGTGGACATCCTAGTCCAGTATTCCACGCTGTGCTGCGGCGGCCCGGGCGCGCGTCACAAGAAACTCCTGATCCGCGAGCTGGCCACTGCGGCAGCAAGCTCTTCCCTGCTCGAGGGTGTGCGGTTGTGGCGGTGGGGGGTTGGCAGGGCACATCCAAACCGAATGCGTTGTTGTATTTGTGGTGCCGGGGCAGCATAAGCAGTTGGGGGGTATGCGGTTGGGGAAATCCAATGGAGGAAGGTGTGATTGTGGTAAGTATCGCTCTGGAGTCTGTCGCCAAATGTGTGCGTTTGCCATACCTAGGGCTGGATGTGGGGGCGGTAGAGCCCTGCGGAAGCTCTGTAGTGATTAAGGATGTCGGAGCAGTTTAGTGAGAGTGGGTGCAGGACCGGATAGGCCGCTAAATGGGTCGTCTTCATCCCCTTCTGGGAATGCCCGGTGGGTAAGGTTCCGGGCAGTGGCATGCGCCACCTAATTCCCAGTTAGGGCGTATGGGCTGGAATCCATACAGTCCGCGTCTCTGGCAGTTCTCGTCGTTGTTGGAGGATGGCAGCTGCAAGGCCGGTGATGTTCCCTGTTGCAAACCGTCGGCAGGCTGTTTGTGAGTCGGTGAGCACGGTAATGTTGGAGGTCGGGGCGTGCACCACCGCTAATGCGATTCCCGCTTCTTCAGCTGTACTTGTGGAGCCGGTATGAAATGTTGCTTTGCCAGTGTGCTACCATCCGCCCTGACTACCGCAGCCGCATGTGCATGTCGGAAGCGGCAGCTCACGGCGTCCGTGTCGCATGCTTCGGGGTCCGTAGCATATCTTGCTGTAAGAAGACGTGCGCGGTGTCGCCTGAGACCAGCATTGTAAGTCGGGTGCATGTGCTTTGGAACTGGAAGCACCCGTATGGCACCTCGTTGGATCACTGTCTGTGCGCTGCAGGGTGTCGATTGTTGGTGGAAGGGAGTAGCCCAAAGTGATTACCACATATCGCCCTGTAGCAGTTAGTCGAAGCCGTTGATGCTGCCTGTTGGTGTGGGCTTCAATTAGTTCAGCCAGGGTGTTATGCAAGCCCAGCTGGAGGAAGCGGTAAGTTGATGTGAAGACTGGTACGCCAAGAGCTGTTTTGTAGGCTTTGCGAATCATTATATCGATTTTGCTGGTGTCTTTGGTCTTGAGAGCCACGTAGGGTGTCCCATAAGTGATTCTGCTGATCAGCATGGCCTGAAGAATTCTGCATGTGTTTGGTTCTTTGAGTCCATGGCGGCGGGAGCACACACGTTGAATAAGATGAGTCAGCTGGGCCACAGCCTGTTGAAGCCTAGGAAGCATTGCTGCTCCGCTTCCATCGTGGTGGTAGGGAATTCCCAGGATTCGGAGCGTTTGTACAGTGGAACGACCATGCCCTTTATGGTCACAATCGGATCTGAAGTTGATGGCACCGGTCGCCCTCGCGCCCGCTAGCGCATTATGAGTAGGGCAGATTTTGAAGGTGCGCAACGTCAGGCTGCACGTTTGCAGGTATGCCAATGTGGTGTCGACAGCTCTCTGTAGCTGATTTGCTGGTGGCCTGATGACCCTTTGGTGATCCACAGTGTTAAGTCGCCTGCGTACAGCGCGTGGGAGACATCCTCTATGGCATTGAGCGGGGCTGGTAACCCCGATAGAGCGATGTTAATAAGCATAGGTGAAATGACCTAGCCTTGGGGGGGTACCTTTGGCTGGTGTGCTGAACTTTCCAGAGACATGGCGACCCAAGTGAAGGGTGGCGCTGCGATCGGTTAGAAAGGCACGCACATAGGTGTATGCTGGGGAGGTTCCCGTTTGAACCCATTCCTATTTCACCCTTCCTGCTTGTTCCGTCCCGCTTCAACCCGGCGCAAAACGACCTTCCTGTTTCACCCTTTCCCACTTGGCCCGTTCCCGTTTGAACGCGTTCCCATTTCAACCTTCCCGTTTGTTCCTTCCCATTTCAACCCGGCGCAAAAGAACCTTCCCTTTTCGTATTTTCCTATTCAGCCCGTAACCGGAATAACGTACCGAGTTTATGAAACATTATAAAAACATTTTCATACTGTTTTTCTTTTATTTCCGTTTGTTCACAGCTGCTGCGATAGCATGCTCAGTACATCCAGAGTCCTTGACTGCTTTTCAAACCTGGTCTTCACTTTTTGAATCTAGAGACGACGACATTTGGTTACAATTCGTCATACCTATTAGCAAATCTTTTAAATTAACAAAGCCTAACAAAAAATTAACAATTAAAAATTAATAAAAAAATCTTTTAAATTAACAAACAAGTCTTTTAAACTAACAAACCAAAAAATGATAAAATTAAAAAGCCCAGAAACGCGCCGCGGAAGCACAAAAAAAATCGCAAAAATCGCAAAAATCGCCCACTTTGAAAGAAATCGTATTTGGCGGTACTAACACATTTAATCGGTTATAATAGCGCAAGTGTACATCAATGTCGAAAAGAAACAGATGAAAGCTATATAAGATAAAAAAAAAGATGTATAAAAATAAAGTAACCCTATGTATCTGGATACATATGCCACATCTAGCTATAAAAAATCGCAGTCATGAGAAGCGGCGAAAATTATAAACTTAGCTTTACGTACGTTTTATTGATTCTGTTTATTCCCGTCACTCTAGCGTACTCAATTTGCATAATAGGGCAAACCTTCAGAAACTTAAGCAGCGCAGGGTCGTCTCTAGCCTAAATTTTCTTTACTACAGAAACTTAAAATTGTCGCGGGACTACTACCTCCAAGGGCCTTTCAGACGTTCAGCGAGAAGACATCATAGTAAGACTATTAGGCAGTCAACCAGCTTAATTACTATTCGAAAGTTCTCTTTGTTTCCTCGTGCAAGTTCTTACTGGAATAAGTTAACTGAACGAACAGTGAACTCGGTATCGTTAGAAGAATTTTCACCACGTATTTTAAATATGTGTTCTCGTTGAATCGTCGTATTTTAAAATTGGAATACATTACGAATGCATATCCTTGTTCGGACCCCTTTGCGTCTATTACATATTTATGTCTTTTACTTATTTGTGTGGGGTGTTTTTAAACTACGCCAACCAATACTGATGTGTTTTTTATGTTCACTCCTGCATGAGCCCGACCAGCCCGTAAAGTACCAGTAAATAAATAAAAATATCTGCCCATTACTCACGTAGGAAAGGCATTTGTAGCCAATCCTCAGATTTCTGCACACATTTTTGCCTTTTTTAAAGTCTCTCCTACGGACATCTTTGATCTATAGATCTCTCGAACCAGAAGACAAAGCTACGCTCCAAACAATGATCATAAGAGCGGCTTGAGAATAAATTTCAGCCGCACGTACGAACACCAACTGCAGAAAAAATCCAATGCGTGCATTTTTCAGATATTGGGTATCTTTATAGTACACTTTCACACCGTTACAAATTTTTGTGTCAAGAGGGCAGTTCGGCCTAAGGCATTCGGAAACTTTTATCGGCCGGAAATATCAGTCGATTCCGGAAAATGTGGTGCATAAGAGTTTTTATAGTGCATGACCCGTTGCTTGTAAGCACATTTTGGGGAACAGTTTCGAAGACAGTACGCATATTTTCCGAAATTCAAATGGGTTGCAACGATGCGGGTTCAAATGAGAAGAGCGCTTTGGAGCGGGTTGTAACGGGAAGGGCGTTTTGGGAGCGGCTCCACATTGAGGGTTTGCAACCTCTTGAGAATGGCTGCATGGGTGACATTATAAAACGCACCCTGTACATCCAGTGCTAAGATGGAGCTGGGTTGAGTTTTATTCAGGTTGTTGATAATGAGCTCTTTTAGTTATAAATGGAAATCTTGGGTCGACAAAAGGGGTCTAAAACCAAACATTGTATCTGGGAGCATGTCTCTCTCCTCTAAGTAGTCGGTGAGCCGGCGTATAACAAGGTGATCGAACAACTTCCCGACGCACTATGTTAGAGAGATAGGGCGCAGGTTATCGATGGCGATGGGCTTGTTAGGCTTGGGTAAAAGAGTTATTTCGGCATGTCGCCAGTGCGCCGGTACCGTGCCCTGAGCCCAGTGATGATTGTAGCACTCCAGTAGCGACTCCTGGTGTTCCTCATTCAGGTTTCGTAAGAGGCCGTTGGTTATCTGGTCGTGGCCTGGTGCAGTGTTGCGGGTTAACTTGGCTAAGGCTTGATCCAGTTCGGTCGTAGTGAACGGGGCGTCGAGAGTGGGGACAAAATTTAATTTCATGAACCTGTATTGGAGTTCCTTTTATAGTGCAATAGTCAATGTTCTTGAAAAGCGGCTGGAGCAATTGCACAGAAAAAAGATCAGTGGATTGTTTTAGTCTTTCAGTCGTGATGGTCGTAATACCTGCCCGCTTGAGTGACGAGTTAATAATGAATAGGTCTACGTTATCCCCCAACCCCGAAAAACATGAAAGCGAGGAGCACGTGCTGCTCGGTGCACGCGCGCACGCGCGCACGCATGCACGTACGCACGCACAAACACGCACACCGTCACACACTCCCACTCACGCTCGTACATCCTCCTAGACGCACATCTTCCTAGTCCGACCTTCAGCCAGTTTCCTAGGCTATGCTCTTGATATTTCCCTTTGCAATCTCACAAGATCTTTCACCTCGACCATAGCTGCTTCACTACGCTTCGAGCGCCGTTTTGTAGGGGATTCTTGAGAGCGCCAAGCCGTCGTTGAATGTCAAACAGCTAAGAACGGCTCACCGTACAACCTCAGTGGCCTCATTTATAATTTTAACGGCCTTCGTACGAGACCACGGGCACCGCAAAATGCTCGCAAAACGTTGGCCGGGGTTTATAAAGAGGGTCCCTACGAATATCAGCTACTTTGAGCCTCCTTAGCGAAAAGGAGGCTGGCCTGTTTCTCTGCTAGAGTGAGAGTTATGCGCAATTGCAAAAAAAAAAAAAAAAAAACTAAAATCAGAGATGCGACATGGAACTAGAAGAGTAACAAAGAAAAAAAACTCCACGAGCAGTTAAAAAAGTTATGGCCAGTTTTACAGCGTCAGAGTGTTTCACAGACTCTGGAAAGTACATGGGAAACGTGTTCCTACTTTAACGCGATTTTCAGGTGTTTTTGGAGGCTGTGCATAATGGGTCCAGATAAGAGAAAGTTCATTCTTGGAACGCAAGCTTTGTAGAGTGCAAGCTACTCCTTCACGCACGGGAACCGGGTGGTGGGCTTGTGTTTGTGCGTCTGTCTATGCATATGTCTGTCGGCCCCGTCCTAATGATTTGTCTCGGGGAGTCGGGCAGAAAGCGTGCCACTGCACCTGCTTTGGCGTAGGCAGAACTGCTTTCATAAAACTTAGGGTGACTGTTTGTTTATGCTGTATTTCTGTTTGTTTATGCTGTAATTCCACACTCCCAGAGTAAGAGGATTTTGCGTAAATGTGGGCTTAAAAGTAAAATTGCCAAATAGAGAAAGATCTGCAAGAAATGTGGTCGTTAGCCGGAATATAAAGGAAAGATTACTGATTGACTCGGGTTTAAAGGCAGTGAAAATGCCTCCAAAATATGCCAAGATGTTGCCTTTGACCCGCAGGCCCGTGGGCTGAATAATTTTCACATATGGCCTACAACAAGGCTTGCTTCATATGCTACGCACAAGAAGGCCATTCACAGCAAGTTTTACAGCCGCCATAAAAGACAGAAAGAGCAGCGATCTATTTGCTTCTGTCTCGCGAGCACATAAGTTGTCGCTGTGAGACTACGTCGTGGGTGTCCCATTTATATTTCAGCGAGTAAAAAAGGGCATCGACACGTTCATTTCATGGGAGGGATTCTAGACGATGCAGCATACAGGCGAAATCCAAGAGAAAGAACGGGGGCTCTCATTATTTTGTTTTTGATGCTCGACCTTTTATACTTTGAACCACTAAGAATGGCTCCCGCGGGAGCCATTTTAGGAAACCTAACTGAGGCATGGGCCATGAATGGGATTCTTTTCCAAGGGCTGGGCTATTATTGAGCTGAGTAAAAAAATAGAAGCGTTGAGGTTGGCCTCCGTAAGGTGTGCACCCAGAGCATATGGAAATAACAGAAACACGGACCCGTTGTTTTACAACCGAATGCCTGAGATTAAGTGCGTCCGTACACTTTTTGGTATCCTTGCTTCGTGCTGTAACTGCGGGTACATCGCGTGCAAAAGAAAACATTAAGCGAACGGTGGTGTCTTTAGCAAGGCGTAAATAAATAAATAAATAAATAAATAAATAAATAAATAAATAAATAAATAAATAAATAAATAAATAAATAATACTGACAACTGACTGGCATGCAAACATGCGAGAATGTTCTGTATGTAGCCACGTAGCGTTTGAAATTATGAACGCTTTCGTACGGAAGACCAGGACATAAGTCCTTATTTGCAAAACACATCGTGATAACCGCTTTCTCGCGCACGGAATAACATTTCAAGTAAGAAAACTGTTTTTAACAAGTAATTTTTATTGCAAATTTTGCAACCGTTTGTATCAGCAAATATGTTATGGCTACATGACTTACGTCTACTGCGCAAGTTCAACCTAATTGCATGCTGTTTGTTCACTTCCGTTGTAAAATTGGCCGCCATCGTTAAACCTTGCGTGTTTACGTGTACTCTGCTGTCTTCTCGAAGTCGAGCTTTTGGTGACTGGTCCCGAAGCCTGACCTGAGTGCAGTTATACCTGCAACGATAACGTGGCATGACAACTAAGGGAGTGTGCGCGCTGAAGAATAGTGACACGACAGACAGTCAATTGCAGAAAGAGTATGATTAAAGTAGGGGTAGCGGTGACCTTCACCGGCTCAGAACAACTCGGCGTCCACGGCTCACTAAGCCAACGGTTCCAAAGACGTGAAGAGCTAGTTCTCTGGGTCGTATAGGTGGCGTTCCCTCAGTAGCCGGCTCGCTCGGAAACTGGCCCGTAATGTCGTTATCCATGCGGGAGTTCGTTAAGGCTTGCTCTCTCGCCAACGTCTAATGACCGATATCGGGCCGATGTGAGTGGCGGCCGTGTCCCAGGCGAGATCTACTCTGCTCGCAAAGCCGCTACCACCGATAACGCTTTCTTGCTCTTGCTTCTGGCACACAAGGCCCCGCGCTTAGGAACTCCAGCAGTGCGGTGCGAAACTAAGAGTAGGCAGCTCGATCACACGGTAGAGAGCTCTTTTTCGGCGTTCCTTGTGGCGCTATTTGTTTCCAGTGTACTCAGAAAGGTCCCCTTAGAAACGTTACTTTAGCTGGTCCCCCTGCTCTTCCCCCATGCTAATTTTGTGTAGGTCTTCACTGACTTTACGTGTTCTGGAATTGGTTTTTTCACAGTTCGTGTTCTTCGCACAACATTACTTTCCCTTTGTACTTTTCCGGTAACCCCATTTGCTTAGATGCTCTATGCTGTTTTCCTCATTCCAAGGGGTTTTTTATAGGGTAGTTTTACTTTTTTACATGACACGAAAAAGTGGGTTGAAGGCATGTGCTCGCTATGAGAATAACCTTATTTGAGCATTCTAGCGCCCTTCCTCAAAGGCACCAGGGAGACAATATACAAGCTTGTCTAATCACTCGACTCTCACTCGATTCACTCGACTCCTTTCCGACCATAAAAGACGTTGTTTTCATAAAAATGGATGATAATTACTCACGAATTTAGGAATTTCGCGCAACATATGATCAACAGTCACCTAACTGAAGAAGTCTAAAACGAGTTATCGGTATGTTGTCCTAATGTTAGCGATGTAGTGTATACAAATAAACAGAGACAGATACGTTTGTGCAATCACACAGCCGTGCTTACTGGCGCTGGCTATGATCGGCGGCCATCAGTCGCACAAGCAAGCCCGTGTGACATCCCGAGGACCCGGAAAGAAAGCGGCAAGCAAGTTGCCTTGCGCTTCACCTTTTTTCCTTAATATCTAGATTACTTGTTTCAAGTCTGTTTTGAAACTGGTACAATTGTTGCTGGAACAAAGCCCGTCTTTTAAATGAACCAAACTTGTAGTTCGTCATCCATGGTTCCTTTTGGATGCTTCGCCGAAGTTTCTTCCCTCTTGCCTTTACCTTCTCTTCTGACTGCCAGCTTTTGAATGTAGCCAATTCTTCTCAAGACTTAAGAGTAGGAGCGACCTTGAGGAAACATGTCAAGGGGAGCCGTAGTTCTCAACTCGAAGCATTGTTCAGTTACTCATTGCTGCTTCAGAGGCATATCTGCCCGGCTTCCTTACTTCCTAATGCAAGTGGATACCATTACAATGATTCAGGAATGCGCGTTTACGAATGCTTGTGAGAGCATACAAATAAATACCTACGCTTTTGAGGACACACGGCGTGTGTTCGTTTGCCGGTAAAGGCAGTGCCTATGCCTCATTGACGTCGTTGCCGCTGGTACAAAACAGCGACTTCGCCTTCCCTCCCAATGTCTTTATGGCAAGCAAGAGAGAGGTCAGCGCATTCCGACCACTTAACATAAATTCTCTCTTCCAAACGGGACGAAGCGGACCAGTGGCAGGAGCCAGCACAGAGACCTGAACGCACCCAAAAGGGTTCGAGGGAGCTTTTGCTTGATCGACTAAGACGCCGTGCATGGCGAAAGTAGGGACCCGTGTTCCACGCATTCCACAGTTCTGCGCCTTCACCCTGCCGCTTGCACCACAAGCATAAAACGTGCTTCCTGCAAATGCTTTCCTCGAAAACTTACGACCCCTCATTTAAAGCGACAAATAAAAAACATAGAAAACAAGAAATGCGGGCAGCAACCGAGGTCGTTAGAGGGTAATATTGAAACATTGAAACCTTTAATATCGTCGAAAGGCAAACCAGCGCCGGAAAACAATCTCAGTTCAGCTTGAACAAGATTGCGGCGCATGATCGCACGAGCATCGTGGGCACCATCCAGCCCTGCAGCAATAAACATTATCTCTGCATCCCCACTATGTTTCACAAGGACAAGTAACATCTCCAATGACACTCCTCTCACCTATGCCGGTGCCGGTGCTGAGCTCTTACACAGAGTCCCTTCAACTACAGACCATCACCACCTGACTCCACTTCGGGAGTCACAGGGTAAACATCGCCAACTCTGTGACCAACTCGCGTGCGTCTCCCACATTGTGCGGCAGGATTACCGAACTTTCCCGAAAACTCACTCTGATGGGCCTAATGCAGTGTGTGCGATCTGAAATGGACGCACTAACAACAGGACCACATAGAGGGCGTTCTAGTCTTCCTTTGACCTTGATGTGAGCTAAGCAACACCATGCGTCCTAAACTAAACCTGTACGCAACTCGGACTGATGTCGTTCCGGACGCTTAAAGCCCTTCCCGAAGTTTTCCCTCTAACCCTTTCTATCCCAGCTCACTGCTGTCGGCGGGTGCAGATGGTGCGGTAATGAAGGGCGACGCGGTGGGGCCAGCCCAACGCTCTCCCTTTCAAATATGCATGCAACGCGGAGCATTTGCACCGCGCTCTCTTAATGACCCTAATGGCCGAAGCTCGCTGCGATCCTTTCAAGCCGAGTGCCGATGATGCGGTGGCGTTTGCTGCCAAACGTGTGGTCCAGCGTGAATGTTCGCGCTCCCTCGCAGTGTAGCTCACTATTTCTGTTTTACTTATGGCCTCTTTATTTTCCCCTGAGGAAAGTGCTTACAGCGCGTTAACTACCAAGCCTATTTTTTTTTCTTCCAACGTAACTATTCTTTATAACGATCGCTTCAAGTTACTCGCTTTACGTTATGCTAACTGCTCGTTGAAGGTGCGACAAAAATTTGCATGTGCAGTCAACTTCTTGGCCTCAGTTGAGATTAGCATAGCGCGAAATTAAAACAACGCAGTGAAGAATAGGGAACATTGTCAGTCGCGTCCCCAGCCCCGAAGTTTGAACGAAATATTGGCATGAAGGCCAAGTCATAAGGTTGTCACAAGGCGCAAAATTTGGCAACTTCTTAGCAGTAAGAAAGAGACCGGACTTTCACTCTTCCACGATGCGGGTGTGGACCGTGTAATAAAGTTACCTCTCTCACCCCCTATCTCGCAGTACCGGTACCTTCAACATAAACATTTCAGTCTTACATTCACCGCATTATGGCTTTTAGTATTATAATATACGCCTAATTAAAGAAGCGGTGTTCGCCCGTGAAGTAAAGCGAATGTGCCTGCCTTCAGCACAACGAAGCATGCTAAGACGACTCCGAACCTCTGCAACGTGCTCACACAGGTTCATATTTTATCCCACAGCGCTTTCTTGCTTGTGTTCCTTCATGAAATTGTTATAAAGCAAAGCTATCTACCTCTACCAGCCAACGGTTCTTTCTTGGCGTGCGGGACAAGAAACTACCAACTCGGCTGTGGAGAGAAGGGCGGTTTTCTCTGACGGAGCACAGTGTAGATGACGTGGTGGATTTACCCAGTGTTCACCGCGCGCTCATGAGGGCGGGCGCATCGGCGCGACCCGGCTTTGTCGTCTACTTTAGCAACGGTTGTTTTGGGCCTGTTTTGGCGCAGCTTCGTGTACACTGCGCACTTCCTTCGCACGGCTTGATTGAATTGTTCGACAGGCCCTCCTAGGTAACCTGGACACGACGGATGTAAGTGGTCGTGCGGCAAAGATACGTTAAAGATTGGTTTTCAAGGCACGAAAACAAAATGTAGAGACCACATACAGACATCTGGCCGCTAAACAAACACTACCTTTTGCGCACTGCTTGCCACGAATGGGACTCCGTTTCCTAAATTGGTGAATACCAATTCGGTTGTGTTTTAAGAGGTATTACAAAAGGCGAAAGTAGCAACTTGATCTGATAAATAGCGATTATAAGAGTTTCGTCAGCTTTCTCACAATTCTCAACCTTACTTAACTAATTCAAATCGGTATAAATGGGAATCACTAAGCTCACTTCCGCAATTGCTTCGGTGTCCGCGCTTGTGTCGCGCGGTGGTGTAGCCCCGAGCTAGCACATCAGGATGGCTAGGTTCGGCTGTCTCATCCTTGGAATGACGCTCCTCGCCGTTTTCTTTCTGCCGACGCACGTACGGGCTACAGCAGCGGCTTCCGCCGCTCTAGCCAGGCCGTGGCCGATGTTTCTGCGTTCGGGACGCCGCCCCTGTGAATTCTAGGTAACGGCAGGCAGAACCACTGGTTTCCCTCTTTGTAGAGCCGCGTGTGTGAATTCAAGTGAAGTCGCATGGGCAATAGTTGTGGATGTCGTTTAAAGCTTAGCTTTCCAATCACCTTCACAGCGTGGATTGGAGTCAATGTTTTTAACTGTAACATTCTCAAGGGGTCAACAAAAAGCTTGTTCGTTTCTCGCGGAGATTTGGGAGAGACGGAGTAAGTCCCCCCTGTCACAATGTAAAAAAAAAAAAGACGGAACACATAAGTAAAGAATCGACGCCATGAACGTGGGATCCGTGCTGTTTCTCGCTGTGGTAAGATGAACGGTGGACTTGTTCATCCCTCAGGGCATCCATGACCCGCCTTTGTTGTCTTTATCGTAAGACCGGGGACCTTAGGGGTAGGGGGGGGGGGGGGGGGGGGGCTGAAGACCCTGAAGGTGGGGGGTGAGAGGGGCGACCTGAGCGCCGTCCTTAGCCACCTTCCCCTAGTGCTTCCTGTGTTTCGACTTTTTGGTCTTAGACGGACTGCTTCTCAGAGCCGCGCTGAGGGTGAAGAAAGAAAACGGACCATTGAGTGCTTTACAAGCGTCAACACTATAACTGCATAACTCGGACTCACAGTGACATGCCTTGCCCGCAACAGTGCAGAACATACACCTCAACCTGTCCAGTGTGTCTGCATGATCACGTGCATGTCTGAGTGACTCGTATGTTTCTTGTTTATCTTTTGTTTGCCCGCATGTGTAATGAATTTAGGGAGTTCATTTGTACAGTATTTCTTCGCTCGCATGTCTGCCTGTCTCGTATGTCTATATGTTGATTGTTTGTGCTCGAATGTTTAAGGAGTTCATCTGTTCACTACTTCCTCGCTCGTATGTTTAATCAGTTTACCTATTCACTCCTTGTTTGTCTTACGTTTACTCAACTTATTTGCTCCTTATCTTTTTACTTATTCATTATTAATTTCTTGCAATGTTTAATCAGTTTTCCAGTTCCTTACTTGTTCACCCCATGCTAATGGGATTCACTTGCACATTGTTTATTTGTTCGTTCGTTCGTTCAATCAGTCAACCTGACCAATGCTTCTTTGCACCGATGTTTAATCAGACTACCTGTCCCGTATGTTGTCTGCACCCTGTCTAATCAGTTTACTAGTATACAATGTCGGATTAGCTTACCAGCTTACTCTACTCTACCTACTCCTCTTTTTAGCTCCTTGCCTTTCACCACTGTTACCTACCTACTTTCACTCCCCACCACCCACTCTCTCTATCCCCCCAACACTCCTTCCCTCCTCTTTCTCGTTTGGCCGGTTGAGGTGTCGGCGCCACGCCAGACGGTTACAGGCCTCTAAACCCCCCCCCCCCCCCCAACCACCACCCAACAATCACTTTCTTCTTCTTACGATAATAGAGACATCATCTTAACCGCGCGCACACGCACACGCACGCCCAAACGCACGCACGCACAAGCACGCACACACGTACACGCAGACATGCACAGACTCACACGCACACGCGTACAGGCACACACACATACACACGCACTACACACTCACGTACCGAACACACACACAAACATGGGATATTAATTCAAACTACGGCAGCCGATTTCCCCGTTACGTCAACGGCACACCCATGACTACTGATAATATCATGCCACAAATAAAAGCCCCCCAACTTCACATGGCAAAGAATTGCAGAAAACATGAAAGACGGAAACGCAGCATCTAAGAGTTTCTGCAGTTAACTAGGTTACGGTTTTGGTATTTCGGGGGTAGTCCAGCCCACTTTGTCTCGCTTTTCCCACATCCACGAGCAATATCGTCTGCTCAAATGTTATGCGTACACATGCATTACCTCACGCGGGGTCTTCGTAGCTTCCCGCTCAGATCTTCGCATCGACTTGGTGCGGGACCTCGCTTTCTTCCTCTTCTTCGGAGTACGCGTCGTCTGAGCAACGGAGATGCCGGTCGGTACCTCAGTCTGCACCGCCGAAACGCGGAGTCCCTGCTGCTGGTCGTGCGACTGGTGGGACGGCTGGTGGGCCGTCGATGCTTGCGGTGGCGAGCGCTTTCCTTGCCTACGCGACGACCCGGCTCTCAATGATGCCACCCTCTTTCACCGCGACTAAACGGCAGGGCACCGGAAAGAACCCCTGGCAGACAATTTGCAAACGCTGACTCTTATTTCTTTAAATTCATAATTCGGCTGTTTACCACGCCCAAGCAACCCCTGGGCTACACGGCGTGCAGTAGTGGTGGGCTCCCGGATTAATTTTGACCACCTGGGGATCTTGTACCTAGATCTAGACACACGGGCGTTGTCGCTTTTCGCCTCTACCTGAAAGGCAGCCACCGCGACAGGGATCAAACTGGCCACGTACCTTGGGCTCAGCTAGCAGAAAGCCTTAGCCAATAAACCACCGAGGCGGATGGGTACTTGCACGTATTTCAGGGCAGATGTTCTCGCGAGGAGCCCCTTGGCCCTTTCGGTTGCAATGGACCGCTCTGCCTATGCAAACATACCCCCCCCCCCCCCCCCCCATCAAAAAAAAAAATGTTTTTAGGAGCGCTACGTCTTCCTTGTTAGCAGATTGTGAACAAGAGAGCCGCAGCACTCCCGAAATGCCAGTTTGATGGTTTGGTGCATAGAGTTTCATACTAATATATTCTAGAGGGAAATCTGATTGAGTGATTGTAGGGCTTAACGCGCCGACGCAACGCAGGCGATGAAGCGCGCCGTAGTGGAGGGCTCCGGATTAATTTTGACCACCTGGGATCTTTCACGTGCGCCGAAATCTCGTACACACGGGCGTTTTTGCTTTTCGCCTCCATCAGAAAAGCGGCCGCCGCGGCCGGGAATCGCCCCGCGACCTCGTGCTCAGCAGCGCAACGCCTTAGCCACTGAGCCACCGCGGCGGGTCAGAGGGAAATCTGGCGCCACCGTCTATGCGATCAGCGGTTCAGCAAGCGTTATTCCGTCATGTACCGAGAACGTACGTTTCACTTGACCGTAGCATGGCTCATGAACAGGCTGAGAGGTTGCGTCTGGCTGCAACAAAGCAGCAATAGTAGTGTGAAAGATTATTCAAATTTGTTCGGCTATTATAAAAATGTAGGTCCGGAAAATGTACTTACCAGGGATTATTTAGAAGCTTAAAAAGAAAAAAAAATGTAACCCTTTTTTGTTAGTTTTGGCTTCGAGACAAAAAAGAAGCCATGTGGCTAACCAAGTCAGGTAGGCGAGGAACGTCGCTAGCTGCATGCCACCGCACCACACGGTATGCCGTCCAACCATGGACTTCTCTAAACAATGTGCCTGGCGTATCAGCGGCAGTGTTACCAGCGCCGTCCAACCCCGGATACCTTCACGACTGCAAATTACGTGGTATCATAAAAACGCAACAAAGGTTTAAAAATTAAAAATCTACACACAGGGTTACTCGCGCGTGGTGCGTCAATCTCGGTGACTAAGCTTCCAACATTCAGTGTGCAGACTCTCGTTCGAGAGAGCTGTAATTTCAATGCAAAATTGCGGCTCGCCATGGTAACAAGGGCTAAAACATTTCGTGTGCGTTAACCTTCTTAACCTTCAAGGGACTGTAAGCCGGCTAACGCGCACGCACTCTCCTCGTTTACGAAGAACCGCGGCTTCTTCCTGGGAACGAAACGCGAACAAGGACTGCGTCTGCACGAACTCAGTCGGCTTCCCAGTCTGCTCGGCAATGACTGCTTCGGCATGTTTGGAGTGGTGCTTCCAGCGGTGGTGATGTTTACGCATATTTTCGATAGCCTTGTCAGTCTGCGATGACATGTTGTTGTTGCTGTTGTTGTTGTTGTTGTTTGTTGTTGTTGTTTGTTGTTGTTGTTGCGCCTTTAGGTATATCGGGGCCAACTTCTTCCTGTCACCATAGTGCGCGCGTGCTATTGACTGCGGTTGGTGGACACGATGGGGCAGAAGACACAAATGCATTCCCCACAACCGCTCAAGAATTTTTAACGTAAATTTGCAATATTTTCTTTCGTAGCAAAGTCTTGTGCTGGAGTAATCTAGCGAAATGTCGTTGATAATAGGGGGAGGTCGGTCGGACCAAGACCCGTAAGCCGAACGCATTTTCTTCGCTCGACAAGTGCTACGGGCCTACACAGAGAGTAATAATAACGATTACGTAAGAGCGATAGAAAATTCAAGTTTAATAAATCATCTTTTTTCTTAACTATGCGATGGTAGTCTTAAGAGAACTTTCACTTGAAAAGAAGGAGCACTATTCTTAGAGTAAAGGCTGTCATGGACTGACTGTCACAATACCACAGAACAAGACATACTTTCGTCTCACAATTCAATCAGAACATACAACCACTTCAAACTAGCGTGCGAATCAAGAAGGATCTTTAATATCAGCAACGCAACAATGGCTCTTAATAGAGGCAGCACAAGATGCAAACAAGACACTTCGAAAACTATAAACATACATTCCGTCTGAGAGAACTATAAAATCAATATTATGCAGTTTTACCGGAAGCAATAAGACCGAGATTTTCTGCGAATGACGCTAGCGATTTAAAATATCGTCGTCCCCAGAATAGATGTTACGAGTGTTCTGCGGCATCGACAGAAAACCGTTCCATTTACTGTAGCAGAAGATATGAAATCAGAAAACTAGACAGATTCGAACCCGGGTCCCTTGGCTCAACAGCTGAACTCCAACTACGTATGCCAGGAGGACCCTTCTATCGAAGCAGTGACCAGTAAGTTTTCACAATTTTCGAAACAATGTGTCATGACTGATACAATAATAGTGATTCTACCAGGGCCCGTAAACTTTCGCCATGTACATGCGTCACTTACGTTCAAATGGCTTGTCCCGGTAGTTTCTGTTGGCTTCTTGATGCCGTTCTTCACAACGCCATATGAGCGACATCGCGACTGTAAACTAAGAAGAATGGATCTTCTCAGCAGTACTAAAGCACGCCCGCCTGCGGAACCTCATCACGTACCGTCTGGGCGGTGTTTATGGCCTCACAGGCCGTTGACTCGGGGCAATAAAGCCACCGATGCGTCTAAGGCACCCAGAAAAATGAGGCTGTAAACGCTTTACTCGTGGTCAGGAGCCAGTTTCGAAAGAGCTGTGGTCCGTCAAGAGCGATTAAAGGTTATGAAATGCGGTCGCGTAACTAGTTTGGAATGCATGCCGGCAAGTTTCACGGTTGCCGTGAAAATGGTTCATTGTAAGCGTCAGAGGATGCTTAAATCCCAAAGAACACTTTGGTAAACGAGCTTCGGCCACAAAGTGTGCCTTCACTTCTACTTAGTGAGTGTGTGCTTCCTGATCACAACTTTATTCAACAGCCATGCCCGCCAGAAAAGATAAAGGCATATAATGAGTAAAGAAAAGGTCATACATCGTATAAATTGAACTTACGCAGCCAAGAATGATTTTGAATGCTAGTAATGCACTTTTTTTTCTATTCACTCTACATTTTCTGCACTTAGGTTTACATCCGCTGCTCTGTTTTAGTGGACTAAATAATAAGTTTAAGGAAGCACTGGTTATTTCAGGTGGGTGTAAACTTTTTTTGCAGTCAGCTTGGTCCTACTGAGGATGAGGAAACCTGAGGAGCAAGAATTGTGTGGAGAGCTTCCGAACGTCACGCGGCCATGTTGTGACCGCAATGCTGCGCTATCGAAGCTCGGCCCAAGGCTTCAAGTATCGGGGTACGAACACCCACTGGTCCGCGAAGACTAATCAGCGTTCGCTACCTGTCTCAATACTTGTCCACTACGAGTTGAAAGAGAATAATCTTCAGTTGTCGTTTGGAACGCGTGTTGTTGCCTCGCCAAGATCTGCGCAGAAGCTCGTTCCTTAAGCCATTTCTAACTTCTTTCCGGGTTACTTCCTAACATATGTTTTACCTCCTATCCACCATGCACGTACTGACGGCAGACTCCATGGTGTTATTTGATAAACGTTACCACCATTGTCTGCTCAATGGAAGAAATAGCTGTCGGTAACGATTTTAAAGAGAGAGCGTTGCTGAGCTTATTGACCGATTTTCCCTTGGCTCTAGCAGTTCAAAGCTGCCACGGTTATCAGCCGGGCTCATAAGGCGCCCGCACAAGGACGTCATCACCGCGAACCGGAAACGACGACGCGGTAGCAAGAAGTGAGCTCTTGCCTGAAGCTGGGATCGGGCACAGCGACAACTGGAGTGTGGAGTACAGAAAGCATGCGGGTGAGCTCGCCTACACCTACAATGATATTACGCCGAAGAAAGAAAATATACATAATTTTAGCTAGCACTGCGCCTGTGCACGGGGGTTGTTTATCCACTTTTCGGTGCTCGCACGGTGTGCGGCAGACACGAGAGCCAGGCGTGAGCGGAACTGACCCCATCACACCAAAGCGACTTTCCAACCGGAACTGATGTTGGCGCCACCATAGAGTCGCATCGCTACAAAACGTAGCAAAAGGTTACGCTGGTCGTGGAAAAACCAATGGCCTTGAATGATTGATTGATTGATTGTAGGGTTTAACGCGCCGACGCAACGCAGGCGATGAGGCGCGCCGTAGTGGAGGGCTCCGGATTAATTTTGACCACCTGGGGATCTTTATCGTGCGCCGAAATCTCGTGCACACGGGCGTTTTTGCTTTTCGCCTCCATCAGAAAAGCGACCGCCGCGGCCGGGAATCGAACCCGCGACCTCGTGCTCAGCAGCGCAACGCCTTAGCTTGAGCCACCGCGGTGGGTTGGCCTTGAATGTGCACAGATACAAACTAAAATGTGTCCTAATGGACCTTTTTTTTTTCCAGTCGCACTCTGCGCATGCTCTACTCTCGCTAGTTCACTGTACTCTCGTTCCCAGCGACCGATCCGCCATTATTGGGGGGACAAACGTAAACAAAACGACGCCATACTGCATTAGCTTGTTGCGAACGCCGAGCCAGCTAAGTGCTGCTCCGTTTTCTGAGCCCTCAAAGCGGCCGACAGGTTGGCGCTACGGCTGTCATCGAAAGATTTCTGTGCCTCCAAAACCATGCCTGGCGCCTGGGCCGGCTTCCTCGACTGCGCAAGGTAGTGGAAAAAAGGCGGCGTGTTCTTCTGTAATCCCCCATGTTGTGTTCTGGCGGCCGCCGAAAGAGGGCTATGCAACTGGAAAAAGGTCCATTACAATATATAACGAGGAAACAGCGATAATTACACGAATTTACAAACTGCTTTTCAAACCTCCCATGGCCCTCTGGCCGCCACAAGTACTGTCACCCAAACGATGAATGGCGCCACGCAGCCAAGCGCCTGCCGGGCACTCACTGACAGAATATACACAGAATATACAGAATTACACCCACAGAATATACACTTCCAAACACAGAAACGGTCGCAACCCCAGTCCAACTCAGCAACACCACGTAGCGGCGAAATCTAGTGTCCACATTTTAATCCACGCAAGTGCCGGTGTCATACCTCGTGTTTCGCTCAAGGAACCACCTATGTTTCCGCATTTAAAAAGAAACGCCTGAGGCAGGCGTGAAACAAGAAACATGTCAGGCTGTCGTTCGTGTTTCTGCCAGTACACTGCCGCCTCGTGCAAGGCCCCCGCTTCCCCATGGCAACAGGGCAGCAGCAATTTTCTCGGGACAATAAATACCCGCTGCTAGTTTGTTGGTGGACGCACAGGGTTTAACTGCGGAAACTTCACCCAAACGGGCAAAAAACCAATGCTGATCGCCAAATTTTCGTAATTTAATCCTGTTCGGACTTATATTTGGCCGTGCGCCAGCATTGCTATAAACGAATCTTCGCTGGCGATCTGGTGGGGGGCTCTGGGGACGGAAACCGTTGTGGCAACCGAAAAACTGACACGAAAGCCAGCAGCACACTTCCTTGGCTTTTGCGCAGCTATTGGCAGACCCATTGGATGGCTTTCGTATGTTTTCTTGCAAAAAAGGATAAGTCTGCAAAAAAGTTTCGACTTGTTACTGTCACAAAGTGAAGTCATTTGGTTTTCAAATGAAGACCGCGTACTATTTCGACCCATGCCACCGGGGATAGCCGCATCTTCTGGCTCGCCTCTATGAACCCAACGTTTGCACCGCTCTTCGCGCAGCATCCTTACAATCAAGGCAACCAGCAGCTTCTCAACCTTAACCAAACATGGCCACCAACGCACCAGCAACAACCGCAGGTTTAACGATCTGGCAGTGGAACTGCCGTGGCTTCAAGAACAAGAAGGCGGTCCTCCAGCAACATATCTCATACACCACAAAGAAGCCAGATGTACTGTTACTTCAAGAAACACTCACCGACGCCCCGTCCCTTCCGGGCTATAGGGTGCACAAGGGCCCCGCCGATGGCAGGGGCTTATGCACACTGGTCAGAAAGGGGCTCACCCTCGTGGAACATGAATTACAGCAAGGGCAAGCAAAAATTGAGCACACGCTCACCCAGATCATACCTGGCAAGAGGAAGAACGGAACCCTATACCTTCTAAACGTATACAGCAACCCATCACAAAGGAAGCAAAAGTTCAAGACGCTGCTACTCAGGGCTAGCACTGCAGCGGGTCGAAACACACTCATAGTGTGCGGCGACTTCAATGCGATGCACCCTGCTTGGGGTTACAAGAAACACACAGCTAAGGGAAAAGACCTACACCAAGACACCACGGACCTCGGCTACACGCTCATTACGGACCCGACAAATCCAACCAGGATCGGAAACTCGGTTTCCAGGGATACCACACCTGATCTCACGTTCGTGAAGAACGATAATAAAGGAGTAATTACCTGGGCCAACACGGGAGTCGACCTTGGAAGTGACCATACTATAATTGAAATCAACATCCCGGAATACAACGACACCAGCATCAGGACGCACAAACTGGTCGACTGGAACGCCTTCAGAGACCGTAGGCCCAAAGAACACTGTGAAATCGAGGACATAAAAGCCTGGGCCAGGGAGCTTACCGAGGATGTACGAAAAGCGACAGAAACCATTGAGACGGATGCAGACATTGAACAAATGGACAGCAGACTAGCACACCTCATCGAGGCTAAACGGTCCTTGCTGGACCGCTGGAAGAAACAACGGCTCAATAGGCGCCTCAGAAAGAAGGTGGCTGAGCTCAACAGGGCGATCCAAGGACACTGCCGCGCCCTCTGCGTTCAGCAGTGGAATGAGATCTGCAACGCGGCGGATGGACAGTTACATTGCGGAAGGACCTGGAACCTCTTACGCCATCTCTTGGATGAAACTAAATCAAAGTCCCATCAACGTGATAGGTTAACCAAGCTTATGCACCGCGCCATACAGAAACACGGTGAAGAGGAGGTACTTAAAGGAGCACTGACACCAATTTTCGGCGTTAATATTATTGCACAGTTCGCTTCCTTTACTCAACAGAATACCCTGGCTAAAATATGAGCGGCCTGCGACGCGAAGAACATAGTTCAATTGGATCGCGTTTATCGCGCCTACGGAGCAGCGCGCGGAGCGGCACTCAGCAAATGGACATCAGCGTGACATCACTCCAGGAGAGGAAAAAGAAGTGACGCGACAGCGCTCGTCAAAAACTCGTGACGTCACTTCATGCGCCCGGCCCCACGAGCGGCGAGCGGGCGCAACACCCTCTCAAGCGGGCGCCGGTGACGTCTGCACAAAGCGGTGAGGTCAAACCGGGAGGCTGTCATATGCGCCGTTCGGGATGAAAGCGCGGGAATTTGAAACAAACGATTTTCAGGCCGTTCAATGTAATTAACTATCGCGCGCTGAAGTATTCGAAGTGCTGTTTCAGGTTCACCAGACCATTAAGCATCGATAAAAGCAATAAAAGTGTAACATGAAATTTTCGTGTCACTGCTCCTTTAAGAAAATCAATGACAAATACTTACCGCCTACCCCAATTGTGCAACATGGTCCATACCAAGGGCTACCAAACAAAAGACTCGATCGGGAAATCGATGTAGAAGAGGTTCGAGTAGCAGTACACGACTTAAACAGCAAATCTGCAGCAGGCCCGGACCTAGTAACAAATAAGAGTCTCAGGAACCTAGACGACCACTCAATTGAAAACCTAACAAAATTCTACAACAAGTGTTGGAAAACAGGATCACTGCCGCGGCAATGGAAAACAGCCAAGACCATTCTCATCCCTAAGCCAGGTAAACCGCCAGACACCGACAATCTGAGGCCCATATCTCTTACGTCGTGTGTAGGCAAGGTGCTGGAGCATGTCCTCTTGAATCGATGGCAGGATTACCTGGAGAGCGAGGAACTATACCCAACCACGGTTATCGGCTTCCGAAAGAGATTAAGTACCCAGGATGCGATGATTCAGTTGAAGCACGAAATCCTTTGACGACTCCGGTGCCTCAAGAGATAATAAGGCAATCCTAGGGCTTGATCTCCAGAGTGCTTTCGATAACGTCAAGCACTCTGCGATATTGTCGCAAGTTTCTAAGCTCAACATGGGTGAACGCAGTTATAACTACATCCAGGACTTCCTAACGGGTAGAACCGCTCAGCTAAGGGCAGGCCATTTACAACTCGACGATAAGAAGCTCGGCAGCACTGGCACTCCGCAAGGGTCCGTGATATCGCCGTTACTATTCAATCTAGTAATGATAGGAGTAGCCAACAGACTCGCCACAGTGGGGATCCGGCCCACTATCTATGCCGATGATATTACACTGTGGGTAGACAGGGGTAGCGACGGTCACATTGAGACCAAACTACAAGAAGCAGTCGACGCCATTGAAGAACATCTGGATGGTTCAGGACTTGTTTGCTCACCAAGCAAATCAGAACACCTAGTTATACCACCACGGAGGGGTCGCACCACGGACAGGCAACAAGGCACGATCAGGATAACTACGCGGTCTGGTCAAATTGTTCCCGAAGTCAGCAAGATCAGAGTACTCGGAATGATCATCGAACGGCACAGAAGAAACGGCGAGACTATCGCACGCATCACAGCCAAGACCGCGGACGCAATGAGGCTCATCCGACGAGTTACATCACGGAAAGGGTGGCATGAAGGAGGACAGTTTGATCAGGCTAGTTCACTCCTTTGTGATCAGCCACATCACGTATGTCGCGGCATACCACAACTGGTTACAACACGAGCGTAATAAGATCAACGCCATCATTAGGAGGGCCTATAAGTCCGCGCTAGGCCTGTTTGAATCCACAAGCACACCGCTCTTCCTCAAGTTAGGAGTGCATAATACGCTCGAGGAGATAGCGGAAGCACAACGTACGGCCCAGCTCGAGCGTTTATCTACAACGAGGACTGGAAGAAAGATCCTAGAGGACCTAGGATACATACGCCACAGCGGTGGTGACAACAAACTCACCATCCCGGATGAGATACGTCGCCGGATCAGGGTAGATCTTCTACCAAAAAACATGCACCCTGACTACAACAAGGGCAGAAGGGCGGCAAGGGCTAAAGCCCTCGTCGACTTACACGCCCAGTATAGGCACGCTCGCTATGTAGATGCGGCGGAATATCCACACGAAGCCTTCGCTGCCGTTGTCATAAAGGCCACCACGGGAGACACTGTGACGGCGGCAAGCGTCAAGTGCACCGATGCAGAACGCGCAGAGGAGGTGGCCATCGCCCTGGCCATTACCGACGCAGGCTGCCAGTCGGTGATCAGCGACTCACGAACTGCAGTTCGGAACTACGCCAAGGGACGCATCTGCAAAGAAGCTTTGCAGGTGCTACGCAATGCATGTCTAGAAGGCGCAAGAACTGTTCGAGTGAAGTGGATCCCGGCGCATGCGGGCAAGGACGTGTCGAGTAAGAACGCAAACCACAACGAGACGGCACACGCGGAGGCGCGAGCACTCACCAACCGCGCCCCCGCAACTGACCGTCCAACGTGGTTCGGTGCTAAGGACCGAATGACAGACTATAGCGAAATAACCAAAGCCTACCGCCTGGCTCGGAGGACCTTCCCACCTCCGGACCCGGGGTTGAGCCGGGCGGAGGCAGTGCTACTAAGACAGCTTCAAACCGGGTCCCTACCCACCCCGGCTCTGATGCACCGAATGTATCCGGAAGCATACCCTACTGCCATGTGCCAGCTCTGCCTGCAGGGAGACTGCAGACCAAAAGCACATCTTATGGAACTGTGTCACGAGCCCAATGGAAGCGAGGTCAAGAACCATCCCGCCACGGCTTGCAGAAGCCGCAAGGAGCTACACCTACGAAAATCAACACTGGGCCGTCCAGCAGGTCCTGCGGGCGCTCGTCAAGGCATGAGACTCGCGAGTCGGCAACGGCGAGCTCACGTCTCGGATGAGTAGCCACCAGGACGACGCGAGCCCGCGTCGCGGCGCGTAAAAACGTCGTTTCTGCGCCGGCCTAAATAAAGTTTAATCAATCCAATCCAATCTATGGACCAGGCGATGTTTCGTATTCGACAGTTTCTGAGCAACGGCGGCCGCTCTTTTTATTCTTTCGCGCTTCTCACCCTTCCAGCGTTTCGGTTTGCTATTCTTTATATTGCTTTTTTTTTCTCCCTTATTTCTCATTTTGTTTTCCGCCTTATCGGGATGTATGCGCGTCACTCGGGTTCAATTTGAGTATCGTTCAGTGGATCCTTTCCCCCTCCTCCCATTTCGATCTCTCTACTCTTCCTATGTTCGGGTTTTTGCGTTTCTTTTTTTTTTGTCTCCTCTCCCCGTAAAACACGCGGACTGCGAAATGCGAAAAAGGAGTTTCTCCCACGACTTAGTTCGTTATGCTCTGACCGCTCTTGCCCAGCGTCTTCGAAACATATTTCTTATTTTCTTGCACTGAAGGTACTAAAATATTCTCAAAATTTCCCCTCGCACTTCTTGTTGGTTTTCAATCCAGCCTTTTCAACCGCCGGTCCGCTGCTTCTATTTCTGTTTCTTGACCTCTCCACTGAGCACGTGGATTCATCCCGACCAGACGGGGTTCGTCATGGTCTTGACTTTAAACACGACAGCGGACGGACACCAAGGAATAAAAAAACGGGAGTAGTCGTACCATGTAACTACTACCAACCACTAATAAACATTTTGGCCGTTCACGCATATCTCGTCTAAGCGAGGCCTTTCTTTTGGCACACCATTTCCACATCTATGAGCATATTTAAACCTTACTATTCGCAACAAGTCCTCCTGACTGAAACTTCTATAGGTCATCGAGGCAGTCCTCATAATGCACTGAATGCGAAAGTATGGTTAAATATATATATATATATATATATATATATATATATATATATATATATATATATATATATATATATTATATATATCATCATCATCATCATCACCAGCCTGTCTACGCCCACTGCAGGGCAAAGGCCTCTCCCATTATTCTCCAATTACCTCGGTCCTGTGCCAACTGTGACCAATTTATCCCCGCAAACTTCTAGATCTCATCAAGATCATCTCATCTTGATGCTCATCATTTATGATATATATATATATATATATATATACTATATATATATATATATATTATAGAGAGAGAGAGAGAGAGAGAGAGAGAGAGAGAGAGAAATTTTAGTTAAATTGTCGAACGGATACGTCGGCACTGCGCTCCGCCAGGTTGTATTGGGGATGACGTTGTGACGCTCCCGATGAGGGGATAAGGTCACGCTACCAAGTAGGCGGGTCCACACAGAGTTGAGAGGAAAAGAGGCAACACAGGTTTGGCTATAGAAACAATTTAATTAGCAATGAAGTATGGTTGGTGCCGACGCACTCACGCTGGAAAATGATGTGACTCGTAAGAACGGGTCGGGAAGGCGGCTGGCGCTGCACCTCGGAGACGGGGCCTTCCGCTTCCTGTGGCCAGGGTTCAAGGGTTGCGCTTCCTCTGTTGGCCCGGGAAGGTCGGGGCTCTCGTTCCGGTGCACAGTGATGTCCACGCACGCTGCGGGGCCGTGGGGGCGAACTCAAAGGGCTGCTGCAGGTTCACTGGTCTGCGTAGATGAATACTAGTAATGATCGTCATCTCCATCTCGGCTGGGATTCGGGAGTGCTTTCGGATGTCTCCTACGGCATCTCCGACGACGGCAGGTAGCGAGCGAGCGATTGAGGGGCGTGCGGGCCTCATTATGCCCTCCGCCGCTGCATGGAGGGAAAGCAGAGCTGGGTGCTGGTTCGGGGAACTGGCGGCTGGCCGGTTGTAGCGGGCTCCACGTGCATCGCCTCCACCGAGCGCTGGGGCATCAGCTTGGTAATGTCTTCCAAGGCCGGTCATTGCTCAAACGTTTGGTGGGACGCCCGTTGGCTCTTCCGGGTTTCGGTGTACGCCGTCGGCTGCCGGCATCAATGTCAGAACGTCACAACGTCGTGGCGTGTTTGCTTCGCCTTGTACATGGTACTGCTTGTGTGCCATTTGTTGGGGAAGCGTCGTGCGACCGCAGTTTCGTAGCTTCTGCAGAGGTACAGGCATCTTGGTCTGCTTAAGTAGCTTCAGCTCCTTTGCTGCCGCTCCTCCTTGTTATCCCATCCCGTCGCCTCCGGTGCTCCACTCTCGGTTTTCTTCGTCGGGGGCAGTTTCACACCCCTTACTTGGCGCTGGGCTGGCAGCTGGTGTGGCACTCTTCGCCGAGCCCCACCGTCGCCGCTCCTCTTCAGCGCTGCATTGCCGTAAGCGACCACGTTTCGGAGCAGCTGCTGCTGTAGGCGGTTGAGAGTTACATCGCTGTGTACATCACACTGATGAAGTTCGAAGAAGTCTCCCGTGGAGGGTAGCGCACTGATTTTGAAACACGAACACAAACACATTGCTGCGAACCATGCATTGGGTTTGTTTGTTTGTTTATGTTTTGGTTTAGCCGACTGGCTGCGCCGGGCTGTGTTATCTGTGTTATCTGTGGTCCAAGTGAAGTGCGCGTTCTATTCTTTATGCCGCACGAGTTATCTCCTTTGATAGGGAGATTGTTTCGAACTAACGTCACCAGCCTAGAATAATGTTATTTGATCTACACTGTTCTGGATGCAATTCGACTGTTCGAGAAACACTCGCGCCCAGAGATAAATGCCCACAGGGCAGACGTCCGCGGTATTCGGATTCGCCGACACTCGCCTGCGCACGTCCCTTTTTTGACTGCTGCATCGCTGCCTGTGTGGTCTTTTGAGTTGTTAGTGGAGCACAAGTTCGCTCCAATAAATTTGCCTTACCTTCAAGCCAACTCCGTGATCTTTGGCTTCATGACAATATGAACCATACCGCACAAATAGAGTGATTTCTGTCCATGCAAGTGATGTTGTAGCGTGCTTTTATTACAGTAACGAAGATAAAAGGTGTATTTCTAAATATACCTCTAGTGAGCCCTTATTTTATCTTCACTATTCATATTCTTTGATTTTGCGGGTTTGGGTTTATATTTTCGCGTTCTCATTTCATTGGTCTACGACAGTAAGTTAATGAGGTGGTGCCTACAGTGACGCCACCTCCTTCGAATCAGCATCGACGGCACGTGGGCAGTAGTGCGGCTCTGACCTCTCAATATTGCGACCATCATTCTTCTTGCTGCTGCTGTCGTCGTTCCTTTGTTGTTCGTTTTCTTCCACGTCCTTTTCTTTCCTTCTTCATTACTATAACTGAGAGTCTCTCTAACCGCCCGGATTAGTGCGAACGGCCTTTGCCTGTCGCTTCCTTGGAATTTCTGCAAGTCGTACCCCAAAATTATTCTTGTATGCCGCAGTGCATGTTTTAAATTCACGTTTCTGAGTCGAAGGCCACAACTAACTCACAACGTCCACTTTACGTCACCTAGAATCAGCGAGCTGTGGTGGTGGCCCAGGGTTCCGGGTTCGTACTACATTCATGAGAAACCTTGTTCCTATCCCACCCACAACCACATTTATCCTGCTTTGTTTGAAAGCAATTAGTTACCGTGTTTACAGAATCTTCTCTGAAAAAAGTTGTGTCATTTCGGGTGTTCAGTAACTATTTCTTCTTTCTTCGCGCAGGCGGCCATTTTGCGTCCTATGAATGTCAGATCTTCAGCTGGAATACTTAACTACCGTTCTCTTGATTGCTTGAAGAATTGCGACTGAATTTCTCAAACGATCACCCCCTTCTTCCCTAACCACTCAAATTAGCGAAATCAGTCCGGTACACTCCCCTGTTTTTTTATTTCCCGACCCATTATGTGTTCCCTGTTGTTTCTTACCCATGCCCTCCTCAAACCATAGCTTTCCGCGGCCCCTTGGGAGGCCTGAAGCGCTAGCAAGATATTTCCGGTTTTCATTCTTTAAATAAACGCTAAAAAATGTCTTCCCTCTCCGATGTTATTCGATACAACATTTACATTATCCGCAGCATCTTGCGCTGAGATTCCCCCGACCAGCACTAATAAATATCGCAGAATAATTGTAATGACAGATTTCCAATTTGCTACCATTTTTAAGATAAAGCGTTTCTAACTGGTAGTAAACCGTCATCATCATCATAATTTCGTCACCCCCATTACCATCGTTACCATCGTTACCGTCGTCATCGTCGTCAGCCTATCCTAGGTCCACTGCAAATGAAGGCTTTTCCAATTGACCTTGAACTGCGGCTATCTTGCGCTGTCCGAACCTATTTTCCACAAAACTTCTTTCTCACCCCCCCCCCCTCCCTTATCGAGTTACCACTCTTCCCCTATTTCTCATCCCTCGGCATCCCGTCAGCCACACCGATATTCTGCGGTTTGTCAGTTGTCCGCGTTGATGTGGAGCCGAACTCCCCTTCTTCCTTTTGATCTGATCTAGGATATCGTCCACTGAAATATGCTTCTCAGTCCAAGACGCTCCTTCCGAAGTTAAAGTGTAACTCCTGTACTACTTCTTTACATGATTCGTTGGGCCGACCTAAGTTTTCCATCAAGCTTCTTAGCACGTCTCCCAAATTTCTGCACCAGACGTCGTCACAGAAAGTACGCATTGGTTGTAGGCTGTTCTTTTTAGATTGATTGTACGATTTACCACGCCGACGCAACGCAGGCGATGAAGCGCGCCGTAGTGGAGTGCTCCGGATTAATTTTGACCACCTGGGGATCATGCGCCCAAATCTGGTACACACGGTAGTTTTTGCTTTTCGCCCCCATCAGAAAAGCGGCCGCCGCGACCTCGTGCTCAGCAGCGCAACGCCTTAGCCACTGAGCCACCGCGGCGGGTGGCTTTTTTTAGTGACAGAGGTGGCCTATGTAGCATTCATTACTTGAGAGTATTTTCCAAATGCTTCCCAGCCGTACAACTTTTAGAGTAATTTCTTATGCACCAAAAACAGCGACTTCGCGAACTAAAAATGACAAAGACGAGAAATTGCTGACCTCTATACGTCGCCGTTGATTTTTAACTTCATTTTTATTGGTGTATAATACGCATAGAACTATGAAGGTATAATATTTGAATCCCTTGCTTTGGTGACCACATGAAGCTACAGAGCATTAGGTTATACTTCTCGATCTTGGATTCCTTTGTTTCGGCCATAGAAAAGTCGCCCCAGTATACCGGAAGTAATTAGGGTTCGTGCAGTGGTTCGTTCGTTGTGTATACGCCTTCCTTGTTTTTATGTGGAATTACAACGGCGAATCGAGCTAATTAAATTTGGCAAAGCTGATCATCTTTCATAAACGCCAGCTCAATTAGTAGATGGATGGGAGAGGAATCATTCTATTCAATTATCATAATCGAGCGAAACCAAAACGGAGCAGTAAAGGAAATAATAAAGCAATGGTAACCTAAGTTTGGATATCTCCATGGAAAATATTTACTTTCACTTTAGGTAACAGCCGCAGTCAGCCCACCTCGGGGAAGATATCAGCCGGTTGACTTCCCAGCGAGGACGAACATGCGTGTACACGCGCATTTCTTGTTTTTTAAAACATTTTTGCGAAGTATGCGCAAGCCAGATAATAGCTTAAAACTGCAATCAGTTGTCCTCTAGAGCGCGTACTTTGCGAAAAAAAAAATTTTGCAAATGTGGCGCGGGTGACGCACGATTTCCGGCGGCTGCAGTTTTTTCTCCAAATTTGGGGCTTTTCGCACGGCAAGGTTTGCTTGATCTGACTAAAATTTCTTTGGAAACAAAAACTGCACCAAAATGAACAAAAAAATTGAAAGAAATTGTGATACCCGGCCTGACGCTAGATTATGCCTTACTTGGACGCCCCGTACCTCCGTATCTGCAATTTTGACAAACTTGTAAGGGATAGGCAATGTCGACCAGATATTTGTAAACATATCTGTGAAATATCGCTTGTATAGAGAAAATATAAATACACAAGAAAGATTGAACGATGTGCTATTTATAAAAATGCGTTACTTTAAAAAAGAAAAGAAAAAACCCGCTGACGATATCTTTCAGGATTGGGAAACGAGACTCCTTAAGAGAGCCAACAATAGTGCTCAAAAACATGTTGCACCATTGTGTTCGTACCAAAGATATGAGCAGGCCTGAAATCACGCGTTCCAGGCGCATCTTCGTGCCGTGTGCTCCGCTACTGCCGCTGTTTTTCAGGCGTCGCGCTTTGATAAAAAAAGTGCTTGTTCGCATTCTGCTGCCACACCAGGAACTTTCAACCTTTGGCATCCTTATAGAAGAGAAATCCGCGTTTTAATATTTTTTATTTGAGATGTTTCATTTAATCAGCGCCGGTACAGCTACGCCTGTGGAGAAGACCCGCAAAGAGGGCGCCTTCGAGGGCGTAACTTTTTTCCTAGCAAAAACAAAGAGCAGGGTAACAAAACGAAGAGGATGACGACTGCCCTAACTGACCCAATGGCGGGCGGGTGCAATAGAGGGGGTGCATTGATCTGCCAATGGTAACTATAGAGAAAAACTCACGGCCTCTCCTGGACGGGCACATATCCGCAGGCAACGCAAGTTAGGCTCGCTCCAACGAAGAAATGACATGTGTCATCACCGAGGGTTCAAATACACCTACCATTGAAATACGCAATAAGGTAGCGAGCTTCCGCGCATAAGGTAGTGGCTGTGACGCGCCCATCCTAAGACATTGCGTGAACGCGTGAACTTCCTATGAGGCTAGGTAGAGACGGTTCTCGGCTGTAGTAAAAGGCTTAACCAGTTGAGCTGCGGAAAATTGGTTTTGTAGTCTTTATTAGATGCGAACCATCTCATGCTCGGGGCTGTGTCCCTCCCCCGCTTGTTGTTGTCCGCCGTCCGCACTCTACGGCGCATGCGCGTCTCTTCAGCCCCGTCAGCATTTCGCCTGACGTCAGTGCAGTCCACTATAAAAAGAAATAGTTAGGCGGTGCCCGGTTTCGACCCCACGACTCTCTGGCCGCAACGGGAGGTACGTGGCTCTCTTCCCACTGCGCTACAAACCGAGACGGGAGCATGCGCTACGAACGCGCCTTATGTCATTCACTTATTCAAACTACGTCAAGAAGCTACTGATACAACGCAGGCACGCGAAGCTGAACGTCACCGGAAACGACGAACTTAAAACTTTAGAGAAGGATGTTGAATTTTCTGCGGGAAAGCTGTGGCGGGAAGCGCCACGCGCCTCGCAGCTCAACCAGAGAAGAGGGCGGGCAGCGGGGTAAAGCGTGAGCACGCAATAGAGATAGACGAGAACCAGGAGGTGTTCGATCAGGTAACGCGGGTGTCGGTCTCTTCGCTGTGTCTACATTTCTCTACGTCTCTACAGGGGGGTTCACACTACGTTCCCATTCGAGCTCCGATAAATGAAACAACATAACGGCAACACAATGGAACCTACACGGAACCCCCATGATGCTTCGCATCCTCCTCATGGTTCCCCGCGGGAAGATGTAATTTTTTATGTATCTGTCTGGTTTTTGGTTACATAGCCTAGCAGCAAGAAATACATTTCATATGCCCCTTACAATAAATTTTGTGTGGTGCGTTTGTATGTGCGAACGTCCAAGGTGTAATGAAAAGCTTATAATTATTTAGCTTTAATTTTATGTGTTCTGAGAGGCTTAAATAGAAAAGATACGGTTTCTAATCTCAGCCACGTCATCAGGAAAATTACCAGGCGTCCTTGTTATTTTACTTTAATCGTGCCAAAACACTCCCGCCTACGATAATTTCTGTCAGTTTACTCATGCTGTAACCGGAACTCTGTTATAACTAAATTGAACAGAGGGCGTATGCAGGCTATAGGCGTGTCCTCGGTCAATGACGGTGTTCTAAAATAGAAATTATTGCAGTTAATTATATTTCAGTATTTAAACGAGTGCCCCCTTTTTAAAGGTGTCCATTTTGAACAAGGTGCCGGCACGGGGTCAGTTCGCATCAGACGTTCGCTTGTGCAGCGCTACGACTGCAGCCTTCCAAGCGCATATAGATCAGCCACCGCGTTTGTGATAATCATACACAGATGGAGTGGATGAGGCATTCTCAAAAGAGACGACATATGATGATGATGCTTATGCGCAAGTTGAAACCTAGGTGATGCGAACTAATCTAAGGTTCATACTAAACATTCACAAACGCTTCCCAACCACCTATAGTAGCGCAAGTGGCAGGGTTCACTTTACACGTCAACATTGTGTAACAGAAAGAAATCCCTGGACACACTGCTAGAAAACATTTCTGCACTTACCCTCCACACAAGGAGAGACGAGTTTCCCTAGGGCAGCAGCTCTGTCATAGGAAGTACCACACAACCGGACCGCAATGCACTCACGTCCGCACTGCAGCCCACCCTCTTACAGACTGAGTGAGCTTCACCGTCACGTGACTGAATCTGATGGAGCGAGGTGCGACGTCTGCAGGGGCCATTCATGTGGCTCATGTGGCCCATGTATACCTACGGAACGCGTATACTGAGCGCATCTGTTGATGACTATGAGGCGCATTTTGTAATGAAAGGACCCTCGAGCCTTTTGTAGGGTCGCGCGTTATCACGGGTAAAGCGTTACAGACAGACAGACAGACAGACAGACAGACAGACAGACAGACAGACAGACAGACAGACAGACAGACAGACATTATCGCGTTTAGGAACCCGAAGAAATACTATCACCTTCAATGTCATCTTTGATACTACAGGCTGCACAGTTTTGTGATGATGGAAAGTTAGTATTCCATCCTAGGCTTGGCTGGTCACCTTAACATCCCCATGCACTGTGCCGGAAACATTAGCTGCACTCAAAATTACGAGGACTACTTGCTCTGCTTTGGGGTGAATTCACTGGAAACAACGCAGCCACAGTGTGTGCGTGTGTGTGTGTGTGTGTGTGTGTGTGTGTGGGTGTATCTATGTGTGGGTGTCTGTGTGTGGGTCTGTGTGTGTATCAGTGTGTATTTGTGTGTGCGCGCATGCTGTATGCGTCTGTCTGTGTGCGTGTGCTGTGTGTGTGCATGCGTGTATGAGTGCGTTTTTGAATGCTCGTGTATCTGAGTGTGTCTGTGTGTGCGCGCGTGCTGTGTGTGTGCGTCTGTGTATCCTCGTGTGTCCGAGTGTGTCTATGTGCGTCTGGACGTGTGCGTGCATGCATGTGTTTTAAATGCAGAGCATTTCAGTAACTCGCGATGTCACCCGCGTTGACGTCCGTAGTCCGCACCGCACCCCTCCCTACTATATAAAAAAAATACTATCCGGCGCCCGGTTTCGATCCCTCGACCCTGCGGGCGGAACGCAATGTACATGGTGCTCTACCCACTGCGCCACACAGCCGACACAGAAAGGGACGTTACGAACGCGCCTTATATCGTTGACTCATTCAAATTACTGCTGACGAGCGCTCTCTCGTCAGCAGTTGCCACAAGTGCAACAACATCAACGTAACGCAAACTACTTAACGTCGTGCGCCCCCGGAAATGCTCTGCATTTGATCGCGCCCCTCGCGAGGGGGATGTTTCACTGCGTCTTCTCTCGGTCGCGGGACCCGTGGCGCCATCTGGCGGAGGCGCGGCACAACTCGTAGCACTTTCTTTGAAAAAGCGCCTCGAAAGCGCGGCAAATATGAAATAGGGATGACGCGCTTTCGAGGCAATCCGCCGACGCGGCTGCTTTGTGTACAGACTCGGCGGCGAGCGTCCCGGGATTCTTTTCAGGGGTGTTAGTGCTCGTGTGTGTGTAGGCGCACGTGTCTATGTGTGTGCGTGTGTCTGTGTGTTGTCTATGCTTGACTGTCTGTGCGTGTTACAGTGCGCCTGCATGTGTGTGGGGGCTGTGTGCGTGTGTTCTTGCGTGCAGTTTAGCGCTCATGTAATCACAGGTGGAAAGGTAAATTCTTTAAATACTTCAGGGTCTGTTTTTGGCCAATGTGCCTTTAAGCCTATACGGGGAGGCTGTTCCGCACATCGTAAATCTATTTCTCGGCTCGTACTCCTTTCCCCGAACCGTTCTCGTAACCTACAGACCGGGCTATATGGTAACCCAACTGGAACTAATACGAGAGAGAAAGTCTCAAGAAGTTACCGCCTTCACTACCGAAACGAAGCGTTTGGACGAAGAGGCCTCGCAACTCGCCATAATGTCGACGCAGTGGCACACAACTTTCTGGAGAGAGAAGAAGTAGGAAAACTGTGAGAACAAATCGGGTCAGCCGTGGAAAGCAGGCTGATACCGACAACGATGACAACGCTTAGAGAGAAGAAGCGAAGCGCGAAATGCCGCTCACCGGAAAGCAGGCAAGAGAAGCTCCGGATCCTTTGTGTTCCTCAGGCTCACGCTGATTTCGTTTTCGACTGAAACCTTAAGCTCCTTTCGTCGCGCCTGACGCTCGCCTTTCGCGATATCTTCACAATGCCCTGTTCTTCTAACCGCCCCCGCTGTCCCGTACTATCCAGTCCCATCATTTGCTGTAGCTGCTTTTCTGGGTTAATCCTTGAAGGTTTTTTTGTGTGCGGCGGTACATAAGTAAAGCCAAAAAGAGAACCAGGAGACAGAACCCGTTAGATGAAATCCTGGAGCTGATAGGCGTGTCTCCCGCCCTTCAAAGGAAGAACGGCCGGATTTTCGCCTGCTTTAGTACTCTGCCGGAAAAAAGGCCGCCGTTAGTGAGCGTCGTAGTAGGAAATGGGGCTTACTGGTGACTGCCGTAGATTGAGAAGATCAGAAGCAGGAGGACAAGTTTCGAAATGTTCGCAGACGAGCTTTGCACCATCAAAAGACGCTTTGTTCGCTAGCGTCAGTAGTCCGTGTACCGAGTGCTTCAATACCCTGCGCATAGACAGTCCAATACTGCTTCCTGTGCTTTGCATTAAGACCAGAATATGTTACGCAGGGTTTGAGGTCAGGTTTGCTTTATTCACTATAGGATGAAGAGAAAGACAAAACAGGAGCAGAAGTATGGAAGATAATGGGGCAATGGAGGAGAGCTGTGGTTGTGGATTGACTTATTCGATACCTCTCGCGGAAAAAGCAGTAGGTAGGTTTTATATCGATGCAATAAAGCATATTTTCTGCGTGATTGCTGTCACCGCAATTCGAATTTTTATAAACGTTTATACTCGTCTGCATCTCTCTAATAACTTTAACACCGTGATTGGCAGAACAAAAACTGGCGACCAGAAAAACGGAGTTAAAGACAAGCGTCAATTTTTGCGCTTCCTGTCGCCTATTCTCTCTAGCTCATTTTGCTGTAACCCCACTCCCACCCTCATTTATTCATTCAGTTCGTATGGCATTGGCCAAAAATACGTTGTGAAGAGGTAGCAATATCCACTGACCTGTAGCGGGGCGATAAGTTGAAATAGGTTAATACTTCACGTACAACAAGCTCACCTGCTCACTCCAAACAAAGGCGGAAACCAGAACTCACGAGTTGAATTTTCTTCTGGTGGTCATTCTCTTGTCATCCCCTTAAAAAAAAACGGAAATAATGAATCGATAACTCAGTAAAAAGGAAAAAAATTCTTTATCGCTGTACACAAGCCCCGATTAGATGAGCGTTCAAAATGTCTGGAGCTGAATTTTCAAAGCCTGAAGACTGGAAAACTATGACACCAAGTACAAAAAAAGAAAAAAAAGCACGTATTTAAATAAATAAAGTGAGTTGGTCGAAACTGCGGTCAAATGCGGATGAATGGCACTCCGCAAGACAGTAATGGCCGGCGGCCCCTTCCAACACTTGCACACAAAGCCTAGCGGAAGTATTTTATGGCCTGCGAAGAGAAGGCTAAGGCTCTTGCCCCGGAGACAGCCAAGCCAGCAGCACCGCAGAACAAGAAAACGCAAAACGGAACTCTATTAGAACGGATGACTCTGGCGCGTTAGAAAAAGTGGCGAGGCCTGCCTGTTTTTGCCGCCGGTCAAAATGGCTGAAGGAGCGCGCATGCTCGCTTCTCGTGAGACTTGAACGCGCATCGCTTAGCTACAGCCTGTCCGGTCGCCTGGCCTTGCAGCGGGAGGATGCCTAGGTGTTGCAGACGGAGGAGCGAGAGCCTCAACCCGTAAAGAACGATGCATACTAATGGCCGCTTGTCTTCCGTCTAGACACATGGGCTCGGATCTCGCAACTTCTCGTCGCTTGAAGAGGCGCTTTACCGCTGTGTGCTTTTTCTCAACTTGCAAATTCGGAGCGCAGCAGTGAACGCTCTTCCGAGTGCTTTTTCCGCGTGGCTTTACCCATTTAGAGCCCGTGGCCATTCTTCAAGGCGAAGCGCTTTCGGCGTGCTCTCATGGTGTCTACCGGAATGGCAGCCAAGAGGGCAAACGGTTGAGCTGGAAGCAGCTGGTAGCTTGAGTGCGAAAAAGACTAACAGGGGGGAGAGAGCGGCAGTATCTACAAATTTCAGCCGTCGCAGTTACTATATCGGCGGAAAGGCGCGCATCATACGACTACTACGTTGTAAAGACTGAAGCGGTTAAATGCTTAAAAAAACCTAACACAAGGATACGTATAAAGTGGCTATTTGTTATGATATTCACTCAACAGGCTGTCATTGATTTTGTTCAGCTACGGGCTAGAAGCTGAGTTCAGCTAGCGGGTCTAGTTGTGGGCGGGAATGTCGAGAAAGTATGTCACGGCGGAAGAGTATATCGTAAACACTGTCGGAAGGAAGCGGTTAAGTAGAAAGCTGCGCCAGCGCCTCGATTATTGCAACACAACCGAAAGTTCAACAGCAGATCAATAAAAGATTCAACTAGGCTTTCGGGTTAATGTTCTTAGAAGTTTCTAGGCATCTACCTTGTTTTTTTTCTTATCGTATTTTTGTTTTGCGCTGAAACTTTGAAATTACCTGTTTCATTTATTTGTTTATCGTTCACATTGGAGTGAACTGATCGCCATTTTTCTGGAATATACAACAAGGATTTAGGCTCGACGCTAAGCCTAATGAGGTGAAAGCGCAAGTAAGCAGAACGCAGGTGTTTCTCAAAACTCCGTCAAACTGCTCTCGCTTTTCTCCCATTAGTACAAATATGAGGAACAACAAGGCAGAGATTTTCCTTGTTTTTCGCCTGTGTCTTTTCACCGCTTTCTTTGACAGCATCGTTCCCGCCGGCCTTTGTACGCATTATTGGTGCCGGTGGTAATGTTTGTTGTAGGCAGCGAAAATCCCATGTTCCCTCTAATGCAACTCGGTTTCTTCCCCTACCGTTATTTTTCGCATCCGTAGAAACAAGCCCCGAGCCAATGCTAAACGTTTATTTTTTGAGGAGAAACGTGCGTCAAGCGCCAGCAAGGGGCCGCAAATCAAAGCCTCGGAACAAACTTATCCCCGTAGGGCCAAGGACAGCGCTTTCGGTCTCTGACATCGAGCGTGTCGCACCGAAACAAACGAAAGAAAAGGATTCGAAGCGAAGGACACCAGGTATTAGTGCAAGCACGGCCTGGGATGTCTCTTGTTTTCGAGTGCATTTTATTCGGTTACTGCAGCTGCCGTCATCCCAACGGCGCAGTCTTACAAGATTCAAAGAAAGAAGAACCAAAGATGTCGTGTATACGTTCCCTAACTAGTATCGCTATTTATTTGGAGTGGCGAAAGCTTACTCAGCTGGTCATTGCAGGGCTGCAAGTAAGAAGCTTGTGAACTTCAAGAGTGACCCTTGAAGCCCCACCCCTTCCTCTGTGGCCTTTGCTGATAAAAAAAGACAAAGTAAAAGTGAGGTCAGGTTTAGTTTGGTTTGGTTGGGTCGTATGAGGTCCCAAAGTAACACTGTGAGGGAGACCTCCATGTATTGGTCTGTACATTCCAATGTCCCACACCACAGTAAATTTTGTCATATGCCAGGCACTGGCGTGCTCACGACGCAATGAGTCAATGCATTAGAATTCTTGTTCTAGTTATACTTCGCCAACATGTTCCTCCCCCCCCCCCTCTTCCGAGTAATCGTCCCCCACCCCCATTTACCCCTGCCACTGCAGTACAACCTCGCTCCTTTGTCGTTGCGGCGCGAAATTTAAAATAAAACCCCGGCTTCCGTTTTTGGGGGCAGGACGTCGAGTGCACGAAAGGGCATACTTGCAATGTCATACGAGGAGTACACCGGGGTGGTAGTAGCGCAGTAGTGCAGAAACTGCCTAGTGACGTTTTGATTGTGCACGCTTTGTTGCTGAGGCTCACTTAAGGAACCGTAACGACATGCTGTCGGGGCACCGCAGCACCGCAGCTCTTACGGGCGTAGCCGTAATGACATCAACGACACCGTGGAAGTTTGCACATCATGAAACGCAATAAACGCATACGTAATCTATCAACGACGATTTCGCGGGACCGCAAAGCTAGAATAGTGAAGCGAGAATTTGTGAATTTTTTTTCTTAAGCATTCTATGGCATTAAAATACATACAGAAGGAAACCAACAAGACTTAAACCGAGAAGACCGTGAAACGAAGAGGAAAACCATAGCAGAGCAGTCGGCAAAGCTTTCAAGAGAGAAACGGGGCCTGTTGGTTCTCGTTTGGGTAACGAGATTCTGAAGTGCGTCGCGGGTCGAGATAAACGAGAGTGCGAAATGAAAATTCGCGCGACGCTTCCACGAGATAAGGATTCCGGTACACAAGTAGGGATAAAGAGGGCACGTCATCATCCCAGCGTAGTCTCGAGCTGCAAGGCAGCGCCTAAGTCTAACGCACGCGTTTGCCGTTGGCGACGAGACAAGATTTTCGCCTGGGACCGTTATAGAAAGAAATTTTTGCCCGTTTCGTCTTCTGAGCCTTGGGACGTGCATCTGCCTTCCTTTCACGCCTGTCTTACCACGCCCCAGGGCAAATAGCTGCCTTTATGCCTCAACAAGAAAGTTTCGTACTCCAGGGTAAACTTCCGTCGTTAACCAGGTTTAAGGGAGTAAATATTTTAGTGTGGTTGTGAGACGGAGCAGTATCCCGGGGCTGGGATTTCTGCATTCTTTTGGTAGCATCTGTAAGGAACCTAACAAATGGTAATGAAGCGTGGAAGTAGATGATCTTAGGTAGTAGCCATTCCAAATTCAGAAGCGATGGTCAAACGTCCCCCTGAAACAACGAGAAATGTGCTGCGCACTTCAGGTTTTGAAACAATGCACTGGACGACAGGACCTCTTTTTAAGGGCTGCTGCATCCTGCAAGGTCTTTGCGCAGTTACGTACATGATAAGGAAGGAAAGAACCGTACGGGAAAGGCAGGGAGGTTAACCAGGGTATTGTCCGGTTGGCTACCCTACTTATGGGGATACGGGGAATTGAAAGACAAATAAAGGACCCCGGTGCGTTATAAGGGATAGAAGAATAGGAAGAAAAACACAAGGCGTAGCCACGGCAATTACAAAGCCAGTACAAAGCACGCACACAAAACAAGAAAATGCACAAAACTAAGGCGGTACACTCACAAAATTGGCGAACTAAGGACGCTGCACTGTAGTAATGTGCCTAGAATCGTTCACATAGGCCCGTATCCTTCAAACAGCGAAGTAAGACCTTTGTAGCCTTTTCGGCCTGTCACGGACAATGCCTATGACCGAAAATAGTCTGTGCTGTAAAGGGGCGGTCGTCGTGTATGCGAAGTGTTGTGGAAAGCTGTTGCATGGGCGCTGTGAATTGGTCACAATGACACAGCAGGTGTTCAATGATCTCATCGGTGCCGCACACATCACAATCAGGACTGTCGGCCACGCCAATTGTGAAGGAGTAAGCACTGGTGAATTCAACACCTAGCCAGAGGCGACAAAGTTAGGTGGCGTCCGATCGTGGCACGTTAGATGGTAGGTGACGCTCCAAATCAGGGTCGAGCGAGTGAAGACGAGTGTTCGAAACAAGGGTTGCTGCAAGGCTTAAGGAATTGTTCGACTCGCTTTTTAAAGCGAAGTAGGCGCTACGCGTGGGTTGATGCCGACGCGTATAGTTATCGAAATATTTTTGTATCTAACTATACTTTGTGCACTGAATTGCTAGCTAGCCGAAATGGTAAGTTGTATACGAGCTACATAAATACCTTTTCAGTCTGAGTGGAGGCGAAAGACAGCTGTGGTAGGAGTTCGCATAAGGACGAAATTTGGGTGGCTGGATTAAAATAGGGCAGAAATTTGAGCTAGTTGGTATCGAGCACGAGGAGACTTAAAATTTTGCACAGTTATTTTAAAGCCACAAACTACATCGCGAATACCCTACGGTAGAAACGCGAATTGATGAAGCACCCCTCCGACCCACCCTCCCCGCGTATTTTTGGAATTTCTCGTTTATCGATCAAACTCGGTTCCTCGACGAAAACCGTTGATCTTGAAGTCGCTTTAAAGGATGCGGTGTTTTTTTAAGCTTAGGTCCACGTCAGGAAGCCGCGCCTTGATAGGTATAAAATAAAATTCTCATTTTCAAACTTGATGTTGAAGGATTGCATTGATAAATACTAATACAAAACACGTGAAAAATATGTGAACAGACCTTGTGTCTATTGTTTCTATTTATGAGCTGTGGAGAGAGAAAAAGCAACCGAGATACGAGATGAGCTTTCGCAGCTAATTTCTAACATGTCTAAATGACGTGACTTGGTGCTCACGCAGTCCGGTACATCTTTTAAACCTTTGAGACGAATTTTTTTTTTGGGCCCTTCAGAACGCAATCCGAAATCGCCCGAATTACAGCACTTATCCTTAACCTTCGATATCCTACTTAACCCACATCCATGCAAATGTACGTCACGAAGACGCACAAACACACTCGAGGACGAAAACGGCAAAAGCAAAAGCAAAATCCGAACTTTTAATCTACGCTAACGAATGACAGCAGTTCTCCGAGGAACACTCATTTGTCTGTCCTAATAGCGATTAAGGTCGAGTCACTACAGGGGCTGAAAACGAATGAAGGGGAAATGAGCGGGGCGCCCACTCGACAAATCCAGCGACAATCCCCCTGCAAGCTGATCTTACTCGAGAGGCAGATGGTTGAGCCCGTCATCTGGCACTCTAAGACGAAGAAAGGCAGCACTCGACACGACGGCTCAGCGAGAGGACGAGGTCGAGATTAATCGTTAATCGGCTTTTCCCGAACGTTAAGAGATGGCGCCCATTGTCGCTTCTCCTCCACGTCGTACCAAATCCTGAGAACCTTTTAATTGGACTGCTCTGAGAAGAAGGGGCACGTGTGCAAAAAGTTCTTCCTTGATTACTGCATTTTGCTCGCTTTTAATTCTGCAACTAAACACAAAGCATGGAACACTCTAACCAAAGGTCACAGCGGCTTTTTTAATGTTTAAAAATGATAAATAGTCTTCAAAAACAAAGAAGTCGTGATTAATTTTTCATCTGAAGCAACAAATAATTCGAACCGCATTTACGCTATCATATGAAATGAGGGAAAAGCGGAGCGAGAGGAGGTACACTCACAGACGTCTCATACGGACATATTTTCTTCCGTCAATCCTGTACAAGCGGTAAATTGACCTTATTTGTATGATAAATTGCCCTATGGAATGGGATGGACCAAAATGGAGCCTATTGTTTGCGTATCATAATAATTTCGTTCAGAATCTCACATCAAATAAGTGGTCAGCGCCAAGCACTACTTACAAAGTTTTCGGAATTCACATCGTGCTAGCGCAAGGAGCCCATTCTTTTTCTTGTTTTCGAGCGAAGAATGCTTGCCTCATGTGCTAACGGGTGCAAATAAAGAAATACATGTCGTGCTCTGGACCGATACCTCTTCCCGAGGCGCGCCCGATTTTCCTCGATCTTGAATGATGTCGGGTTAACACGCGCTTCTCGCGTATAGATATCCACAGGACTCAGGGTGGAATTGCTTCGTTCCCAGTTCAAACCCACCTGTGCGCGCGGGAAATGACCGTTACATGCATTTAACTTAAACAAAATTGTCCCACGAAGCAAATGGCAACGAACTTCGACCGCTGATCAGGAACCAAGCAAGTTGAATCCGAGAGCAGTGTTGCAGAGTGGGCAGCCCTACTCCATTCGTATTCGATTCAGAGAAATTAGAATTTTTCTCCTTTAAATTACATTATATTCCGCGGAATCCCAATATTTTGCCCAATCCCACTTCTAGAATGGCCTCGAAGTTCAATTCCATTCCTGCTATTTCTCCACGTTTGATTTTGAACAGTATTTTTCAATAGGGTGATGAGTTACCTCCGAACGCAACGAGGAGCAGATGTTATAGACGCGCTGAGAATTGAAAAAAGAATGCATGCGCCTCGTCAAAGTCGATGGGTCGCAGCAGCTAGGTGACGTCTTGTGCAGTACCACCACCCTTCTAATTCACCAAGGGCCAGTTTTTCTGGTCCGTATTACAATATTTGCATGATCAGCATGTTTAAATGGGTTCCTCTTGAGCGCGCCGCTAGAGGAAGAATACGTAGCCGTTTGCTTGTTTCGTTTCGCGCATCCTGTCACGTTGCCGAGTGTATAATCTCCCGAAACAGGCGAGACCACTAACAGACGACACTTCGACCTTTCATGATTATCAATTATTTCGCTTGCGTCCTTTGCTTCTTCTATCCATTAGTAAGACTGAAGGCATTTGCTAATCTTTCTTATTACGCCTACGTTCAGTAAGTTAAGTAACCTTATCGTTCAGGCTGACGGCTAATGACATACCAAGCAACGCCAAGCGCATAGTACGTCAAGCTGCGGACCTGTTGACGGCATTCTGCCTCAAAGCTTGACGTTAGGGTCAACGTCGGTCCGTGGCGTACATGAGCCCGCCCCTCTTTCAGCCGAGCCAGCAGTTCGTCTGGTTGCATTTCGCCTTTTTCACCTCTTTTTTTAGTCCACTGTCCACCCCTTGCTCAATGAATGTTTAAGAGTAGAGTAAAAGCTGATTAATTTGAACCGCAATGGGGCGTCGTCTAGGTTCGAATTAATGAAAGTTAGAAATAACGAAAATGCAGAGTAAACACCGTACACTGTGACTGGAAAGCATTAGGGCCTCAATTTGATGCTTGAAGACGTCCGTGATTGCAGTTTTAACATGATAGGGGACTACAGCGCGGCTTACACACGGACACAAGAGAGGAGAACTAGACACACACGAGCGCTAGTTCTCCTCCCTTGTGTCCGTGCGTAAGCTGCGCTGTAGTCCCCTATCATGTTCAACCAACAAGCCCAAAAAGCCACTTTAGTGCACTTTTAAGACGACTACCAGCACTGTTTGCTCTAACGAGCTAATGTAGTGGAACGCCTTCTCCTCCCCTCCTTCAAAACTGAAGGAGAGGCGGGTGGCATTCCAACCGCCCTTCATTTCCGAGACGACGTCCGCACCGGTGCTTCGTGGTCCTCCTCCTCCAGTCGTCCCTGGCAGCTTCGCATTCTGTGTGACGTCCTGAAAAATTATGTTTCTAATCTGTGCGCGCACCTCACACAACTGCACTCCCGACCATACTGACGTAATCCGCCGAGTACGTCTTTCAAAACGTACAGCGCGCAAGAGACTTGTCTATTACAGCGAGTTCAACTTTAACTAGTCACATCTCAGAACTGCCGAAACAAATCTTTTACAAAAATGGTGGAAGCAAGAAAGCTGGGCTTAAACTACACAACGCCGCAGTAGTTTTCTTCAAATCCCGCACGGACGAGGCAAGATGAGGCTGAAAGTACGAAAGCTGTGTTATACACAAGTCTGTTGCCGTCTGTACGTCAGGAGATTTCAGGTGGTTTTAAACTCGATTTTACCGTCTTTCTCCGTTTAGGAGGCGCCGAAGCCTCGTGTGTAGGCAGCGGGTGCGATTCACCGGCCGCTTGTCAGGCGCCAAGCAGTCGGCGCGGTGGCGTGTAGTTCGAATAGAGGATTCTGGTTGTGTTCGAATTAACGGGCTTTTGTAGACATAGACTTCTATGGAAGCTTGGCCGGACCAAGCCGTCCAGTTAGAATTATCCAAAAAATTCGAATTATTGAAGTTAGAATTAATGGCTTTAGCTGTATAGTATAATTAACCCCTCACACTATATGTCCAGCCGCATCTCGCATACCATCCCCCGTCAGGCCATCGCATACAAGCGCTTACCGCCAATAGGGACGTTAGAACAACGCATTCCCGCGTCCTCAAAAAATGGGGATGCCAGGCCGACACGTACCCGCTGAGCCAATGCATATCCGCGTTCGCGGCCAATGGGGAGGCATTTTGCACCCACGGTCCTTGCGTAACTTTAGGGTTACGCGGATACAGGGACGGCGCGTTTTTCGCCACCTGAGCCCCAAAAACGCTTTCTCGCATGCCATACCACCCAGTACACCGCGTGTCAAACAGTGGTATGTCCTCTTCACACAACTGATAGCGCATGCTCTGTGCGTACATTGAAAATTCCAACCATTAAATTAGACGCAAACTCCTTAACTGCAATGTTCGTGTGCAAAGGGTAACAAATACAATCACGGTGCAGTTGTGTCAACGATGTGAAATAACGAACCGCATCTGAGAGTGCAGCCTTGTCGTTATCCCTCCTAACCTTTTTCAATGTTTTTTTTTATTTGCGCGATATTCGTGTTCTTTTATCTGAGGCTGAAAACTGGCAATTAAAAAAAAAAGCTCGTTCTTCTACAGAATGAGATGAGATCCGTTACAGCAGAGGCTGGATTCTTCGTGGGAGGAGGAGTAGCGCTTGCTTCTGTAGCAGCAGTGCAGTTGTACGGTTGTGCAATACGACGGTACTCGCGCGGACAAGCCGCTTTAGCGCGCCTTAAGTGCTAAGAGCATCTTACCCATCTGAAGCTTCGCATTTGGTGGATTCGCAGGAAGTCACTCACCACTTTCATCCACGTGTGAACATAAGCCGCCAAGAAATTAAAGACAGCGACTGGCTGCTTTAATTGCAGTGGTGCTGGTGCAACAACTGCATTGGGTGTAGATCCAAGCTAAAGATAAATGCAGCTCGTCTAAAAATACAGTCCATGCCATCCCCATTCCATTCCGGGCAAAAGGCGCCAAATTACATTACCTTCACTTGTAATCTATCACGCGTGTCTTGTAACGGCAGAGCTGTTTAAGCCTTTAGTTCCGCCCTGTAGCGTTAACAGAAAAAACACCAATAAAAAAGACCGAGCGCTACTGAGCTGCACCTGCTCCGAAGCGCTCGACGTCGCCCGGGCTTGCGAGTGGCTTGCCCCACGTGATGAGCTCGGAAAAAATACCAAGAAAAACGACCAAGCACAAGTGAGCGTACGCCCCGTGAGGAGCGCCCAGCGTCGGCCAGCTCAACCTTGAAGAAGACTGCCCAGCGTTCGTGGCGTGCTATCACGCGTGCTGTTCTCGCCAGTTCGCGTGCGTTCGGGTCTAAAGTGAAAAACACAGACGCCGAGTTCCCGCTACAGACGCCGAGTTCGCGAACCCGGTTAAGTGATAACGCAGGCCACTTTGGGAGAAATGTGAAAGCCTGCGGACAAAGCGATCCTGGCATGCCAGTCCATGTGGCGTGCAACAGCTGGGTCTCCGACGAAGGGAGAGGAGCCGCCACCGCCAGCTTTGCTTTTTTCCGGCCTTGTACTTTTTAAAGCCTGCCTGCCTGCCTGCCTGCCTGCCTGCCTGCCTGCCTGCCTGCCTGCCGCCGCCCGCCTGCCTGCCCCTGCCTGCCCGCCCTGCCTGCCCGCCCGCCCGCCCTGCCCGCCCGCCTGCCTGCCCGCCTGCCTGCCCGCTGCCTGCCTGCCGCCCCGCCTGCCCGCCTGCCTGCCCGCCCGCCTGCCCGCCTGCCCGCCTGCCCGCCTGCCCGCCTGCCCGCCTGCCTGCCTGCCTGCCTGCCTGTGACACGATTCAACCAACCGGCCAAAGTAAAATGGATACTGCGCAATATTCTTATAGTACTCTCACAGCCAAATGTAAACATCTAAGCCCGGTTGATATGTTTACGTGTACTTGTCAAGTTTGTTGAATAAGAACAAGACATTACACAAATTTAAGACAGGAAATTAGTACACAAGAGGTATTTAGAGTGTTCCTTCATTAAAAAATTCATGGATGCTGCTTTTTCGATTGCAAATTATATTCTACATCAACTGCAGAAAACCGCCGCCTGCTGTTGTCCGCGCCACCTCCTGGCGGTAAATGAGAAATCACGCGGCAACAGCAACGAAAGGTTCCACTAGCTAGGTTCCACGTTCTGCTTGGAACGCATGTGGAGCACGGTAACACGGTTCTATCAACCTTGAAGTCGGCCGCCTCGATTCACGCGCGTCTCCGCCGTACTGCAGCGCTGGCATCGAGGAACCCGGCCTGCAGCAGTGGAACGCGGTAAATTCAAATCGCCTTCACAAATGTTTAGTGTGTTTACATTGGAACGAGCGCGACGGAACAGTAACAGCATGAGAGGTGAGCGGGAAAGCAAAGGTGGGCATTTCCTTGGCAAATGTCTACAAAGACTATCGCCTTTTGACGACATTTGCGACGAAAGGAGCAGATACGAGGCCAATTTTTTTTTAATTTCCACTCGTCACGTTTGCTGCTTCACCATGCGGCATGGACCAGCAGAAATGAAATACCTTTGACAAATTATCTTTGTTTACGCTATTATAACGAATAAATGCCTTATCTTTGTCGGCTGTGCGTTTTAAAGCGAAGCATTTTATACCTCATTGATGGTGTTCCATGTCGTGCACAGGCGCGCTGCAGGAAAGTCAACTTTACACAACGGATTTTACAAAACTGGCTGTGGCTTAGCACAGCGCACCCTGGATTTGCAAAGTGTTAGCTTGGCGCAACCTTGTTAAGTCTTGGCTTCACTGGTTTAACCTGTGATTTACCTGTAATTATTGTACTTTTTTTCCAAAGCCTGCTTTTGTCTATCGCTGTGGTCCCGCTTCCGGAGTTTCCCGAGTTGAGCGAATCGCCCTACCTCAGTCTCCGACGCGAGCTTCTCGCAAGTGACATTCTGGACCCTCTGCAGAGCAGCCCACCGGGCGCTATCCCAGGGGTGGTTATACACCTCTTACCGCCGACGGCTCAAAGCTCCCAGCGCCCCCGCAATTATCAGAGGACAAAAGACGGCCTTGCACTACTCTCATCCATGGTCAAGCTCGCATGCACAAGGCGAGTCACGTGGCCATGCGGCGAACCAGCTGCGAGGAGCACATACGCCAAGCCAGCTTTGGCGTCGGCGTCGGGCGGCTAACGAACGCGGCTGGCTGCGGAGCTTGTCCCGGCGACTCATGTGATGCGTTACCAAGGGTGCGGCGCAGCTGCGGTCAAATAAAGGCCAAATCATTCGCGACTGCGAAACCACTCGACGAGATAGTAAAGCTTGGCTCGTAATGATAAGAGAAGGCATCTAAAGCGCCTCAATAAAAACGCTGTCCGTGGTTGGAATCCAACGTAGGTCCTCGCGTTATGAAGCCGGCGTCTATCCTAGTGCGCCATTCCAGCACGGTCGAAGCTTCACCTTTTGCCTGTCTTTCTCTTAATAAGAAAGGGGCTTTGATTTTTGGTGTACGTTTAAGGCCTCACATGGTTACACGATTGGTCCGATATCACATTTTTTCGTGTTTTCGTCATTCTTTGCCGTTACTTTCTAATTTTGTCAACGTTTTTCGGGGAGAGGTGTACTTTGGATGTTGTATCTTCCCATTAATAATTTTCTTGTTTTTTTATTTTTGGTATTTTCGAGTTTTTCAAAATTTCATTTGCGCAGTTTTTCCATTTACGCATTTGTAACAATTGTGTAACTCCACCAGTTAGGGATTCTTGTTCAAATGCAGGGCGTAATATGCTAGGGGCTGTGGCGATACCCCGCAAAGAATTAGATATAATTTACATTCAGTATTATTATTGACCCGCCGCGGTGGCTCAGTGGCTAAGGCGTTGCGCTGCTGAGCACGAGGTCGCGGGTTCGATTCCCGGCCGCGGTGGCCGCTTTTCTGATGGAGGCGAAAAGCAAAAACGCCCGTGTGTACGAGATTTCGGCGCACGATAAAGATCCCCAGGTGGTCAAAATTAATCCGGAGCCCTCCACTACGGCGCGCCTCATCGCCTGCGTTGCGTCGGCGCGTTAAACCCCACAATCAATCAGTATTATTATTGACATTGTATCCACTGATGAGCTACTTTTGATAGGTTTCACACCTGTGTTTGTCCTAACTTGCCTGAACAAGAATTCTATTTCATGTTTTTCTTGGATCAGTTTTAAGTCTTTTAAAAAGAACGTGCTCAGCCAATGTTCCCTCATACATTTATGTATGTTTGCCTTATTCTCCACGAGTGGATGTTTTAAACATACTTTTCTGGCCAAAAATATTGTGGACTGGAATTGCTTTGACCCGCGAGTTTTTGTCAAACCTGGTACAACTGATAGCTTTGTGAAAAAGAAAGCGATTTTCCCTTCTTTTTCCCCTGTGTCTTTTCGCCACTTTATTTGACAGCATCGCTTCCGCCGGAATTTGAAAGCTTTATTTGTGCCGGTGGTAGTGTTTTGTTGTAGGCAGCGAAAATCCACGGTTTCCCTCTGATAATACTCTGTTTGTTTCCCTGCCGTTGTCTTTCACATCCGCACAAACAAGGTCCGAGACAACACTCAAACTTTTGTTTTTTGAGGAGAGACATGCGTCAAGCGGCAGCAAGGGGCCGCAAATCAAAACCTCGGGACAAACCTATCCCCGTAGCGACAAGGACAGCGCTTTCGGACTCTGACATCGAGCGTGTCGCACCGAAACAAACGAAAGAAAAGGATTCGAAGCCAAGGACAACATGGTATTAGTGGGAGCACTGCCTGGGATGTTTATTGTTCTCGAGTTGGTCTTTATCCGGTTACTGCAGCTACCGTCAGCCCTGCGACTCAGGCTCACAAGATTTAAAAAATCCGCAGCCCACTCCAATAACGTGAATCCTGGGCAGGTATTATTTTTTTTATTATTATTCCTGGGCAGGGGCAAAGCATGCAGTGTATAAGTGTATTTTTCGCGCCTTGGCGTTTTTGCCAACGGAGATGAAACCGTTGGGGGTACAGCTATACAGCGTTGCTGTAAAAGTCTTGTGTCTCCGAAGCACGAGTCGTTCCAGCTCGAGGCGTAAACGAGTGTCCCGGTGTGTTTTTTTTAGTTCGCGCTACGTTCTAGCACGAGGCGTAAACGAGTATCCCGGTGCTTTAGTACCGTGACTACATGAAACGGCGGTTACGACGACGGCATGAGACGCCAACAGCCCGCGCCCCTCAGGGGCTTTGCCCCTACAACATGGAAAGGTTGCTAAACTAGCATTAGTTACTTCTATTGTTGGTTTTCGCACTGTGATTTATGTGCATTTTTTTTCGCAGGAGGAGATTGTTTATGATCGACTTGAATACTCCTGTAACGACTTGTAAGGGCTAAGAGTATCTGAAAATAAATAAATAAATAAATAAATAAATAAATAAATAACATCTTACATATAGGTATTCCTGCATCAGAGTAAGCTCAAGAGCACGCTTAGGCAAAATCCAAAAGCTTCGTTCTACCATTCACGATTAGTGGCGTCACTAATCGGCCTGAGGAAAAGCGTAAGAAATGGCGACACCTGTTTCCATGCTTTTGACTTTTTCTGCACCGATAAGCAACCGCGTCTTGTGGGAGAAATATATATATATATATATATATATATATATATATTCGCTGCACTCTTACATACGTACACATTTGGCAACGTGTTTGTTCACTTTAGTACCCATTTATACCCTCCCAAGACCACTTGTACGTTGCGCAACGTTGGCGTCTTTGAACCATGTTACCGGTAATGGTAGTTTGGAAACTTATTGATGATGCTAATGGTGACGATGTTTTTTGAATGAAGGTCAGATATACAATCAGGGTTTCCGGCTGTCATCAGTGACTGACAAAAAGTTGAGATCTAATTTAAGGGCACTGCATAAATATCATTTAGAGGGATTGCAGAGCATCTGTAACGTCAAATTAAAGAAAAGAGGAGAAACAGGAGGGAAGAATTGAAAAAACAAAAATAAATCCCATAGGACGAAGAGTAAACGGCCCCAATCTTAGCGGAAATCGATTAGACTTTTCTGCGAAGCTCAGAAGGGCTTAGCAAACATCCGGACGCCAGAATGCTGTCTCCCAAGCCCCGAATTGGTTGCCTATATGTACCTATAAATCGTTTTTAGTGTCGGTATTATAGGATGAACATTAGTGGCTCTAGGGGTTTTTCAGACCAAGAAAATCGAGGACCAAAGTCTGATGCGCACACCGAAAACATCAGCCACGTAGCTCAGAAATTCTACGCATAGAAACATAAAATTACTGAAACTCCCAAGAGGGAATCGCGGGATAAATTCCTAAGCCGCCCTGCTGTACACTGGGCCTCATTAAACAGGCTTCACTGCTGTACAGAAATGCATTGCTGTGAGGACACTCTTAGGGGCAACATAACCAGCCTTGTAGTAACGTAAGAAGGCCATAGGACCTTTTTTTAAATACCTAAAAAATCCCTTGTATCCCTAATAAAAGCTACACACGAAGCCCCTTCGCTGTTGCTTTACTACTATAATCGCACTCTATGTTAGGAACACGTTTCAATGTCAATATAACGTGTATGAAATCCAAGTATGACGACCTTGGACCTTTGCACCGACTAGTAAAATACCTTCTTCAGACTTTATGTATCCATATAGAACGTTATTCACCAATCCGGTTGAAAGTCGGCTAGGCCAGTTTAACAAATACATTGTTTGGAACAAATTTTGTCAAACACCATATAGCTAGTCTCCTACCGAAGTAGGAAGATCCTAGAACCTCTTAAGAACCTCCATAATCTCCCATCTATATCTATGGCACGCTACATACCACGATTCTTTACCGTCGGCATCACTACTAAATGCATTGGTAGTAGGACTATAGTTAAGCGGCGATATACGCGGCCTTATGTGAAAACATGGAAACTCCACACTTTAATAGAATCCCATGGTTCAGCTTCCCTCAATGCACTTCAGTTGCCAATTTATTCTTGCATCAACGTAAAGTCTTGGAAAAACGAAATGAGAACATGAAAGTATGAACAAGACAAGAAAAATATAAAAATACGCTTTGTTTGGGCGAAATAATGGCGCGCTATTGGTATGTTTGGAAAGCCACATTTCCCAACTTTGCTGTTACTGTAATTAATACGCGCGTCAATTTGACCTGCATGGAAGGTAATCACGCTATTCGCATGTTCTGGTTCATATTTTCGGTATCGCGTTTCATTTGTTCATGAATGTTCATACCAACATATATATATATCAACATACACACTAATCGGCTCAAAACTGCCATTAGGACCGGGGCAGTGCTTTATGCATTACGCCATGCTCGCATTGCGTGATGCCTCAGAGCAGATCAAACTGTTGAGTCAAATCTTAAGCCTGACATCGTCATTCGTCGAAATGTTATTGTTGGCTGCATGGATCTGTCAATTGAGTGTGTGGTGGTGAAGCCGAACTACTGGATTGTCTCAGAGTGAGGGGACTTTTATTCGCAACACTTTCGTAGACGGTGAAAATGTGACACGAATAAAGCGTCACAAACAAACAGACGAGTTTCCTCGTGTAGTTCACGCGGAAATTCTACGTATTTAGAAGGCTTGGTGAGTGCTAAGCAAACATACGTGCAGGAAAACGTAATGATCAGATGCCACGCAAAGGCGCTGTCTTCATGGGAATACGTGCCGAAGCATTGTGCAGCGCGGCAGCGCGCTCTCGGCAATGCTTCGGCACGCCCCTAATTGGTTCGTGGTCCGCGGCGATTCCCATCAACACCATCCAGATCAGTACAAACCTTAGCTTTGTAAACGTCAGAATGTGCCGTCGTCCTAAACTTCGTCATACCACCCCCCCATCGTTATTTCGCTCCAAAAGACAAATACGCTGTCGTTCATTCCAGTTCTGCACGCCTTTTAGCTGTGAGAAATGTTTACAAGAGACCATCATGAGTCTGGCGCAGTGGAGGCGTTCGTTGCGCTTCCCGTCGTGCGGCGGAGGGGCACTCGTCAAACGGTAGTCAACCTGTACTCTCTTCCCCACCGCTCTCTCTCTCTCTCTCTCTCTCTCTCTCTCTCTCTCTCTTGAAGCAACGTCCGAGTAAACGCTCGTTAGACCTGCATCCAGAACGCGCCGGCCGGAAGTTTGTCCAACGCTGCACGCGTCCTTGCGTCCAACAGCCTCATCGGGAAACCGTCAGTTCAAGTAGTTCAATCAGAGGGGGCGTGGGTTTGCACAACATTTACATTTTGAGTGGTCAGAATGTCCGGGAAGAAACTTTTGTATTTCGAGTGGTTTGAACGTGGCAATAAGAATGACGATGGGGTGAAGCAGCTGGAGGAGCAGCTAGTAGACCTAGTTTGTGTGCTCCACTGAGTACTTGGTCCTCTTCGACCGCAAAACAAACCGTTTTGTCCTGTAGCATATAGCATATATATGAAGTATAATTGATTCGCGCGCACCCACGCACGCGCGCAAACGCACACACCCACACAGACGTGCACGCATATTTATATATATACCAGCAGTAGCACCTGGCGATGCTCGGATGGGTCACTCTACTAATGACACTAATGGTTAAAACACGTGTTGAGTTATTTTTACTTGTCATAATTAGTTCACCGTCGAGTTGTGCACATTTAGGAAACTCCCGCCTGCTCCTACCGGAGACGGGGGGTTATGGGAAACACGTGGAACTCGTGTTTTATTGGAACTATCCCCAAGCTATTTGTACCAAGATATTGTACTGAAGTGCCTGTTTACCTCAGTAGGTGTTATGGATAACATCAGTTACAGTTTTTTTTATAAATAACATCAGCGAGCTCCTACGGAAGGCGGGAGGGGGGGTTACAGAAGACCCTAACAAATGTCGCCAGCTACTCTTACGCGAGAAAATCCGACTGAATTCCACTTTCTGAGGGGTGTAAGGCAATGAATCCAGCTCGCCTATTTATGTTTGTTAGGACGAAATCCTGGCATTAGTTCCTAGACATTTGTATTGGAAGTATTAGCAAGCAAAATTGAAATGAATATATCAACCGGCTAAATAGTTAGGGCGAAAATACGCACAAACAGGTAATATCCTCAAAATTCCAATTTTAGATATTGTGGGACAAGTATTGAAAAATGTTGTAAAACAGCTTTTCAATATTTTAGCACTTACCTAAACCGACACAAACCTGTTAAATATCTGAACGGCGCTGCAATAAAATGAGAGATTTCTGAAGGTACGTTGTAGCGCTCCCCAGTCTCTCACGGGTGTGCACTTTAAACACGTGAGCAATAAGACGCTCTTGAACCATAACATAAATCTACTCAGGAAATTCGAAGCCCCTAGAACCAGCAGTTTGGCTTGGCGTTGACGTCACCTGTTAGGGCTTTTCATCCCGTCAGGGGTGTAGTTTTAAAAATCCTTTTCATCCCTTAAGCGGCTTCGCAAGGCGGAATCCTTAAGATTTGTTTTGTGCATTTGCATAAATAACATTTATTAGCAATAACCAATTGAATCTACCAATCTTTGAAACATGTATTGGGGAATCTTCAAAAACATCCAATTGGCTCCGAAATGCAGATTCGCAGTATTTGTGTTGCTTGGGGGCAAAGCCCTAAAATTTCTTTTAAAGATTCTTTCAGGTTAGATATATCACCAATTAACGCTTCGATATATCAACGGGTGAGCGAGATAAACACGAATTAAAAAACACATTTCCGAAGCATCAACTCGCCCTCGTGCAACGAGCCCTGGATTCAACGCAGGCCCGTGGCCTCTTGGACACAGGAGGCTGACCACATCCCTTTCCCTTTCTTTGATTGCTCAATAAAGATGCTTTTACCACCACCACCCACTTTTCCTCTGTTAGGGAGATAATTTCCGAAAATCTCGCCTTTCAACTATACAGATCAACCTGTTTTTTCCTGGGCTTGATGAGTCAGTCAGTCAGTCAGTCAGTCAGTCAGTCGTCAGTCAGTCGTCGAGTCAGTCAGGTCAGTCATCAGTCAGTCAGTCAGCTTCGTTATTATATACACAGATTTGCACTGTCACGGTCCCAGATTTATTCAGATGCCCTATCGCGATGTCCCTGGTATGATGAGATGATGGGGTGATGGGGGCCGTCGTACGGGCGATCACCACCAGGTCACGGTTAGGCCGGTCTTCCGCGCCGACAGAAGATATGGAAGGCCACACTCTGGTTAATGGCCTATTTCTACTCGTGGTCACTTGAAATTTCGCGCCTTTTGACTTGGAACGCATCATGGCTACCTGGGATCCATGCACCTCAAATATTAGCCGCCCTATAGCGAAATCGTTGGAGGCAGTGGATGAAGGATACAGGCACAAGTAAAGCTTAGCAACGTGGTATTGTGACCTCTACCATGAATAACCATGAGAAAAGCAGTAACGGTATCGGCTTAGCAGCATGAAATTAGAAGCACAATTCTTGTGTGACAGCATTACCGTTTAGTGAGGCTGAGTCAGCTAATTATGGTTAGGTGTAACCGTGGTTAGGGTGGCCAAATTGGGGAATGTAGTTGGGGAATGTAGTTGAGCTGCTCACTCGTGCAGCTGAACCAGGCAGTGTTCAGTGCTCTGGCGTGCTTTCTTATGTAACGCGGGCTGAAAGCAGGCAGATCTTCCCTATTCATACGTCGCTATTTTTGGCTACGAACCTGTGCCGCTAGCGGTTCAATCAACCAGTCTATTCGTGTCGCAATGGCTTTTCTAGTAAAGCACCCACCGCTTACCTCCACTGTCATATTTCATGGCCGTCATTGTTAACAATAGCAGGAATAACAACAGATATAGCAGGTACAACAACAACAGCATGAAACAACAAAAAAGAAAACAAGTGCAACAACAACGGGGACGACAAGAATATAGATAGCAGCAGCGACAACAACAATAACTCACGACTTCACGCAACTTATCAGGCCTCGCGAAGTTGGGCACAAGGCTCCCTTCCAGGGCACCAGCGGACTGCAATACGTCCTCGACCATAAACACCACCTACCTCCTACGCCACATCCGCACACTTTAACGAGAGTAATTCTGCAAAAATACTTGCTCTCCTTTAATGCGTAGCATTCCTTCCCGAGTTTCTCCCATCCCCAACTGTGCAACACCCTAGATTTGCACGAAAATGCATAATTGGTAGAGATAACGCATGTAATAGTTATAACAGCAAAAATGGAGATAATTTGTCGAAGAGAATTTTAGACCAAAATTACGAAAGATAGAACAATATTAAAGCTTTAAAAGTAAACTTAGCAAAACAGAAATAGGGACGTTATGCATCTGGGTCAAAAAACGAAACGAAAAAACGAGCATTGCATCTGCAAAAGTAACGATCAACACAGTACATCGCCTACGTGCCCGAACAAGCGAAATGCTGCCGAGACATAACCTCGCCGCCAAACCCACAGGCTCAAAGAAGTTAACGCAAAAACATTCGCCAAACCGCCAACCAACAGTTTTTCGGCCCTACAGTGCGATGAAGAAGACTGGCCACACCTCCCTTATTTGCGTTCTGCACCTGAAAACACACTGCCGTACAGTGACACTGCGCGCTGAGGAGGTCGCCGCCGCGAAAAGACTTCACTGTATTATAAACCTATGCCAAAATCCGATCATGTCACCACGGCTGCTGTTAATGAGCAAATTGCTCACCGCTTAGAGGAAGTCACTAAACTCCGGGGGAACCGAAAGTTACTTTTAAGGCGCAAAAGACCACACCTACGCACAGACCGGTCCGCAACACTCTCATCTGCGATGTGCCAGCCGCCGCCTCTGTATTTCGAACCCCAAAGGTCGTCCGCGATTTCCGACAACTCGACCTCATCGCTCTTGCGTTTTATGGTTGACCAGCTATCCACCTCACATTAGTACTCCTACAGCGCTTGGACTCCTGATACCCTGGTGACTCCACCTGTATCCGGCGTCTTACAGTGGAACGGCAGGTGCCTGTAATCGAATATTCGTGAGCTAAAGACTCGTATTTCTCAAAAACAAGCTGAACGTCTGGGCTCTACTTCTTCAAGAAACAAACGCTCTGCCAGCTATTTCGGGTTTCAGCGGCCATGTGTCCCCATCTATGGTCGATCACCGCGTGCACGCTGCGGCCCCTCCGGGCAAGGCGGCTGTGTATGTGGCGGCGTGTTACCCGCAAATTCAACTCTCCCTGCAACGGTGGTGCAAGTCGTATCAGAGGTAGTGGCAGTCGCAGTCCAATTTACGAGGGCAACAGTGGTTGTAGTTTCTTGCTACGTGCGGCCAGCAGGTGGTTCTCCCTCGCGCATTACTTTGGGCTGGCTATTGGCTATCCTTCAGCAATACCCAGGGTGCCCAATTTTGATGGGTGGGGACTTTAACGCGCCTCATTCAGAGTGGGTTTACCTCGTATCAAGTCCCCGTGGCAGGCGTGTGCGGGACGCGTTTGCGGACTCGTCCTTCGTGCTGCTCAACTAGCCTGACGCAGCGACACGTGCGATGCAGTAAACTCTGGCGGGGCGTCTTATGCAACCTGGCCTTACCTTGTGGTTGGGGCCAGGGACTCCTTTATGGCACCTGGAGCCCGATTGCTGGGGGAGTGATCACCACCCCGTCACCATAGGAGTGCACCCGTGGCGGGCCCGCCGAATGCGTTGCAAGTGGTGTGTCATGAGCTGGGACAGCTTCCGGTCTAGAAGGATCTAGAAAGATCCCACCTGACGACGAAGGTATTGGCATGGCTTTTACGATGGCAGGATTGTCGGGGCAATAGACAGTGCAAAGCGGAAAACTGCACCTGGTCCAGACGCTATTACCTACGAAGCCTTCAAGAATTTAAGCAATGATGTGATCGCTCAGCTCCTCGATTGAACTAACTAGGCATGGCTTAGTGGCGTCGTTCCTGGCAGCTGGAAAGCAGAGCATGTCTTTTCTCTGCTAGCCGGCAAGCCGGCGGTGGTACTAGAAAACCTTCGGCCAATGTTACTTACTATTTGCAAGTTTTTAGAGAAAATGCTAGCCACTCGCTTGTCGTGGTAGCTTGAACAGCGTGGGTATTGCCACTCCGCGCAAATAGGATTTCACCTATCACTTGGCAGGGAGGACGGCTTTAGAGTTTTAGCAGCGCCAAAGTTGTCGTCCACCTACAGGCATGGTTTACGGACCATCCTAGCGAAGGACATCAAAAAGCGTAAGACAACAACACTTACGCTGCAATCCTCGACTCCATTGATATGCTCCACCATCTCATCGGGGTGCGGCAGTTCGTCCAGTCCTTCCTTCCAAACAGGACATTTGACATACACATTCATGCAGATGCTGTTGGGTTCTTTATTCCTGTACGTGGTGTGCCCGAAGGATCGGTATTGGCTCCGACCTTCCTTAATATGGCCTTGATTCCACTGGCATGGCGTCTTCACGATGTACTGGATTTTAAATTTCTCATTTACGCCGATGACATCACCGTGTGGAGCACTCACCATGACCTCAAAACTCAAGCGGGTTCCCTGAAATCAGTCCTAGATGTCACCGCAGCATTTGCCTCTTCTGTGGGCCTTCAGCTTTCAACGAGTAAAACAGCATACACATCTGTTGCAAACCCCTGGGGCCTCCGAAAGCTGGCTGCTTGTCCCATCCGCCTTCAGCTGGCAGGGCAACCACTGAAAGGGGGCCCAACAATCAAAGTCCAGGGGTTGATGATACACCAATAAGGAACGGCGACACCTTGGCTTGCTCAGGCTAGACACCAGGCTTCTCAAACGCCAGCACTTGTACGCCGTATCGCTCCCAAAGCTGGTGGAGCGAGCTCAAACGAGGCGGGACAAATAGTGAGAGCAGTATTACAACCGCGCTTGGTCTACTCTGCTCAGAGACAGAATTTGACGGCAGTGCAGTGGGATCTACTGGAAGCAGAGAGGCTATGAGAGCAATTACTGCGTTCCCACGCATCACCCCTATAGCTTTTCTCCAGGAACATGCCCAATTGAACACGTTGGATGAACTTGTTTATCAACGTCGCGAAGCTGGAGAATTGAAGGCTACATTGTGTGATTCTGCGCGAGCATTAATAGCTTACGCAGTCTCGCATACGCTACCAGCCCTACCGCAGCGAGTACTTCCACAGTGGCAGTTTGTGCGATTGAGTGACAACAAGCCAACTGACTGACCTTCGTCGCCAGGAGTCGAACCATTCGTCGACTGCCCTTCAACAACGCATCACCGACATGTATAGTCACCTTCCACACGGCTCCACCATATTATATACAGACACCAGTATTGAAGACGCTGTGATTGCAAATGCCATTCATTGCACTAGCCATCCAGCCATCAGCAAGACGTCCAGATTTAAGGTCCCGCATCCTCCATCATCGTTCTATGCGCAACTCCTATCCATTAGAAAGGCTATGCTGGCTGTAACTGTAATCACTTTGCAGCCCGGGGCACGCATCATAATTCGCACTGATCCCCCTTCAAGCAGTCCGCTTACGACGGCTAGTTAGCCGTGGCCCTATGATGGCCCAGAGTATTCACCACCTTGCGGCACGAATTACCCACAATATTCTAATTAAATAGGTTCCGCGTGACCTACTGACGCCCCACTGCAAGGCAGACGTAGCAGCCCGGCTAGCACCCTCCATTCCATTTCCGACTTCCCCGTTAGAGCTGAATGATGCGACTCTCCTGCTGACTAGAAATGAACACCTCCGGTGCCGCACACGTGCTTTCATTCCACCGTGCGCTGCTACCCTCCACCGGGTCTTTCATGTGCCGAGGAGGCTGCGCTTAGGAGTATCCGGGTGGAGGTGGCCTTAACTTCCGCAGTGAGCCGCCAATCGGTTGTTTTACAAACCCCGGTTGCCCAGTTTTCCACCGCCGCGCTGCAATAGCGGATATACACCACATGCTGTGGTCTTGCCTCGCCTTGTGTCCGACGAGACTGCGACATCTTGCGGCGACGGGCCTCCGCGTAGACGACGCATCCGCATAGAACGCAATAATATATGGGCCCCACCACCACTCCCTCCCTGGACTTTATCCACGGAGCGAATATTTAATGGTCATCTAATCAAATTTCCTCCTAGTCACATCATATTGTTACCTCTGCCCTGTTCTTATCTCATATTCTCATATTCTTATCTACGCTCCTAATCAAATAGTTCCAGCAAAAGAACGGCGGAAACACGGATAAAAAATCTTGAAAACAGACAACGTTGTGCATTTTCACAAAATGCATAAATGGCGGAGTAAAGGCAGTAATTGCTATTAAGCAACAAAATAACCCAACGTATACGCCTCCTTTAGCCATATCTTACTAAACTTTTCGAAATGAAGACGAGGCATTAGTAGAAAATTATCTGAATTTCTGCACATTTTTTTATTATGCTCGCTTGCAGCGGGCGCCAGCAGCTCGCTCAGTCACCTAGAAGTTATCAATGTGATGTCACAAACGTTTCTCTGTGCCGTCACATCATCAGAGATCAATGCGCATCTTTTTGTTTAATTTCACCTCCATCGTAAATGCCGCCCGGGCTTCCTTAAATATACCTAAGAGATTAGCGTGAAGCCGTAAAACACCTGAGATTGCCATTGCACTAATAAAACACAATTACTACTAAAATACGTGGAGCGTGAGTCCCGGAGTATTTATAGATCACACGAAATAATTAAGGACTAGAGAGGTTAATCAGATAATCGTCTGTCAGAGGCTGTACATTAAGGTTAAGGAGAAAGAGCGGTAAAAGTACAAAGGAAATGAAGGACAGTTAAAAACAAAAGCAAAAGCAAAAACGCTGCTAGAGCAGGAAGTAAAATTCAGGATGCGCAACATAGGAATGGCGTAACGCGGACTCAGGCTTCGAATTCACGCTCAATGGCTTCCATGGGACTAGCAGCCCGTGGCCATTCTGGTTATTTTCATTCTCCCTTCACTATAATGACTAGCTAAATGCATGCGGAAAGCTGAAACGTTCGTCGTTATTTAACAGCAAAAGTCCGAACGGACTTCGTCGCTTTCACTCTCGCACAGGGCAATTTATTCGGGACGCCGTTACTGCTCCAATTTCTCTCTCCAATGCGTTCATTTTTTTCTCTCTCTGACTGACACCGGAGGCGCCAAGGAAACAAATTATCACTGTGCACAGGATCTTTTGTTTCCCTGGTCCCACTTTCCTCACGTGTGGCGCGAGGCTAATTTTCCCTCTCCTCGAGTAATTAGCTCCCGAGATGTCGTATACTCCAACCAATTAGAGATTGCTGCTCGGCGCCTGGCGATGATTAAAAAAGAACGCGGTCTTCGTTTACGTTATTACTTCAACGCGCGCAGTATTAGAAGCAACCGTTTTATTACGCTTGTACAATCCATAATCATTTCCCTCACGTGACTATACTGCAAATGGTACGCCACAGGTAAAATAGTGAGCGCCCTTTATATTTTTGTAAGTTCACTTTGCAGTCGTTCGTACAAACATTGGACGTTATGACAGGGGTGTTTTTGAGCACTTAACATTTTGAGCTTTTACATTGTCATCGACTATAGCACATAAGAGAGCCATCGTTTTATGTACTGGGATAACCACAATCAATTTCCAAAGCAGGCGGAAATAATTTTATTTTCCAATGAAATTTCTTAGTCCAAAAGGAATTTCTAAAGCAGGCGGAAATAATTTTAATTTTGCAAGGAAATTTATAAATCTGAAAGGTGGCAAGTGTGGTGTTTAAATGTGACACTAGCTTACGTCTTGACACAATTCTGTCGTTTTGAACAAGTGATCCAAAAACCGCCTGAAGGAACAGGAAAGGTTCCACATTAGTGTTTTTTTTTTTTGGCAGGGGACAAGTTTTCAAACACCTCTTTTCGTCTCGCATGCAGTTGAAAGTACGTTGCCGCACAGTTCACTGTCATTTTTGCCAGCATTCGTTTTACAGGGATGGGACACGTATTTTCAGTAACAAAGCCACAATTGTGGATCCTAAAAGCTGAAGATGGTAGTTTAATACTGCTTCCACAATTTGCACAATGACTCTTATACTACGCTCGGGTTTTTTTCCAGGGGTTTATTCAAACATGTGCAGTCCCATCCTCGTTTTTAGAAGCATACTGAAATCAAACTTTATTTTCAACGCAACGTTTGAGCATCGAACACGCCTTTGTTACCAGACCGTTTCTATATTGAAGGGCCAACGGGGAAGCATCACTGCGCAGCCGCACTTCCTTAAAGGGACCCAAGCCGCGTCGGCTTTGCTTTCACTTTTCATGCCGCCACGCATGCATAGCCCCGCAAGCAGAATCACCGGCGGGGGAAATTTCGATAATTGGCCCACCTCTTTTTCTACTTGCAAGACTGCAGCCTTCGTAGCTGCCTCCGTTCGTTTCTACTCTCCCAATTTCCTCCTTTCTTTCACGATGATCTTCATCTCCGCAAGGCATTTTTCACCTCAGCTTCTTATAACGCAGCTTTATCTATTTCTTCTGCTTGGCCCCATTATTTCAATGTGTCTTTTTTTTTTTTTTTTTGCCTAAGACGATTCGTGCCCTTCATCTCTCACTACTAGCTCCGCACCCAGGACGCAAGACGCGATAACTCACGGTTATCCGCTAAGAGCGTAACCCCATCCTGCTCATCCGTTATCCTTTTCTTCTTTCCATGCCTGACAGTGCAATTAGCTGAAGAAATAAGAAAAATATTTCCGCGAGGGTTTCTTCTACTAGAAACTCGATTTATATCATGAAATTACTGACACGGATTCCCTAAACGTGAACCGTGGTAAGGACGCTCGGTTAATAGAATTAAGGGAAGGATATACATCGTAAAACTTTGCGTGAATCAATCTATAATTTACGCGTGATAAACGGCAGCCCAAGGAATAAAAATAAAAAGCTCTTAGCCTGGCTTGCATCGAGATCAGAATATGAACAGTGGAGGTTAAAGATCAGAAGGGCCACAGTATATAGGCGAGAGGCACGAAAATATGGTGAACAAATAAGTAGGAAATATCACGTGGTGCAGAAGCCTCACGAGAGAACCAATCTCCTGTTCTTGTTTGCTATCTCCAGCAATCTTATCTTTATACCTCTTACAGAGTGGCATCGGGAGAAAAAAGGATAGGAAGAAAAGTGGAGTGCCGTCTTAGGGACCATGGATGCTCCCGTATACTGCTGAAAAAACGTTAAAGAAATCGGCAAAACATTTTACAGCAAAGCAGCATACCTCTACACCCCAATGGTTTCATCTCCGTGGGCAAAAATGCCGAGGCGCCAAGGCCTAAGACGCCGAGCGCATGCGTCAGGCTAATCAGACATACAGCATAGAGTTCCGAATTCGTTTAAGGAAACCACAAAACAAGCATCGAAATCGCATTATGGATGCTAAGGCGCCTGTGAACAATGGACCCCCCTCCCGCACACACACATGGTGTGTGTGGGGGGAGGGGTTCATTATGTTTCAGATTGTCTTTGAAGGTTAGGCAGGAATAGTGTCACTAAATACACCAGTTCTTACCCAAGACGGCGAGCGCATTTGCCCCAGAGAAGCCGAGCGTAGTCAGTACATACGGTACTACAGCACTGCCACTGGGGTACGCAAGTCAGCAACCATAGAGTTTCTTACAGTATACACTAGAGAGGAACCTGGCGCTAGCGTCTATGCGGCTCATAACAAGGCCATCTGTGTACTCACGGACCGCCATTACATCATGCACTCTCGCCTTAGTTTCATCATTGGCTTGAATTAAAACGCCTTAGTAGCTGAATATTCTAACACAGTGCCACAAAAAACGCGAAGAATGGGATGTTATTATATGAGTGGAAAATAAAACAGGCTGTCTTAACGCTAAGTAAAAAGGAAGTAAGGTGTATTTTTACAGAAACGGTTGTGCTTACTATTCTGCAGGCCAAGCTGGTAGTTAACGACAATGTTAATGTTTTGGGGGAATGTGCAAAAGTAGTATTTTATCAATTTTACCATTATGTCTGATAATACGTTGTTTAAAGAGCTTGGAACGCTTTTTAGCGTGCTGATGAAAACGTCGTGTTCGTAGTGAACCGCTGCACCGACCGTCAGCTACAGTTTAAAAAAACTTGTTGCTGAGCGAGTTGGCTCATACTTGAAGAAAAAAGAAAACGTGACGCTAAACAGTCGCGGACGAAGAGAAGATAGGACAGACACAGACGCCCGTACCTGTCGTATCTTGTCTTCGAAGAAGTACGTTTTGTTTCTTTTTTTCATCAGCTACAAATTTCACTAAGGCATATTACCCGCTCACTCATACGTTTTTCGACTGCGGCATGACCAACGTCACGTACGATCACGCATTGCCTGCCTTTTCACAAGGAAACGGCTACCACAGAACAGGGAGGATTTCGGCTTCCTTGTAGCTCGTAGACGTGTTAATGCATAGTGCAGAAAGCAAATCCCCAAAACCGTTTAAGAAACTAATTGTCATGCCAAGCCCAAGCCAAAAGGGGGGGGGGGTTCTTCCCATAACCCCCCACGACGACATGGATTCTTAGGTGCAGTTTCCTCTCTAGTATGCTTACTAAGAAACTCTTGCCAGTAACGGCGACCATTTTGGCGTTTATCAGTGTTGCGAGATTCCGCATCTATGGCCTCGCAGTTAACTTCGACCGGGTCGCTTGCTAACAACACTACCGAAGATGAAGCAAAACGGCGTCTTTGTACACGCTTCTGCAGTTGAAATGCTTTTACACGCGTTATTTTTGATTCGCATTCGGAACGACGTCAGTCGCGCGCAGCCACAGAGCAGGGAGGACAAACTAAGCATACCAGATTTGACCGACTAAAACGCATAAACAGTGAACTGGCGGCACCCATTAATCGTCGCAGTGTAAACAAATGTCAGGTAATGCGAACTGACGAATGATCATTGCGGCGGCACGGAACAATGCGAGAAAAGAGCGCTGATACTCGGTACCTTTATTGCAAGGATTCCGGCAAGGGTGCCGGGACGCGGTGGAGGAACACCGGCGAGACGCTGGGAAGCGACCATTGTATCCTGGAAATAACCGTGCCGCTGAAGTCCAAGGCGCCGACGCCCAGAACACAAGGCATCACCGACTGGAACGCGTACCGCGAAGCTCTGGGAGGCATTCCGGAACACATCGAAGACATCGACAAGTGGACGCAAGCCCTCAACGAAGCAGCCCGATCGGCCACCACCGAAATCGAGCTGGACGACTCCGCACCCCAGGCTGACAGCCGGCTCGCACACCTCCTGGAGGTGAGGAACTCCATACGAGACAGATGGAAGAAGCAGCGCAGCAACCGAAAGCTTCGCAAGAGAGTGGCACTGCTCAAACCGGGAGATAGAGAAACACTGCGCCGTCCTGTGCCGCCAGCAATGGCACGCCGGTCTGCCAAGAGGCAGACGGGCAGATGCACAAGAGTCGCACCTGGCAGCTACTTCGCCACTTGCTCGACGAGACCAAGACCAAGGGAACGCAACAGCACGTCCTGGCCCGCACCCTACACAAGACCCGGCAGGAACCTCGGCGAGGCGGGAGGTTCGCCGACGCCTGAACGAGAAGTACCTACCGTCCACGCCTCCCGAGCCCCTCCCGAGCTACACGGGAGCGGTCAACGCCTGGCTCGAACGGCGACATCGAGGAGTGGGAAGTGAGGGACGGTGCTCCAGACAATCAACTGCAGATCGGCGGCAGGCCCCGACAGAACGACGAACAAGGAGCTCCGCACCTGAACGACGCGGCCATCTCGCTCTCACACGGTACTACAACGAGTGCTGGCGCAACGGCAAGCTACCGAAGCGATGGAAGGAGGCGAGGGACGGTGCTCATCCCCAAACCGGTAAGCCCCTCACATCGACAACTTGCGTTCCGATATACGCTTACGTCGTGCCTGGGCAAGGTGCTAGAGCATGTGCTTCTCAACCGAGGCATCGTACCTCGAGGAAGAAGGACTCTAACCCGATACGATCCTGGGCTTCCGTGCTAAGCTTAGCACCTCAGGACGCCATGTTGTTCTTAAGCAGGAGGTGATCGACCAGCGACCCACTCTCTAGACAACCGAGCGGTCCTGGGCCTAGATTTACAAATGCATTTGATCGCGTCAAGCATGCAGCTATCCTTGACCAAGTGTCCCCGCCTCGACATGGGGCAGAGGAACGTTCGCTACATCAGGGACTTCCTCACCGAGCGCACGACGGCAATCAACGTCGGGGATATACAGCTACCTACCAAGACGCTGGGCAGTGTCGGGACGCCGCAGGGGTCGGTGATATCGCCTATTCTGTTCAACATGGTGATGATCGGGGTGGCCAACAGGCTTGCCGGCCTCCCGGACGTCAACCACACGATCTACGCCGACGACATCACCCTGTGGATGACGGGAGGCAGTGACGGCCACGTTGAGGCCGCACTGCAGCAGGCGATCGACGTTATCGAGAACCAGTTGCAGGGAACCGGGCTGATTTGCTCGCCTGCAAAAGTCGAGCTCCTAATTCTGCCACCCAACGGAAGGTGCAAGGGTACAACCCCGGACATCACCCTGAGAACGCGGGACGGCACGGCCATCCCACACGTTAAGACCCTGAGGGTCCTCGGCCTCCACATAGACGCGCTCAGGCACAACGGCCTCGCAATCAGGAAGCTGGAAACTAAGATGGAAACGGCCACTAGACTCATCCGGAGGGTGTCCACCAGGCATGCGGGGATGAAGGAAGCAAGTCTGCTCCGGCTCGTCCAGTCATTCGCAGTCAGTCACGTAGCCTATGTAGCGGCTTTCCACAACTGGAAGGCGGCGGAGAGCAAAAAGCTCGACGCCATCATCCGCAAGGCGCATAAGGCGGCACTCGGGCTATACACGCACACCAGCACGGACAAGCTCCTCGAGCTGGGAGTTCACAACACTCTCGACGAAATAGCCGAGGCCCAGCGCACGGCACAGCTAACGAGACTAAGGCAAACGAGGGCGGGACGCGCGATCCTACAGCGGCTCGGGCACCAGGGACAAGGAACGCAGGACGGCGCGGAGCGTGCCTCGCTCCCGCAGGAACCTGCTCCGCAACCTCCACGTGGCCACCCATCCCCCGGCACATGCATCCTGAGCACAATCAGGAACGACGGCTCGCCAGAGCCAAGGCACTCACGGCGACACATGCGACGGACAACCGGAGCATACTACGTGGACGTAGCCAAGTACCCGGACCGCCCAACACGTACCCCGCTGCGGTGGTAGCAGCCACCACCGCGGCGCTGTTACAACGGCCGGCAGCGTCAGGGCCAAGAGCACGGACCAGGCCGAAGAGATGGCGATCGCATTAGCCCTTGCGAACCCAGAGTGCACCACAGTGATCAGTGACGCGAGACAGGCGATCTCGCACTACGCTACGAATAGTGTCTCCCTCAGTGTTGTGAGGGTGTGCGGGGCCCTACTCCCCAGGCGATCAGCGGTGGACTATTAAGTGGTTCCCGGCGCACGCCGGCCCGTTGAGCACGGGCGAGAACCGCAACGAGGAGGCGGACCGGGGCGGCGCGCGTGTTCACCAGCCACGGCGCGAGCCAGAGCCCCCAACTTGCGGCGGAGGAAGACGACGAGGTGGTGCCACTAACCACCTACAAGGACACCCTGGAGTGGTACCGGACTAACCGCCGGACGCTACCCCCACCCCACCCTAAGCTGACGCGACGCGAAGCAGTGGTGTTTAGGCAGCTGCAAACACGTGCGCTGATGACTCCAGTGATAGCTAAACACATATGCCCGGAGGTGTAACCCCAGTGATGGTGTGTGTGATGTGCAAGAAGGACAGGGTCACGGCGGCCACATCCTGTGGGACTGCAGAAGACCCCCGAGCGAGGCCAGTGGCAGCTGAGACGTTCCCGCCCTACCTTGTCAGTGCGGCGGCGTGCAAAGACTACGTCATACAACACATGGCCGTCCAGCAAGTGTCGGACGCCCTCGAGTTTCAACGCCCGAAAGTGTCACCCCCACCCGGGAGTAGGCATGAGTAGTTGACGGAAGCCGAGTGGCCGGCTGACACGACGTAGGCCGCGTCGCTTTGCAGGACAATAAAGATGTCTTCTCTCTCTCTCGCATCTAGTGACACTAGCCGAGCGCAAGCGACAAACCCGCCGAGACGACAAGAAACATTTCGTACCCTCCTCCACCAACATTTGTACTGGTTTAGAACTGCTTTGCTGGATATCCACATTAGCAGAGCGGGATTGTGACCAATTTTTCTTTTTAATGCGTAGCATTCTTTGCAGAGTAAGCCCGCAGCCAGGACCGTGTAACGCCCAGCATTTCCACAGCAATCGAGATTTCGCGGAAGTTCCACCTTTACTCGTTGTATAGCGTAAATGGAGATAATTGGTCCCGCATAAGTTTAAAAAACCAAGAAATAAGAAAAATATAAGAAATGGGGGAAACGCGAACCGTGTAACGCCCTGCTTTTCCACAAAAATGCGCATCTCCCGGAAGTCCCACATTTTATTGTTGTAATGGCTTAAACGGCAATAACTGGTATACCCCGATTTTGAAAAACCGAAAGAATGAGACAAATATAAAAAATAGGGAAAATGGCGACCCGTGTAACTGCATTTCCACAAAAATGCATATTTCGCAAAACTTCCCCATTTAATCGTTATAATAATGGAGATGAAGATAATCGGTCTACCAGAATTTTGAAAAACCTAAAAATAAGAAAACAATAAAATAATGGGGGAAAATGCGAACCGTGCAACGCCTTGCATTTTCATAAACATGGAGATCTCGCGGAAGTTCTACATTTAATCGTTATAATTCCGTAAATGTAGATAACTGGTAGAACAGAATTCTGAAAAAAAGCAAACGATTTGGCTGTATATAACATGCACTCTAGAGAAGCTGCATGAGAACGCTACGCATTGGTACACACTTATATCAGTTTCTGAAGATTTGTTTTACTCGACTTGTGTCTGCCACCTCGTCACTGCTGACAACCACGGCCCATGTTCCATGAATGTTAGGGTTTCGTGGCAAGACAACACAATAAATTTTGGATACCTTACGATTGCTCAACGGAGGTGCGAAGAAGCTCGTTATGGACGCGCGTGGTGAAAATAATATATGAGCACTGGAATGAGAGCATTCACGAAATTTCATGAACAGTAAGGGGGAGAAACATGAAATAACACCCGTGCCCTAGAGGGGCACTCTCTCGTGATTACTTTCTTAAAGACGATAGTCGTTCTTGGGCAACTAGAACGCGAAAATGTTTGCCCGTCTGTTTGTCTCCCTGTCTGTCTGTCCGTAACTCAATACAGCAATTCGTCCAAAGTGCAGCAGAAGCTGCACAATAGGTTTACATAACCAAAGCCAAATCGAAACGTCAAAGTCCGCTGGCAATATTCATACTTGTGAACATTGTTGAACAAGAACAAAACATTACGCAAATATAAAGCAAAAAATCATTACATAAGTGATATTTGCAGTGCTCCTTTATAACAAATTTATTGATGCTTGCATTTTGCGATAGCAAATGAAATACTGCATCCACTGCATAAGAAATTCACTCCGTCGCGTGTTATTGCCCGCGCCACTTTAGCTTCTAGCGGCGCCTGAAGAACTCAAACGGAAACGGTTACGAAAGGTTCCACTGGATAGTTTCCACGTTCCGCTTGAAACGCACGTGGAGTAGGGCAACCTGGTTCTATAAACGTTGAAGTAGGGCGCCTCGATTCACGCGCGTCTCCATCGTACGGTAGCGCTGGCATCGAGCATCCGGCCTGAAGCAGATGAACGTGGCAAGTTTAAATTGACTTGAGCAAACCTTCGGTGTGTGTACCTTGGAAGGAGCGCGACGGGAGATGAACAGCATGATAGGTGAGCAGGAAAGCGAAGAAAGGAACTTACTTGGCAAATGTCGACGAAAGACCGATAGTCGACATTTGCTACGAAAGGAGCAAATACGCGGCCAATTTTTTAACACAAAAGTATTTTATGCCGGGATACACCATGGTTTCGCTGACGTCATATCCTTCACGGGAATGATAGCGGCACAACGAACACAAGAAACGGCAGGAAAAGTTTCATTGACGCGGATGGTGCTGCCGTCTAGGCGAGGTGAAGTGAAGTAGTACATCATGACGCTAAAGAGCACCGGCAGTTGGCGCTTCGATCACACAGCGTAAGCTCCGTCGTTTATCAGTGCGATCCCCCATGCAAGAAAGCTGCGGCATTACGCGCCGCAAATAGGCAATGACGCCGACGGGCGAATGCCGCGAACGTGACTGATTTGGTGCGAAGAGAAACGCCAGCGGCAAGCGAAACGCGTTCGCGCGTTCACGGTCCAAGCTACGAACTCTGCCTCTCGTGTTCCACAATCTGAGCATGTGGCAATGCAACCGTCTGCCGTACACCGTACCAAGCAGGGCCGAAGTGGTCGCACCTTTGCCGAAGCGACCCGCCAGAAGGACGTCGCTCACCAAGCACACCTCACAAGACAGCCACCGACCCGCAAATCATGCTCCTGTCGCTGCAGATTTCGCTGCACAGTTCACTTTCGTGTTTTTCCTATTGCTATGACAGAGGTATCAACTACAGTTTGTTTTTCTCTCGGCCAGTGCAACTTTAACGAAAGTGATTTCGCAGAACTATGATGCATGCCTCTGTTAACTTGTCGAAGGCGTCCCCGTACCGAGCTCCATTGCCTCCGTCATGTTTTGGTAGTGTGGTGGACTAGCAGCCTGCAGAAGAGCTGTCTTGATGATGAAGACAAAGAGCCGAGAACAAAACTTAACTAGTTTACTGCATGGCGAGTAACTGCATAAAAAGTCACGATTACAGCAGCAGCACTCTGGCGTGCTATCATGACCGAGGAGGCTAACGCCAGGATCCGACTGCCGACGTACTGAAGGGCTGAGGCGAACGCGTGTTTAAAACCCAAACCGCCAACATACAAACATTTCCAGTGCTTTGCGCACGACACGGAAAAAGCACAAACACAAAACACAAGTCCCGTAATGCGCTCCGCAGGGCCGGTGAATGCTGTTGCCGAAGATAGGGAGGTAAAGGAGGAGCCTCTCGCAATGCAGCTGGCGACGAGTCAGCCGCCTCCGCCACCAACGGCTGTTCGGATTATGGGCAGGCCGAATTTTCGGAGTCCCACGAACGACGAAGTGGCCCGCCCCTCCCTGCACGAGGGCTAGGTGTTAGCAAAGATCGCGCCTGTCGCCTGTCGTGCTGGGTGTTAGCAAAGATCGCGCACTGCGTCAACACGCGCGCACACAGACAACTCGTAACAGTCGTCACACTCTACACGTACTAATTTTACCTATGCTCGACTTTTCCAGCGTAGTTTAGAGTTGATTTAAACCTTCGTCATTCTTCGACTGTGAAAAATTTAGAAGCGCTTCACAATAATACTGCGTTGACACTCATCAGGGAGCCAATATGCGCACGGCGAGTTTCCCAAGCTTCTGAATCCGAATGAACTACCCACAAGCAGCTCAAGACGCGAACGGATTCAACTGCATTTATTCCAAATTTTGTTGCCCTTGTCTTGAGACCTCAGTTCACCTGCGAGTACCAAGCCGGCCACTTCGCCCGCATGGTTGCTTCCTGAAGACCGGCCGATGCCAACATTCATCTAAAAGACTAGTCTTCACTAAAGCGACATTTTTTTGTAATGGCACGGTTTCATTTAGGCGTTCTTAGAAAAATTGGATGATTTTCATACGGCTATTGTGAAATGACTGCACCTGCACTTTTACCTCGGTTCTTGTGCTCTTAGACTAAAAAGACAACGTGCCTATGCCTTGGTTGTGTTACGCGTGCGCACCTCTGCACATGGCCTCTGAGCCCATGTGGCCTCGCCAAACTTTATTCGTTGTTGAGCTTATTTCGTCACACTTCGCTTTTGCAGATTTCAACCCATTTAGTTCTCACTCATATTTGGTTTGTTACCTTTTCTCGTATGCTGTAGTCAGGTCTGCCTTCAAGAAAGGCTTTTCTCTCTCTCTCTCTCTCTCTCTCTCTCTCTCTCTCTCTCCCTCTCTCTCTCTTCTCTCTCTCATCTCTCTCTCTCTCTCTCTCTCTCTCTCTCTCATTTGTGTGCTCTACATTCCGCGTGTGCCCAGTGCTTCGCTCGGGAAAACAACACAATTTTCGACAGTTAAAATAAATAAATAAATAAATAATAAATAAATAAAAAATTTCCAACCAACATTATTTCTACCCGAAATACATAGGTAACGTTCGGGCGAAGTTCAAACTGCAGCACCGTCTTCTGTTGTAATGGCCGCCGTTTTCGTAAGATTATGATTCATGATGTTTTGCGAGGGCAGCTACTACTCCGTCGTGGATTGAGACATACTCGAATCATCCTTGCCGTATGTCATTTTGACAGCCCTATTCTTCCTTTCAGTTCCTTTATTTTTTGAAGTCTCCTAAAAAGCGAGTCCTCAAGAACACATAAAAAAGCAAAACACCATTCTTTAAAAGGAAGACCATCTTGCTTCCGATGTTTGCAGATCAGCCCAATAACAGCCACAATCTTGCAGATGATTGTGTTCCCGCACCCAGCGGTAAGACGAAACAAAAGAGAGAAAAGGCCGAAGTACTTAAAAGGTTTTAGAAGCACGCTGTAAGGAAGTGGAGAAAAGAAGCGAGAACCGGGCCAAAGCGGCATCGCGGCCTCAGCGCTGACGACGACAGCGGGAGAGGGAGAAAATGCTACAGCAAATGCGGCCGGAAATTAAATAACATCACAGTATAAATGCAGCGAAGGCGAATAAAAAAGGGCACGCAGCGAGGCTACGACGTGAGCCAAAAATCGGCAACCCCGATCATCGATGCGAAGGCCGCACTCCCTCCTGAAAGTCTTCAGAGATCTTGGTTCGTTCTGAATAAATAAGGGTCGTGGCACGGCCTGGGCTTCACAAATCCATACCAAGTAACGAAAGAAACATCGAAGCAGAAGCGAAAAAGGCTTCGGATATAAAAAAACAAAACGCCAAGGCTTAAAACCGACAGACAAAATATTATGGAAACCACTACATGTCGAGGCAGCATGTGCACTGTGCTTCGGTGCTCTGTGCTTCGCGCTTTGGGAAAACCGATCAACTTTCGCCCTTATCTGAAAATATAATGGGGCCGTGGCTGGGCGTATATCAGCGGCATCTGCTACTGCCTTTCGCCGCTTAGGCGAGCGGAAGAGGGAGAGGGATGGTTTCTGGAGCAGCGCTGCGGAGGATATAGATGCGAAAGTGGAAGCGCATACAGGGAAGGGAAATGTTGCAAGCAGAATTACCGCAAAAGGAAGGACAGCTGGGAAGATGGGGAGAGCAATGTGGTCAGCGAGGTCCGTGGAAATCTCGCAGAGCGATGAAAAAAATGTGTCGCAGAACACGGGCAGGCAATCTGCGAAGTTAGCTTGGATACTACGATTACTAACAGGTCTCGAGAGAATAGGGAGTTAGGGGAAACGCGGAACCAGTGAAGCAGAGCGGCAAACAGAGAGTTAGCGCTGAGAGCAAACAACTCTCGAAGTGAGAGGAAAGAATTCAGAGGAAGAAAAAGAAGCCCAAGAGGAATAGCGGAGTAGTGCATTGCGAGCAGCGGCCATGTGACAAGCCTCGAAGACTGGCGGCGGGTTTCGAGACGTTGCAGAACATGGGGCTCCCCAATCTCCTCCACTGCATCGGTTCGAAAGCTCGCGCGAGCGCGGTCTCCATTTGAAAACCAAATCGCGTCACTTTCTGACAGCTTCAAACTGTTCAGTCCATTGTTCGTATTTCTGTTCTTCTCCCGTAGTACTTCTTTTCGTCCCTTTCTGTAAAAAGAAAGAACTCTTGCTGAACGGAGGGAGTTAGACGCGGCGGAACGAGGGAAGCGGGCGCGCGGAAGGGAGCGCCTGTCATCTCTCGTCGCCGCCGCCGTCGGTGCCCGAGCCACACCGAATCTCTCGAGATCGTTCGCGCATTGCCCTGTTCCCGTGGTATGAACAACATGGCGGGGCCAACGTCTTCGCATCGGCGCCCTGTTTTCCGCGCTGACAGGGCGTCCCGACACCTCGGGTGCACAGACTTCCGCCACCCTGATGCGCGCCCCAAACGCTTCCGTTTCCCCCTTCCTTCCTGCCTATTCGCGATGCTCCCTTCAGACGCAACTTGCGTGTATGTCTTTGGAGAAACAAGCCTGGAACTTGAATTCTCCGTGAACTTCTAAACAAAAGAAGCCCGTAAAGGTGATTACACCGCGCTTTACAGCGCGGATTTTCCGGGGATCTGCTCGTCAGCATCCCGCTCTTGTATGGCTGCGGCTGAAACTTCCTGCCCGTTGTTTCTGCTGGACTGCGGCTATTCTGTTGTGCATTTGAGCTCGCTGATAGAGTGCTATTGAAAAAGGGTGGCGTTGCTTTTCAACTCAATGGAGCGCGGAAGATTTGTTCTGATCTCTGATAAGCCGGAATGAAAACAAGAAACTGTTTAAAACATTTTTTTAGCCCAGAAGCGAATGCCAAACTTGGTTGCAGAATTTTATTCTTGCGTCGGCGTACTTGACGTTTATATCTTCTTTTATTGTTGAGATATAGGTTATGGGTGCTACGAAAGGAACGGGAGTGCGAGCATAACCATAATATTGCAATCTTGCCATTGCAATTTTAAGCGAAGCTTATATGGCTTCGTGTCTTTCATGTCAGAACCCAAAAAGGGTGTATCTCTGAAGCGCGTGGCGTTAAAAAATGAACAGCTTAGTGTGTGTGCGTTCCCTCCACGCGGTCAACGCCTAAGTTGCAGGCCGTTCAAAACGCCGTAGAAAGCTTATAAATCTCATCAGTCGGATAGGTTAGTTGAGTAGGTTAATTAATGATAGGCGCCATTTGTAAGATAAACGTGACTCAGACGTCAAGCTGACTCGTCTCACAACTTAAATATGCATTTTGATGAGATTAAATATCAATCGGCACCATTTTCAAGATAACTAAAACCCATGTGAATGTGTGCGTCTTTCCTGGGTATGACCGCCGTCAAGCCGCAAGCGAACGAAAATTTGCCGATACCTTTTTAAACTCTACGCCGTGTGAGTTTTCTACTTTCCTCTACTCTACCCTGCTCTACTCTACTCTACTCTACTTCCCTGGTCATCCACCTTCACAGGGTGGACTGGTTCATGATTTTTCTGTTTTTAAGCTTATTTGGACTATTATTCCTCTAAACATATGCTTCGTTCAAAGTACAGAAATAAAGCGCACACCTGCTGTTTGTCACATCGAATTAGATATTTCAAAACACCGTGATAGCGCTTCATCACCACGACTCCGCTGACCGAACATTATATACGCTCTCTCACCGTTCATCTAAAAAAAGAAGCGTATTCACCGCATTAATTTAGTTCATGGCCAAACTGCATCGCTGGCTTTATTGCCTCTTGCAAACGGCCCATGCAACAATAAACACCGCCTACGCGCGATTTCGAGGGGCTCCCTATACTAACGTGCCGCTGGAGGGCTTAAAACGTCCGTTTTCTGAGTTAAGGGTCCCAAAATATATCGCGTGAGGACGCATAGGGAACATGCGTAACGAGTTGGTGTTGTTGAAAATGCTTGCAGAAAATATCTCTGGGCTGCTGTCTCGATCCACAGCTGTTTAATGCGTGAAATTTTTAATGCGCGTGCGCAGTGAGTACGCGCCCCAGTTACGGCGGGGCACTGGGGGTGTATAACGTCATGTGATGTCGGCTCTGAAGCGTAACACCTATTTTAGATTCCAAACGAAGGACGTCCCTTGTGGAATGTTAAGCAGTATCACAGAGGCCAATGACAGCAACGAGCGCGCAGCTGGAGTTGGGCGGCTTTCGGGGTATTCAGTTCATCTGTTCAGTTCAGTTCGGGGTATTCAGTTCAGTTCAGTTCACGAGGTCGCGGGTTCGATTCCCGGTCGCGGCGGCCGCTTTTCTGATGGAGGCGAAAAGCAAAAACACCCGTGTGTACGAGATTTCGGCGCACGTTAAAGATCCCCAGGTGGTCAAAATTAATCCGGAGCCCTCCACTACGGCGCGCCTCATCACCTGCGTTGCGTCGACGCGTTAAACCCTAAAATCAAATCAAATCAAATCATCATCTGTTTTCTTTTGATTTATGATTAATTGCGAGGTTTAACGCGCGTACTCGTGCCGCAGTGGAGGGCTTCGTATTAATTTCGACAAACTGGGGATCTTTAATGTGTGCCGAAATCTCGAACACACTGGAGTTTTCGCTTTTCGCCTCCACCAGAAAAGCGCCCGCCATGGCCGGGAATCGAACCGGCATCCTTGGGCTCAGCAGCACAACGCCTTAGCCACTGCGCCACCGGGGCGGGTTGCTTTCTTTTACGAAAGATGCTTAGACGACCCCACCCGCGAAATCCCAAGGTGCCGTTCACGCGAAGCCAAAGCCCCCACTGCGCAAAGAAATTTACACATCGACCCTAATACAGTCCGGACATCGGCGGCAGCGTACGTGGTGCAACACATCCCCGGAAAAAATCTGCATCTGGCCTTCAAGCGGGAATCTCGGGAAGTACGCCTCTATTCCATTGCCGAAGACGGGTGCTTTCCGTTATGCACCGACCGTAGTCGCTCCCCAAAAACTACTCTCGCAAATTTCAGTTGCAGCGCCATCCCGTCACAAAGAAAAAGGAGCGAGTGAATTCGGGTTTTCACCGACGTGAAATATCGAATTCAGGCCTCTGGGGGCCCTCAATCGGGGCGAATAGATGCATTACATATTTCACACCACACAAATTGCTGGTTGTCCACGCGCAGGCCGCGAGTAACACATGTAACAAAACGTTAAAAGGGCGAGTTAAAGGGCGCAGAGATCCTTTTCAGCAATGTCAAGTACTAAAAATAAAAAATACACGCGAGAAAAACTGGTTACTCGTAGTAACAAGCCCTATTCTGCGGCGTAACTGGAAGAAAATCACCCTGGGTTGTCGTCGTGGCTCCGTGGTCACGCGCACTTTTTGCGCTTATATTTCGTGGTCTCTGCTGTCAGCCGCGGTAATTATGATTCGGAGAAGGAAAAAAAGAAGAAAGAAAGGAATATGAAAGGGTTCTTACTACGGTGTGGGCAGCAATAACAAAGATGGCATTATGCACGCACTGTAAACCACAGCAATTTTCGACAGCGCTGAGATGGAAAGGGCGGCCAAAAAACTTTTTTGTGAAGCCAGACATTCGAACGCTTTCCCCTTGAAGATCCACTTCGGAGTGTTGTACGCGAGCACCTATTTTATGCCTGCACTTTGCTTTTGGGCGGCTGAAAACTGGGCTGTGATGCTTTTAGGCTATTCTGCAGGTTAGAGCCATTGCTCTTTTTGCATATAATAAGAAGCTAAACTAGTGTGAAAGGGACACTTATAAAAAAGTCAAAGTTTGATTTTTTTTACGTTTTCTGAATTGATGGCTTCCCTAACGCCAGTAACAGTGGTTAGTACCTTTGGAGTTTGATTTATGACTCCGGCAATGGGTTATTTACAGCAGATGTGTAGACGACTAACGATCTCTTCGGTGTTTCCTAACCGGGATTCAAAACTTCAACTTATGTCGAAGTGATTCATCAATCGTTCTCATTCTTCTTTTATCATTGGCTCGAGCCGAAAGGCGCGGCTAATTTGTCTTTCTAAGGGATTGTCGAATACGTACAATACGATGACAGGCGACTGTGTATTCATGGACACGAAAACCTGCACACGAGGTAATCATCCGTGTTACGGCAGCGTATTAAAAACCTGTTCCTGAAATTTAGAAGAAAAGCAGGTGCCCTTCTGAATTCCACTTCGCTTTCACACCTCACTCTCACTTATACTATTTCTACTGAAGAGGAGGAGTGTAGAGAAGGAAACAAATGCAAAAGAAGAAATTGGTAGGTGCTAGGAGGCAGAAGACGCTGGCTACTTCAATCTTTCCATTGTTGTCCATGCCAGAGTCACCTTTTATTTATGCCTGTCGCATTGATCAACAATACAAAAAAGGAGATTCAATAGCGAAGCTAACTCCCACGCCCACTGCTCAAAGGAACAAACTTCTCAGCGGCGGTCACTATAGCAATTCTTCACTCACCACCTCTGCACAAATACGCAACTTTTGACTTCGGAAGTTTAGAGTATCATGGAAAACTGAGGGGTGGTCCTCGTCCTCACACCAAGCCTTGGGTAAAACGGATTCACACGGGCTCTTCAGAACGACGATAAAGATGACCACGATTGGGCTGGGATCCGGGGTCACAACTTGGCCTAAGTAGATATATTCGCTGACTACTTCCACTGCCTCGCCACCTATCTCATACCGCTGTGCTAACCCGAGATTATTGATAATTACTTTGGTTTTCTGCATAATAATTATCTCTGCCATGAGGCAGAGATAATTAGAAGGATAAGAATGGGGTGGAGTGCATACGGCAGACATTCTCAGTAATGAATGGCAGCCTACCATTGTCCCTGAAGAAGAAAGTGTATGACAGCTGCATCTTACCGGTACTCACCTACGGGGCAGAAACTTGGAGGCTCACTAAAAGGGTTCAACTTAAATTGAGAACGACTCAGCGGGCAATGGACGGAGGTTGATGTGTGTAACATTAAAGGACAAGAAGAGAGCAGAGGGAACAAACGCGTGTTAAGGATATATTAGTAGAAATTAGGAAGAAGAAATGGACGTGGGCAGGGCATGTAATGCGAAGGCAAGATAACCATTGGTCATTAAGGGTAACAGAGTGGATCCTTAGAGAAGGCAAGCGTTGTAGGGGGCGGCAGAAAGTTAGATGGGCAGATGAGATCAAGAAGTTTGCGGTGATAAATTGGCCGCAGTTAGCACAGGACCGGGGTACTTGGAGATTAATGGGAGAGGCCTTTGCCCTGCAGTGGACGTAGATACGATGATGATGATGATGATGATGTTGATGATGATGATTGTACCGGGTTGACACGGTGCACTGCGTCGGCGTGAGAACCATTTAAAGTGGGACTCGTGCCTCCGTTGCTGGCGGGCCTACGCATTTAGACGCCGTGGCGAATGCCACTGGGGTGCATGCATGACTGGCGGTAACATTGCGGTCTCCGTCAGCCGGCGGGCGTTCGCCACCTAAAGACGCAGTGCACGTAGTACGGCAACCACTCATTGCGTAGATTGGTAGACGGCTCTAGCGAGTGGCACCCTGCTAGTCCAAAGAACACAGAAGCGGCTCGAAGCCGGATTGGTCTGAATACGAAGAGGCTCCAAAGCCGTCGCTAGGTGGCTCCTACGCGAGTGATTGCGTATGTAAGAGCCTTTGACATTTTGTTTTGTAACCTAATGCAATTAGCCAAAAGTCATTGGGTTGTTCTCGGTCGCTCCTTTTTTAATACGCTGCCCTGCTTTGCGCTTAGGTTTTGCATGTATCCGCACGACCAGATAGCCTTTAATAAGTGATGCGCCCTGCCTCTGCTTCCGGTTTATTCTAGATGTCGTAATGAATATTGGCTTGAATTATTATCGTGTGCGTATGTATGAAATGCTTTCGCCGGTTTTCACTTTAATTGCGCAAATGACGCACTCCTTTCTTTCTTAAATGTGAAAACGCCAGCATCTGGCAGCAACCACTCCATCAAATTGGGTCACTTGGCATGTAGGATGTAGCTGATCATAACGAAGAACTGTCCAAAGGTGGGCCACAGGAGTAGCAGAATGGCTACCGGGGCAGAAGAAAAAGGAACAAATTGGTGGAGGAATGAGATTACAAAACAAACAGTTTCAGGAGGTGGAGGAGGGGATGGGGCGCAGGACGGGAATGGTTGGGGGCATACATAGACGAAGACTTAGAGAGAGAAAAACATCTTTAATGGGCAAGTGAGGTCAGCCAGGCTGGGAACCCGACTTGCTACGCCAAATGGGGGTGAAGGTGGGATGAAAATATATGAAAAGAACTCTCACTCACACATCAATACTCAAACACACAGCGGTGCACGAAAAGCACACACACAATCAGGCGATATAGTCATTCGTCTGAAAGTTCATAGCTCACTCACAAGTCCAGTGCTCCGGAGGAATGTTAAGAGCGCTTTTGTTGCGCGACTTGCCATTCCGGTTGTAAGCCAGGGCCCAAGGAGATGCCTCGAAGAGATCTCGGCGGATGCGGGCAGGCCCACAGAGAGCTTAGCTGTGGTACGCTCAAGTTCGTAGCGAAGACACGTGCAGAGAACGTGTTTCAGGTCCTCGCTGACTGTACAGGTAGGACCCATGGGTGAGGAATCCTGGCGAAGTTTAAAAAGGAAAGGCTTAGTGTAAGCCGCATTGAGTCGGATGCGATGTAGGGCAGCTTCATCTCGCTTGCACAGACCGCTTGGCATCCGAAAGTGGCACTCTGGGTCTATTGTGTGCAACGAGACGTAGGTATAATTTAAATCGGTCGACAGCAATCTCTGAGAGCTCTTGGCAACCGATGACACCAGAGTCGCTCCGCCTCGCCTTGTGAAAGGAGGCACTGGAGTGATAATTGGGCTGAAATGCGCTGATGCAGCAGCTCTGTCGTCTTCGTCGTTGCCATCCACACCGCAGTGAGATGGAAGCCACTGTAGAACAACGACGTGGTGGTTGTTTATTGCCTGAGTGTGGAGGCCATTGATTTCTTGAGCAAGCTGCTCTTATGGCAGCACCATGAGGTGCTGAAGGGCTGCTCGAGAGACGGTGAAGATTGCCCATGCCTGAACGGGAGCAGTTAAAATGTGCTGCAATGCAGCACGCAGGGCCTTAAGTTCAGTGACCATCGATGAAGTTTTGTGACCTACTTTTGCGGCAATTTTTGCGCGGGTTCATCGGATCCATATTCCGATGGCAGATGATGTATCCATCACCGATCCATCCGTGAAAATGTGAGTGTAATTTTGGTAGGTAGTAGCAATGTGCTGCAATGAAAATAATTTAAGAGTTGGCTGAGGCAGCTTAGCTTTGCTCTGGATGCCGGAAATGGTTAGTTTTATTTCCAGGAGGCAAATGTCCAGGGTGGCTGGGTATGCTCTGGTGGGCTCTGATACTCTGGCGGTAATAAGGTACGTACCTCGGCTTCCGAGTCACAAGCCAGCGGATGGTCGACAGTCCTCGTCACAAACCGCACGCGCGCACGAAGGAGTTCTTGCTGGCAGAGAACCGTTGGAGAGAGGCACCTACTCTCCCTGAGAGTCCCAAGGGTTGAAGTATTTTTAGGCACAACCAAGGTACACACGAAGCACTTTTGTTTGTAAGCTTGGTTTTTGTGATAGGCTCGAGGCCATGCAAGCTGTAGCGAAGCAATCCCTCACAGAGTGCATTGTAGAGCCTCATTAGAGGCGCCACAGATCATCCTCCCGCGCGGCTGGAGATCACGCGGATGACCGATGCGTACGCCTCAAGCTTGTGCCTCAGTTGCTGTATATGTGGAGACCACGTCATGTTCTTGTCAAAAGTCACTCCTAGAAATTTGTGGCTGCCAACATAAAAAATAGGAGCGCCTCCGAGTTTAAGGAGATACCTGGAGAGATCCCGCCTGGTGAAGGCTATCGCAGCAGACTTCTCCGCCGATATTTTGAGGCCACGTGCTCCCAGAAAGGTTGCCATTGAGTTAATGTCCCTTTGAAGCCTTGCGCGCAAAATGTCATGCAGTGGGCATAAACAGGTTGTTGTTGGGATGTAGGTGATGACAAAGATGTTGATGATGATAAAGATGTTCCGGCGCTGCCCCAGCCCCTGCCAACCTGTGTTCATTCGTTCGCAGTGAACATTGAGGCAAAAGGTGAAAGAAATACGGCCACTTCTCGCAAATTTCATGGCTTAAAGCACGTAAAGAAGCAATACGCAATAACAAAATAGCGTGACGTTGTCGGTAATTTTTCTTCTGTACTGTTTCCTCCCCACCAACCACACCGAACACAATGCACATGGTTTTGGTTAGCAGGGTAAAAGTTGCATTCATTTTCAGTAATGCGGAAGCGTTATGTTTCCTATAACGTGAAAAACACGGCGTCATGAGCAGCGGCTTGTACTAAATCCCACCCGCCTTCATCCAGCTAAAAGCGCAGTAGGGGAGGAATCGAACCCCCCCATGCACGGGGACAGGCAACTGACTTTACCCCTACGTTTTGCCAACACCCGCGAAAAACGGCTTTCGGGGTACTTTAAATGTGTGCGATGGAGCCAAGAAGAGAAAAAAAATTCTTCGTCTCATTAAACTCCTCTCACGTGCTTTCAATGCGAAGGCATTAAGGCTTCCACTGGCGATAATGTATCGCTACACTGCGCGGGTGTCATGCTGATTTCATGAAGCTTCCATAACGCAGATAGCTTGCGCGAAAGCATTCCATCAAAAGTACATTTGTTTGACTATCTAAGCAGGAGCTGGATTCACTTCGCCTAGGTCCTCTCAAAGAATTTTAACAGCGACACTGTTAAAAATTTTTTTGCTGCTGCAGAGATCGTTTGAGTATGGTGTCCGCCGTTAAGAATACCAACAAAAAGGGGAGCGCTCGCGCACGCGTGCCTCCAGCACACGCTCTTCAAGCTAAGCATAACCACTTTGTTAGATTGGCTAATAATGGCCAAACAAACAAACAAATAAAAAACCAGCGTTCGCCGCGTATTTCGACCAGCTCAGATCAGTTGAGTAAAACTTTATTGAGGTTGGGATGGATTAAACGGAGAAATTTGGGTGGAGTCCTCTTTCCAGGGCCCCAGAAGTTTGTGCCCAGGCCCAGGTCGTGTCGATCAGCTGGCGCTGGTCTACCAAGGCCTCACTGGCCAGAGTCACCTCTCACGTTTCTAGTGAATGAGGTGTATTGTTCTCGGTTTGCCATATTACTGGGCAGTTCCATATGGTGTGGAAAATGGTGGCTTTTTTCGTTACATTCTAAACAGTCCTCACTAAATCTGTCTGGGAACATAAGCGTCAGCCTTGATTCGTCGACTGCACGTTCTTGAAGCTAAATACACCCACTTAGGGAGAGTGGCCAACATTGGCCAGAAAAACGTAAAGAAACCTCACGCCAGTCGGGAGACAGGGAGTTCTAGCGAAGCCGATGTGCAAAAGCCGATGTGTAAACCGATGTGCAAAAGACTGAAACTTCAAAGGCCAAGACGACAGAGAGTCAAACTCCTACAACAGCCAAGGCGTCAGAATCGGTTTGGCAGAATCATCCGTCTTCCCCACTCGTCCGCGAACGCGAGTTAATACCCGAGAGTAAAGCGGCTTACTCACCCGGCCGCGGCTGTGGGGAGAGGAATCACACCATCTGCTCGAACCAGAACACGTGATAGTGTACACATTGCACCTGCGGCGCCTAGTTTAACTGTGCGAGTGCCGAGGAAGAAGGCCACAATGCGAGGAAGTAGAGACCCCTTCCTCGCGTCGTCCGCGCTTGCAGCCAGTTTGCTTCTTCTTTTCTGTTATAGCAAAAGAGATGGAGAAAACGTCATTGCGCCAGCGAAGAAGTAACTCGGCGGCAATCGTGTACTTAAACCTTCGTGATGGTCGTGAAGGTTGCGTACATGTTCGCTACCTTTAAGTTTTACGCGTTGTGTGAGCTTCCTGCATTTTTTATATTCAAGACTTCATCTGGTGTCTTCTCGATTTGTCTATACTTTACCGCTCTTTTCCAACTATAAACGCGGCCAGTGCAGTGGCGTGTAGCTGTGTATGCTTTGCCATTTACTTTGATAATTCAGGCGCAACCTAACCTGGCTATCAATTTTAGCAGGTAACTGCTGTATGAATTGACTGATCAGGGCTTTCACCTGGTCTAGTGATAGAAAAGGCGTCAGTTGATAGTATTTCTGCTACAGTACACCCCTTAAAACCAGTATTTCGGAAAACACAACCATACTGCATCATTGCAACACACCGCGAAGCAACGCCAAGGCACCGCACTGGGCTCAAGACTACCGCTGACTCGGTGCTGAAAGATTGAGCAAACCCTCTCTTGTCTGCCCTGTGAATTTAGTATATTCTAATATCCAAAGAAGGCCTCCTTGCACCATTTAGTGCAAATGTTTAAAATCCTGCTTTACTAAAAACCCTAATAATCTTGCGCCTGTGCCTCCGGAAATCAACCGCTATTGTTTTTGACAGCCACTTTGTCAAAAAACAAGCTAATTCGGTGGCTTGAGAACTAGTTTTAAAAGAGCAAAAAATGAAACCATAAAAGATAATCAAGATAGAAGCAGAAAAAAAAGTATATAATGGTGAAAAAGAAAAGATGTCGAACAGAAACGCGCACGGGATATGGACGGCAATAGCGCTGGATGAGACATTAAATGAACCAAAACAGGCCGGCTGGAACTGACAGGCCACGGGTGCACGCTAGTGGCACACAGCTCATCTCCGTCTGCGGGCAACGACGGTTTTGCTTGGGGTGCTTCCTCTTCATGGCGTATCGTTTGCCGAGGAAACTGGGGACAGCACGGGAAATGGAAAGGACGGAATGCCTTATAGCAGAGGCTCAAGTTCAGCAATTAAATTTGAAGTAATTAAAATTAAAGAGGCTGAAATTGAGCAATTTTGCTTCTGCTCCATTCCTATAACCGGAGAATAAATGGGGCAGCAGCAAAATGTTGTTCTGCTAGTGAACTTTGTTGTGCGAAGATTCTGGTGTCTATCTACACACGCACACACGCACACACACGAATGCACCCGCGCACACACCCACGCATAGAGAAAGAGAGGAAGAGAGAAGGGTTAATAAGAAGTAGTCGGGTACTCGTGGAAGCAACAACAACAATATTTACTTATATTTCCAATTCAAATAATGGAGTTTAACGCGCCCCGGCTACATCAGGGCTATGAGGCGCACTGTAGTGGAGGGCACCGGATAGATTTTGAATATCTGGGGAACTTTAACGGAGGCCTAAATCTCGACACTCTTCGGTTTCGGTACTCGCCTCCATCTGAGAAGCGGCCATCCCGGTTGGGGTCCAGCGTCCTTGGGCTCATGCAGCACAACACCTTAGCCACTGAGCCACAGCGCATTTTTTTACTGCGCCACAGTGGACGGATTACTTACCTATCGGTCAGCAGGGCTAGCCTTCATCAGAGTAGAATGTAAACCGACGGCACACTGCTAGACACGAGCGAGTCGGCGAGAGAGACAGAAGGGCGAGCCAAAGAGGTCACCTATACATTCATGAGTACTATAGTGATGGGGCAAGGAAAGGAGTTTATACATACTGTCACCGGATGAGTGGGAGTTGTAATTTGAAGTTTGCTTATATCTGTACCTCAAAGTGGCGAGGATGAAAGAGAATAAAATAATAGAAACAAAGTACGCAAAAGAGCCAGAAATTGAATTCAGGTGTCATACTGCTTTACTAATAGAGGCGACAAGGCAGAGAGAACAGCGGGGGAAAAGGCCTTACCCAGTAGTGATCGTGAGATGGAACGGAGTTATCTGACCAGGCAGCGAATTAAAGAGAGTTGCAAGTCGAAGCTTAGGTGTATAAACGCATTGATGTGACGAGGATGAACTACAAACTAAAAGAGTAGCGACACAGTACGGAGATATGAAAAACACGTGTCAAAGGCATTCACCATGAAAGGTTGCCGACCGCTAGTTTATAAATATGCTGCAGCTTGATTACGTAGCACGTTACGTCGTATTATAAATAAAAAGACTCCAAACACTCTGCGCAATAGCTGGGATGCTCTTCGCACTTGATGTAGGATGATGTGAAGAAATAGTGGTATTTTCTTCTAGCTAACAATTTGTATGTGTTCTACAGTGACTGACAGACGAAGCACTAGAGGAGCACCTGCCGTCATCAAAGCAGAAGCAAACATTCCTTGCTAAACTCGTCGACTTGAAGCAAAATGAGTAAGAAATGTTTCGCAGTTGCTCAGAAGGCAAAAAGCGGGCCCGTCGACCGGTCTCCGGCACACGCATCCGAGAAAAGTTGAGCAACTTGTTCGTGACCTCCAGAAAGATCGCCTTTGCTTGTTTCTCACCCGTTCGCCTAGCGGCACAGCAGCCGAGATGACCGGTCAAGCAATGGCCGCCCAGCAGAGCTTTTCCCTCTGCCCACATCACGAAACATATCGCGAAAGGCTGACATACTCACTGATGGCAAAAAAGCAAGATCGTAGGCGCTGCTTTTTCCTCACCTCGATGGTTCGGAGACGGGACCTTGTGTAACGAACCGCAGCCAAGCGGTTTTTAGGACTAGCTGAAAGCAATCAACACAGCATCCTTCCGGATGTTATAGCTACGTTGGCCCCTCCGGGCCCTCTTTACGTCGCGTGGCTACGTGGTTATTTGCGGTACCTCCCACCAGACGATCTAGATTGCTTGTTCAGCAAAGAAAGGCAACATTTCTTTCGCCGTCCAACGCCTGCTGCCTTGGGAATGCCCAGAGCGATGGCAGCACGTCTGTAGCCAGCTCCTATGCTACGTCGTTTTACCCTCACAGCGTTTTTAATTTCATCCGCATGTTGTTGTGTTTCATGAACAAATTATAGTGTAAAGTGCGTGCACCTAATCCAAATTTAGAGAGAAAATGTATTTGACAGCTTAATTGGTCATGTTTCATATACTGTTCCGGGTGGCTATGCGAAATTAATTCTGTAATTCGCATATTCTAATCCATTATATCGACTTAAAGAAATAATGTGAACAGCGAAATTACGTATACACCTAGGCTAAGTGTACTTGTGTGAATGTTATTAAAAACGTTATCTATTGCGATTACGCACTTAACCTTTCCTAATGATGACAACTGTTTTTGTTCGTGCTGAAGTTGCCCATAGCGTACATCATTTGGAAGGAAAATAAATGTATTTTTTGGGACACAGTTCACACGGATTGCATTACGCGAAGGTGCATTGCAGATCCAAGGCCGTGAGAATGACAGATGCACGAAAAGATGAAAGCACGTTCTTGTTTGATTTGTACGTCTGACCGACGAAGCTAGCAGGCGTCGGTTTTCTCCCCTTCCTCTACACTCCTCCAGTCAGGCTGGACCGCCTGCGTGAGGTAGATTTGGCAAGATGGAGTGCTCTTCGAAGCTGGCTTTGCCACGACCACGCAACGCCTGAGGTGAAGCCCTCTTTTTGAGGCTCGTTTGAGCACATGCCACAACCGTTTCCATTCCATTTCCATGGCGAAAGAGACCTTTGTAAACACTGGCTGGGTTTTCGGGGTGAAATATTTGGCATAGTCGTTTGAGCATTGCTTTTTGTTTTGGCACCGATATTGAGACATAACTTTTATATTTAGAATTGTACCACCGCTTGGTTGGTCGGTTTATAACTCGTATGCTGGAGCAAAGCTATAGATGGCTGTTCCTCCTGGTATGTATACAGGATGGCGCAACGAACGATAAATGTTACGCTAGAAGGTTGACTGTGCTTTTTCAGTGGTAGTTGTGTAAGATAAAATTAGTTATGTCAGGCAGGGACAAGCAAAATATAGGCGATCAGCGAGCCGTCTATCTCACTTGCGCCGGTCAGTGGTTGAGGAAGTATATAGTGGCTAGACTTCAAGCAGCTCCTCAATGCCGTCTTAATAAACACGCACCCTCGTTCGACAGCATGATCGAAGGGCGTCCGCCTCTGTTCACACTACTGGTTAAACAGGAATATCGTAAGCTATAGACGCAACGAAAAGCGCCTAACGTAGTTTGGTTCCCTGAGACGCGAGATAAAATATTTGCTTAGGAGTACTACGAAAGTTTGGGCCACTGTGTGTCCCTGATTTTAGACCCAAGCAACGAAGATGGGTTCGATGAGCCATTCTCACTGTAACAACATAACCCAGTGAGCCGGGACGTGATGTCGCAGTCAGAAGCGCTACGTTTCCGAGCATGGTAAGCCCAACAACCAACAACTGCCGTATATGCAGCCTTGGTTCAATGCTATACTCCGCAATAAGTGGTCGTTATGGCGCCAAAGTGGAAACCGTTGGCACAGGACGCGTATTTCCAAACGCTTCGCTGCACAGAGAACCCACGGCACATGTCTGTTTGCGCCATGCAGAGCGATAATTAAATATCATCATGGGCTGCGCCCCAAACCTAAAGTGACCTAAAACATACCAAATCACTATAATAAACAAAAACAACACGCAGATTTGAGTTTAGAAAAAAAATTAACTTTATAACAAAAGTTAAGCAAGAAACAAAAAACGAAGAGATAGACCTGCTGGGGCTCGAACCCAAGCCGTTAGCGCCAGAACACAGTACTCTAAATCGAGGTTAAAGAGCCCGAAGGGTAGGCTTCTCCAAGCAGGCGCTCAAAAGAATAGCGCGCGCAGTGACATCACACATGTCACGTTGGTGTCTGGGCAGCGGAGCGTTTGGAAACACGCGCACGGGATGAACCTTCTGAAACAAAGAAAACTACACTCTTATTTACACATTATCAATCCCGAACATCACTAGTGTCATAATTGTGCACGCGTTTACTGATAACTATCTTAGCAGCTTTCTCCTCATACGCCCGCCTTTTTTCTGCTGGTGCTTTCGGGCTCAATACATCGGCAATTCCTTAGCTTTGGCTTTTTCGCTTCACACCTGCATCTCGCAGTGAAAACCGCTTCTAAGGGGGTGAAGGCTCTTTTTGAAAGGACGTGTTTCTAGTTTACCTGCGTTGTAAAAACTCCTAAAAGGAACCATTAGAGATATCTTTTGAACCAAAGTTCTTTTAGCATTCTGAGTCCAAATCTTTCGCGAATCCGCTAACAGATATGATAAATATATATTAACAACTACCCTGCGTGATCCCGCCATACCAACCTGAGGTCGCGAAGTCCCGAAAGTGCTGGGAACGGCGATGTCCCAGCTATGCTTAGAAACCTTTAACCTGATACGAGAAGTAGAGTGCCCTATTTGCATTTCCACAAGTGACATGGCCCTGCCCCCCACGTGATGTCATGGAGCTGCGTTAAAAGATCACTTTAAGGCAGTTAAAGATATTGGTTTTACAGGTGTCAGCCTTAGTGAAGAGGGGTGTAATTCTTTAATGCCAGACAAAATATAAAACTTAACTGGACGTCTGATTTGAAATGGACTACCTCAGGGTTGAGCGTGCTTGGAGGCTAAGCCAACTAGCGCCGTAAGCTAACTTAAAAGCCGAGCATTTCTGCTTGTACAAATGATGAAGTGACCTTGCCAGTAACCATCCATGTGTTCGTAACCACCACGGCAATGTTTGCCCCGTGATCCCTGCTGCTTCTACCGAAGCTGCTACTCGATAACACGTGGATAAGAAGCAAATTGGCTCCAATCCATGCTGTGAAGGTAGCTGCAAAGCAAAGCTTTAAATGACAGCCACAACAATTGCCCATGCGACGCCACTTGAATTCACACTTGTCTCTACAAAGAGTGAAACGAGAGATTCTGCCAGCCGTTACTTGTAATTCGTGGGGGCGGCATCCCTAACGCAGCAGCGTCGGCCACGGCCGGGATAGAGCGGTAGCCACCGCCGCCATAGCCCGGCCGTGCGTCGGCAGAAAGAAAACGGAGAGGAGCGTCTTTCGAAGGGTGAGACAGCGGAACCTAGCCATCCTGATGTGCTAGCTCGGGCTACACCACTGCGCGACGCAAGCGTAGACACTTGAACAATACGGCCTGCGAGCTTGGTGATTTCCATTTATACAGATTTAAACTAAATAGTTTCGTAAGTTAGAGACTTGCGAGAAAGCTGAGGGAACTTTTATAATCGCTATTTACCAAAGCCAGTTGCTCCTTTCGCCTTTTGTGATACCTCTTAAAATACAACCGAATTTGTATTCACCAATTTAGAAAACGGAATCCCATTCGGGGCTACCAGTGCGCAAAAGGTAGCGTTTCTATAGCGGCCAGATGTCTGTATGTGACCTCTACATTTTGTTTTCCCGCCCTTCAAACCAATTCTTAACGTATCTTTGCCGTACGACCCCTTAATTACGTCGGGTCCAGGTTACCGAGGAGGTGCTGTCGAACAAGTTAATCAAGTCATGTGAAGGAAGCGCGCAATGTGCGCGAAGATTCGCCAAAACAGGCCCAAAACAACCATCGCTAAAGCAGACGACTAGGATGCACCGCCGACGCGCCCGCCGGCCAGCAGGCACTTCCGCGCGGGGAACGCTGGGTAAATTTTCCGCGCCATCTACAGTGTGCTCCGTGAGTGAAATCACAACCCAAACCCCCACCCCACCGCGCCTCTACCACGTTGGGATTTTATTGTCCCGCACGCCGCGAAAGAACCGTTCGCTGGTAGAGGTGGAAAGTTTTGCTTGAAAAAACAACTCTAAAATTATCTGTAATGTGAATTTGCTAGAAAACTAGCCGAAAGGACACAAGTATAACGTATGATGTTACTGAACACACACCTTTCAAGAGTCACCAGGCCATTGTTCTTTTAAAGAACGGAAAGAATCAGGGCGACAAAGTCGTATAGTGTGCGCTGATTGCTCTATTGCATTAGATTTCACTTTAGTTCCGTAAACCCACAGCATAGTTATTTCCGTAATGCACGCTTAACTCGACATAAAATTTATGGAACTTTTACCGCGTTAGCAGTATACAGCCGACATCTCGTAATTTATCGGTCGTCATCGTGGCGCAGAGCAGCATATAGCCACAGTGGCGGGGTGGTGAATGGTCACCTCAAGGTTCTTCATTTTGAGTTGGTCCAAAACTCGCACAATGTTACACACCCGCCGCACGCGATCGCTTGTTCCCTTCACCAGTTGACCCTTATGCATGTGTAAAGAGAGTAAGGCCAAGAATGCTAGGACCGCAGAGGAACAAACGCGTCGGGTCGGAGAGAACAATGTCCGCTCTAATACCTACGAAAACGGGCTGACGCTGCCGAGGAAGATCATGCCAGCAGTGCAGAGTGGATACGAAAGGGACGCGCAACCCTTACGCAAGTTATCGAGAATTGGACCGCAAGCGTCAGGCCGGGGCTGCCAGCGACCAGAGGCGTGAGGCGGCCAACACAGCCGAATGAGGCAGGTACAACGATCCTTGTACATGTCACAGCAGAACAACAGCCAATTTTAGACGAACATTTTAAGAGCAGAGCTCTTTACGGGCCCGGCTTGTCGTCAAGATCGTCCGATGTAACGCTATCTAGCCCACCCCAGTTACGCCGCGTCATGCACCCAAGCAGATGCTTTTGTAAAGATACCCGCTTGGCCCTAGATTCAGCATCTCGGCCATTGGGCAAGAGGATAGTTGAGCAAGAGGTTTATACAGGCAGAGCCGTTCGAAACTCCAGAAACCGGTTTCACTGGTCATACATGTCCTTATTAGTTAGCGCAAAAAAAAAATAAAAACTGCAAGTCCATTTGAGGCAAAATATATTAGGCGCTTTTTTTTTTTGATGAGCCAGATCCACCTAAAGCGAATCTGAGAAAGAAGCGGAAGTTTGTTAACGGACTTAAATGCAATGCTGTCAAAGCTATTATATCATATGTTTTACATATATCTATGGGAAATTTATCGCCGTAAGTAATTAAAAGTTAGGCTGTGAATTTGAGCAATATTGGGAAGATAAGTTTGGATTTGGCTCATATTGAATTTAAACGCTCAAGTTGATGCGGCATTCTTATGAAAACTATTTGACTTACAGGAATTGTGAGATATAGTTTTGGGGGAAGAGGCTTTAAACATAAGCAACAAGGCTTCAAGTGCTGTAGAAGTATACACGATGAGAATCTTCAGTCCTCTTGGCACCATTAGCAGCTCTTTTCGAATTCTTCCGTAGTATAATTTTATTGGGCATGCCTGAAGGCACTCACGAAGTAAGCAGCTCTTGATTGCCTTGCCATGAATTTCCAAAACGCTCCACAAGAAGGATGCTCATATCTTCTTCCCCACACTAATGGAAGGTTTGTACCCTCAGACAGGGGGGGATTTGGCAGGGCTTGTAAGCGGCGGCTTTTTAGTTAAGTACTAAAATGGTACATATGGGACATAGCACATATGGCACTTAACAAATACATATGACCAAAGTTACTCCGTAGGGACGGGGGAGACGAGTTGAAATTATTGTGTCACATCTCTCTCTTTCATTTCGTTCACTTTTTATTCCGTTCCCTTTGTCGTCGACGTCTGACGAGAAAACTTTCACCGACCTCCTAATTGGGGTCTGAATTCATGATAACCCAGCTCCGAAAGGCAAAACAAAAACTTCTGAGAACACCCACGAAACAGTCGGAACAGTCAAGCCGAAAGCAAACTCTCATTGTGCAAATGGATCCGGCCTCTTTTGATCCGTGAATAAGCAGAATATGGCTCATTTTTTTAAACCAACTACCATCTGGGTGCACGTTTTCAGGGCGTTATCTCGCCTATTTTCTTGCCACCTCATTTTTAAGGCAAAGTTGCCGAGTTTTTCTTGTCACTGCAGTTTAACCTGACTTAGTTTTCTTTTGTGGATTTGGCTCGTTCCGAAAAAAAAAAAACGCTTTATATGTGGAACCTTCAATTACTCTTGCCATCTTGATTTCTTAAAATGACGACAGGAGCACTAGCAGCGCGGGAAGCAGCAGGCGACGAAGTGAATTTTTTTCGGCAGTTGATGTAGTATTTAGTTTGCTATCGCAAAAAGCAAGCATCCATAAATTTTTTAAATAAATTAACACTGCAAATATTGCCTAGGTATTGATTTTCTGCCTTATATTTACGTAATATCTAGTTCTTGTTCAATGATGTTGACGAGTATGAACATTGCCACCGGACTTAGACGTTTAGATTTGGCTGTGGGTATATAAAACTATAACGCAGCTCCTGTTTCACTTCGGCCGGGTAGTTAATTCGAGTCCCAGACACACAGACTGACTGAAAAACAGACATACAAACAGACCAAAATTAATGCGTTTAAGAGGCGCTAGAAAGATCTTTAAAAGAAGAGAACTCCCGCTCGTGCTGTTCCAGATAGAACAAGAAACAAACGATAAATAATAAAATTCCAGCTATCCCTGGACTACGGTAGCGTTCTAAGTTTTCATGAAATTTTGAGGGGCGGTAAAAAAGAGGTTTATTTCAGGTTTCTTTCAGCAAAATGTGAAAAAATGAAGAAAGAAAAAACACGCGTATATTGATAACACAACAATGTTAAGAAACAGCCCCAACAATTCTCTTGGTTATGCTCATCTTTCGTACTTTGATATTTGCCATACGCCTAAGAAATCCACGTCTCCTGATTGCTCCTTTTTTTGTCGTTGTTGCTATCGCAGTTTCCTGAAAAATTTCGCCAATATTTTACAAGACTGCCGGAAACTATTTCTTGCGTCTTTCTTTATCATCCGGCTGTCAAAAGACCATCTTTCGCGAAACTGTCTTACTTTCACTTAACGATCATTTAGATAACGGCCCGAAAACAAAGCTGCCCTTTCTGCGTCGACACAGCTCGCCCTCCCATCAAAGCGGAAGCATTGAAGAACAAAGGCGACAACGTCAGGGCTGCTGCAGGCGACAGCGACCACGCCACGCATGTCTAAAGCCAACTGCACGTCATAAGCCCGGAGCATGGGCTTCTACCAGCGCCGCCTCTTTGGCGGCATCACTGCCGCTTCATTTTCTTCGGTGGCCCGCACGCAGCGACACTCTACTCGGAATTCCCGGCAGACGACTAAACCGCGAACCGGAAGCCGCAGCGGCGAAGGGGGTAGGAGAGCTGCGACAACAGCGGCCCAAACCTCCAGGCGTGCGGGGACAAAAAGAGCGGCCAGCAGACGAGCTCTCGCCCACTTCCCTCTTCCAAGGCGTCGCAGTGACAAGGAGTGAGGCTTGTCCGGCCCCCCACAGCGGGTGGCGCCGGTCGCACCTGCATGCAGCCTGCAGGTGTCAGCGCCATCGGCCGCAAGTGGAGGCGGCGTGTGAGGAGACCGTAGCCGCGGTGACATGAGAGGCAGCTTCGTGGTCCGTGAACGCGGCTTGCCCCGATCCTTCCGGTCTGTTTGCGCCCACGTGCGCCTTCAGTTCAGCGCGTGCGAGCTAACGTGGCATCCCTCCTTCTTTCCTTACCCACCAACACGGCGGCGCGTTAACGATACACTGCAATGCCGGGGAATAAATTTTAAGCTTAATTTATAAACGCGAGTAGTTATGTTCTGTCGTCGCAAGGCTGCTCCCTCAAATTTTCTCCAGAGAAACACTCACACGTTCCGCATCCTTAATTTTGACCCGTCAATGTTTTTAATCGAAATTAACTTAATTAAAAACTTATATTACTCTAAACGCTTTTTTTTGTCTCAATTCGTTATGTGTGTAAATGGATCTTTCTATTCAAAGTAATCGTAATTTTGTCGGTATTATCGTCGCGTTTACTCATCGAAAGAATGGTTTAGTGGGAGCGGATGCTATCTTAAGAGCTAAGTAATGCCTGCAAATGTTTCGGAGTATAGCCCATTTTTGAACCAAGTCGTATTTCCCAGAAGCTTGTGATTTAACTAAGAGTGAAAGTAGGTCTGACAAGTTTTCCGGAAGTTAGAAATTAATTTCAATCATTATTTCTGCAACATCAATCAAGAGGTATGTAAGTTAATGTTCGGAAATCAAACGCTGTTGACAGAATTTAAAGATGATTGACATTGGGTTCTTAAAAGTGAGCTTTGAATATACTGGACTGCAGGAGAGCTTCAGTGCGCTACCGCAAGGGATCTACGGCTCCAACTGCAAAACACCGAGAGTGCGTTCCTAATACAAACATAAATTATATTTAAAAAATCACACATGCCCTCGCCGTGAACGATGCCGAGGGTGCGAAGCACTGGGACTCAAGTTGTGTATTGCCTGTGTGATGAGCGTCATCGTCCGTGCGTGCTGATGCACTCTGAGTTTTAAATGATTTTGAGGTGCAGTAAATGCACTGTAAATGACAAGTGCTACACGAAAGCCATTCGAGTCTCAGTGCTTTGCACCCTCGGCATCGTTCACGGCGTCTTTTTCCGCGAATTATCGTGAGATAGCTTAGGGTTCTTGCTGTATTTTTGCGTTTTGTACCCTTTGAAATTCGCACTGTTGGCTAATGCAGTTACCGGCACTCTCCCCAGATGGCGCGCGGATAGTACTACAGTGTGCGCCACTCTCGATAGATGGCGTACAATGCGGTGCGCACGTAAAGCCGTAAAGCACGTAAAGCACAGCAAAAGCGAGTACCGCTACTCAACCACCGACGACAGGGAGACGGAGTAGATCGCGGAGACGGTTGCCTCCGCTGCCGAAAGAGGATGTAAAAATAATCGTGCGGCCCAAGAAAGGACTCCCACTTAAGAACTACACTACAGTGAAAGTCACCAGGGCTATCGCACAGGCATGCGGCGACCGGGTAGAATACCTCCACGACCTAATTATACGTCCCCGCTTAGGATCCAACATTCTCGTCCTCAGTACGTCTAACATGGAGGCAGCGGACTTGCTCCGCAAAATCACGCACATACCACTAGGAGGAACGGACCACGAGGTTGTGGCGTATGTGGCTTTCTCCGACCAGGAAGTGAGAGGAGTGGTGCATGGCTTCCCCCCCAAAACAACATCCGAAGAGCTAATGCAAGGACTACGAGTTCGCCCGCAAAACACCAAGATCATCCAAGCTCGCATGCTCGGGACATCCAAGACCGCCCTCATTACTTTCGAGGGAGACGCAGTCCCCCGTGCTGTCTACTTTTACGGAGGAGAAATGCCATGCTTTTTGTGCAAACCAACTCGTCAGGTATGTTATATCTGCATGTCGACGGGACATCGCTCTGACGTCTGCCCGACGCCAAACGCTAAAAAATGCTCAATCTGTGGAACCGAAAACCCGACTGAAGATCACTCCTGCCAACCCAAATGTGCCCTTTGTGGAGAAGGCCACATGACAGGGGCACGGGAGTGTAAATTAAAACTACGAAAGGCCAGAATTCCACCGGGAAACCAAAATAGAAAATCAGGGAACAAGAAGAACGAAGAAAACAAGAAGCAGCCCCGCCCAAGATGGTTCAGCACCGAATGGCCCCTGCTCGAAGACGCACTGGGGACCAGGGGAACCAGGGACCGCAGCATCTCAAGACAACCAGTCACCGACGTCGAAAAGGAACCCAAGAAGACCAGGACCAAAAAAAACAAGGACCAACAAACACACAGCGTGGAACCACCCCCGTACGAGGAGCACAGCCCAGAATCGACCCAACAGGCGAACTCTAAGAAGGCATCTCAAATGCAAGGAGAGACAGCGGGACCAAGCACCCCGGGCAGCCACCTAGTCAGGAGGAGAGGACCAGGGCAGGAGGAGCGGACCCAAGAAACGTCAGCCGAGGTGAGCTGGTCTAAGGTTGCTGCCTCCATCAGAAACACAAACAACAAAACAGAAACACGCCAAACTAAACAGGACCTCATAATAGAGGAACTACGAGCACAAATAGCGAAACAGAACGCTGAAATAGCACAACTTAAAAAACAACTAAGAGAAAACGAGATCAGAGGAAGCGCAAATTTCCAAGGTCGAATACAAGGAACGAATCCAAATCCTTTCACTCCACAAACTTCACCAGCTCCTATCTCAGCACCAGCAGTAGCGCTAACGTTGCTGCAAGACTCAAGTGGAATAGGCCTCTTCCTCGCTAAAATGCAGGAAGCCTTCAACAACAGATTAGATCAGATACAAAGTCAATTAAGCACGTCCCTTCGCAAGAGCGGGGAAGGCAAAAGAAAATTAAAATGCCACGCAACCCCAAGCAGAAAAGCAGCAAGTGATAGAAGCGGATATGGAACGCTCCGAAACAGAAGAGACGGAGAGCGAAGATGAACATCCATAGAAATCAAAAGGAAAATGAAAACTTGGAAATCTGGCAGTGGAACTGTCGTAGCATAAGGAAGAAAAAACCCAGTTTAGAGCAATCCATCGAAGCGTCCGTTATTAAGTCAGACATCATATGCTTACAAGAAGCAGGAAGCAAAAACCAATATAAAGGGCTACACAGCGATAATAGCAACGCCTGACCTTAGAGTAGCGACCTACGTTAAAAAGGACATCACGACAATTCACCACACCCTACTTACAGTACAACCATCAGCAACGCTTATAGAAGTTGTACCAAACAAAAGGGGGAAAAAGAGCGTCTTTGTCTTAAATGTGTACAGCTCTCCATCAAAAAAGGACGAATGCTTCGAGGATCTACTCTGGGAATCTAGCAAATTGTTAGAAACAACAAAATAATCATCACAGGAGATTTCAATGCTGCGCACAAGGAATGGGGTTACCAGCGAAACAGTAAGAAAGGAGAGGGACTTCTCAGGGCAATTGAACAGATGGGACTGATCTACATAAATGACCCAACGAATCCCACCAGGTCCGGGAATGAACACTCTAGAGACACATGCCCGGACTTGACCTTCACAAAAGAAACCGAGAATGACATCACCTGGACTAACACACAAGAAACACTCGGAAGTGATCACAACATCATAAGTATTGCGGTCCTCGCAACTAAATTTTGGAAACCACTAGGTGTGGCAAAACTAACCGACTGGAAAAAATACAGAGACTCCATGCAAATCGAGGAAAACAAAACGAAAATTTAGGATATTAGCATCTGGTGGGACAACCTTAAAAATAAGCACAAGAACTCCACAAAGATTATACAGAGAACTAAACTGACCCCAAACATAGACAACCATTTAGCTCACCTGTGGGATGCAAGGAGAAGCCTCAATAAAAGATGGAAGAATCAAAAGAAAAACATGAAACTCAAACAAAGAATCAAAGATATCACGAGGCAAGCAAAAGAATATGCAGACCAACTAGCCAGACAAAACTGGAATAATTTCTGCGAGTCGCTTAAGGGAACCAGGAGCACATCTAGAACATGGGCTATACTCAAAAGCATGCTAGACCCCGCCTCCTCAAGACGAGAAAACAACCGCAACTTGAGAAGAGTGGCGCACACCTTCCCAGGGAGTGACGAAGACCTTATCGAGGCCCTTAAAAATAAGCACTGTGCAGCACAGAAGAGGGAGACCCAACCAAACACATACGAGGGAAGTAAGAAATATGAAGAGAGGAAGTCCTCAATGCAATGATGTCGGCAAAGAAAAACAGTGCCCCAGGAAAAGATGGAGTCACAAACGCCATGCTAAGAAACATGGGAGATCAGCAGGTGGATGAAATCACAGAATACGTAAATGAAAAACTTTGGATACCGGGTGCTGTACCAGCAGAATGGCGACATTCGGATATTGTATCTATTCCCAAACCAGGCAAGCCGCCTACAATTGAAAATCTTAGACCTATTTCTCTTACGTCATGCGTAGGGAAACTCTATGAGAGAATTATCACCAATCGGCTAACCAACTACATAGAAGATAACGGCATCTTCCCAAATAGCATGATAGGCTTTCGTGCAGGACTGTCCACACAGGACGCCTTCCTACTCATAAAGGAAGAAGTAATAAATAAGGTTGCTCAGGGAGAACACTTTATCCTAGCCCTGGACTTGAAGGGAGCATTTGATAACGTCTCCCACAAAGCCATTTTAGAAACTCTCAGCGCAATGAGCTGCGGCGAAAGAACCTTCAAAGTTCGTAACAGCGTTCCTATCAACAGAACAGCACGGTAGGACTTGGCCAACTGAGATCAAAACCCTTTCAGATGTCAAATGCAGGCACGCCACAGGGATCCATCATATCCCCTCTCCTCTTCAACATTTCGATGATAAAGATCGCGAACAAGCTGAGAGAACTCCCGAACATTGGACACGTCATCTATGCAGATGATATAACGATATGGGCGACGCAAGGGTCAACTACAGAAAAAGAAAGGCATCTTCAGAACGCCGTAAACTGGGTAGTAAAGCTGGCAGGCGAAAATGGACTCCAGTGCGCCCCGGAAAAATCAGAGATAGTAAGAATCCACGCACACCGAAGCAGCAACAAGGAAGAGAAGGTAGCTGTGAAGATTGGCCAATCCGTAATCCCAGAAAGAGACCACATTCGCGTCCTGGGAATGACAATACAAAAAACGGGAGAGCCGATCTCACTATTGAAAAAATCAGTAAATCTTCAACCCAGCTAGCCCGAATTGTGAAGAGAATCACTAAAGGAAGAGCCGGATCGAGGGAAGAAGAAACATTAAGAATCATGCAAACCCTTGTCACGAGTAGGCTGGCGTAGAGCTTACCTTATCACAACCTAAACAAACAAGAGGAAGAACGAATAAACATTATCATCAGGACGGCATATAAAGCAGCACTGGGCCTACCATTGTACACGTCCACGGAAAAATTCTTTCAATTAGGAGTGTACAACACCTTCGCAGAGATCAAGGAGGCATTACTAATCGCCCAGAAGGAAAGGCTTGCCACCACTAAAACTGGGAGATCCATCCTTTGGAAGATAGGTAGCCCCCCAGAAAGAACACGACTGGACGCCATGACGGACTTGAAACCTGAACAGCGCAGTCATATCAAAACCCTTCCTCTACCGAAAAACATGGACCCCACTGTACACAAAGACAGAAGGCAAGCGAGAGTCAAATACCTCAGGAAAAAATTCAAGGATCATGAAAACACGGTCTATACGGATGCTGGAACATGTGACAAAACCAACGCCACACTAGTTGTCACAGATTTCAAGGGAGCTCTGCAAGATTGCATGACAATTAGACAGTCAAACACAGAAGAAGCAGAGACTGGTGCCATCCTCAAGGCAATTCGACTCGGCGAAAAGACGAGCAGAAGTCTGAACATAATAACAGACTCCAAGAGAGCAGTATTGAATCTTGCCGCAGGAAGAATACCAAAACGCCTCAAAAACCTTCTTCCACCTGAACTGAAGAAAAAATACAATATCACATGGTGTCCCGGACACGAAGGACTGGAGGGTAATGAAGCAGCGGACAAGGCAGTGCGTGAACTCACACACCGCACACCTGACGATCACGCTTATCACACCCCCCTCCCGAAAAATACGGAGAAAGACTCTCGCTTATTAGGCAAAAGAGAAGTACCTTTCCTACTCCACACAAGGAATTAAATGCTATAGAAGCTCAAATCCTGAGACAAATACAAACAAACACGTACCCACATAAATCACGACTGGCAAAAATGTTCCCCAATTCCTTCCTAGAAACGTGCACAAAATGCGGAGAGATAGCCACGCTATTTCACGCAACCTGGGCGTGCCCGCTCATCTGGCCCCAGGAAAAAATGTATACAAATTAATCCTATCGAGACATGAGAGGCAGCCCTTACCAGCTCATTTCTCGAAGATCAGCTACGTCTGATTCCAGAGAGCCAAGGTGGGAGCTGTTGCATCTGGAGCCCTCGACGTTGGGCCCCACCCATGAACTCCCTTTCAACTTTTCACCCCTGCCCCCTTCCCATTTCTTCTCACAATAAAAGTTCTACAACAACAACAACACGTAAAGCCCCTTGTGCACGGACAACTCCAGACATCGGCACGGACATTGCGAGGTCTTAAAGGGCTTCGCCCTTAAAACAGCGCAGCCTAAGGCGAAAAGGGAGAACAACTTGTCTCTTTTTAAGGACACAAGCCCCTCCTTTTCACGTGGAACTGCTTCTCGGAGGGAACGCCATATGTTGACGTCGTTTGGTCACAACAATCAAAAGGTGCCGGAAATGTAAGCCCGGAATGCAGGGTGTGTACCGTATAGCCTTTGTGCGGGCTATGAGTACCCTGAACCGCAGTCTAGATAGCGTTTACGAGCTCCGAAATATGTAATGACTCAACCTGAATGCAGAGAACACTGCCGGCCTGTTTAAGACACCATTTACTGTAAATTGTGTGCCACCCGTAATATCTTCAGTTGTAATAAGTGGTCTCCTTAGTAGAGGCTTTGCAATTGTGTGCTATTAGTGGCCCTGTAATTGTCTGCAGCCTAGTAGCTATCGAAACGTCTCTATCGTCTCGTATGGCGGGTGAAAATAAGGTGAAACACTGGTTACGATGCAGAATATTTATAACCCTGCATCGGAGCTTCTGGCATTACAAATTTTGTAAGCAGTCAAAATTTTATAAAGCTACCTACGTTAGATTTATTTTGGGCCAGTTTTACAGAATACGCTTTCTTCGGTGTTTAACATCCTCAGACCTTCTTGCGTTGAGCAGTGGTGTGCGGGAGACTGGAAGTTATAGACTACTAGCCCTGGTATTCTGAGTCCTTCCTTCACTCGAGCCTCCAGTGAAGGTGGTCCTTGAAATCGATTTTCCCATGCATAAGCATTGGGGAATCCTCCCGTTCAGCCGAGTAGAGAGGAAATGGAGTGGAGAAGGGACTCAGACTACGGCCCTAAGACTCCGTTCATTAGAATCGGGTAGGGGAATTGATAGGTGGTGACGGCAAGACAGGAAACAGATAGGGAGGCGGGATAGAAGCCGTCGTCTTGCACTGGACAGGAGCGGGGTGGTGACGAAGATTGGGATGATGGCGATGGCTGGGATTACTATTAGTATTATGATGATGATGACGATGATGATAATGACTGTGGTGGTAGTGGTGATGATGGTAAGTGGCCTTTTATACTGACATCTATTACACAATTGACCGGCATATTCAGAGCGCAGGTTTACGTAATGTCTCCACTGGGGCTTCGTGCCACAGATGGGCTATCTTCTGTGATTCGAAGCCTACACTTCAGTCACTCCAGTCAGCGCTGTGCCGGGGACCTCACGAACAGATCCTGACAGAAATAAGAATGTTGTACGACCGTGCTGCCAGGCGGGTCATGATGTCACCCTACAGTGGCTTCCTAGCCACTGCGGCATTGTCGGCAACGAAAGTGCGGACGCTGCCGCCCGGCTGGCGCATCAAACAGCGACAACTGTACTCATCCCATTGTCTAGGACGGACGCAGCTAGGGCCCTCCGCATTCTTGCCCGGGAAACAGCTATCTCCCAATGGTCTCCAGAATATTTCACATGTGCACGCATTGGTGCCTTTGACCCGCACCTGCAACGTCCCCTTCCAATAGGCCTCCCACGGTCTGACGCAACTCTTCTTTGCCGTCTCTGGCTGGGGGTGGCATCCACAAATGCTTACTCGTACCTAATAGGAATGGCAGCAAGGGCGGAGTGCGAAACGTGCGGCACATCGGAGACGACACGCCACGTTTTATGCGAGTGCCCACGCTACTCGCCTGCAAGGAAGATGCTGTCATCAGCACTGAGGAACATAGGCTCTCGGCGGCCGTTTTCGGAGGAGAAGATTCTGTGCCACTGGCCTTCTCAGTCATCCGCTCAGAAGGCGACTAAGCAACTATTACGTTTTCTACGGGCGACGAACTTGAACACTAGGCTATAGACTGAGAGCCTCCAGTGTCAATCACTGTCAGTGCCTCAGTGCTGGGCATACGTGTCTGGTCGAACTTCTCCTCTTTTTTTCCTCTCTCTTTTTTGCCCATTTCCCGTTTCCCGCGTGCAGGATAGCAAACTAGGCTCTAGCCAGGTTAACTTTCCTGCCTTTCTTCTACATTCTTCCTTCCTTCCTTCCTTCCACTGGGGAGCACATACATCATCATCCCACTAGCAGAAAGATGATGCTCAATGGTAGGTAGCTAACTCCCAGAGTGACCAACTCAGATACACATGCGCAGGCATCCGAGCTATTCCTGGCATATAGGCAGTCCAATGGAATTGTTTTGTTGTCACGCTCCCTAGTGCACGGGATCTGATGATTTGTCCGCAGGGGAAGATGAAAAAGAGTAGGCGCGTCCAGTAGCCAGTGGAGGCAAGAAAGGAGCACTCAAGCGCACCTGTCAAATACGTCGTCACAGTCAGCGGAACGGACGTACAATACACACAGTGTAATGCAGTGAACGTCCCTGGGTATGTACTCTTTTGGCTTCCACGTCAAAATGTGTGCAGTCCTCCTTCCAACAAACCAGGTGCCAACAATTTCATCAGCGTCCGTCTCCGTCGCATCATTATTTCGGTTTTTTTAAAGGCTGCACAAATTACGGGGAGAAACAGACCGCGTGCAACATGGGGTTGTGCCATCCTGCGCTACTGTGAGCAACCTAGCTGGTGGGTCGGCGTCTGCCCGTGCTCGTTCTTCAGGGTGGAGGTGAGCGTCAGGATCCACGGCAGGGCGTGAAAGGCGATCGTGCGGCGGATGGCAAGCACGCCATGGGCGGGGAGTATAGGAACGGTGGCGTGACGGAAGCCAGCGACACCCGCGTCCTTCGCTGTGCACGCAAGGCCGGCACGACAAATAGCCCAAAGCGTGCCGACGAAAGGGAAAACTGCGCCTTTGTTGTTTGTGAAAGGAGAGCGTCAGGCACTGAGTCGGTTTGGTGCCGCAGCCAGCGCGTTGTCTGTACGTTGTGCGGCTCCGTTTGCTGCCGCGCGATCGTAGACGGGACCTGTGGCACGTAGCCGGCGTCCAGCTGTCTTGGTCGGTGGGCCCCAGAGTTGCTGACACGCGGAATTTGGGCGTGTGGCTGGTGCTGGTGACAGAGAAAGTAAGGAAGTATGGGCCTCCTTGCGGGAGCATCAGGAATGAAAAATAGTCCGCACTTCTCTGCGACGATGAGACATATTTTTCTTGAAGAAACTCCCTAGTGAGAATGGGATAAATGCTTAAGCCGCTCTGCTATACATCAATACCCCTGAATGTGGGCTTCTCTACTATACACAAGTGCACTGCTCAGAAGTGATTTTTCTAGCCACCATATAAGCAGTCTGATAGCTAAGTAGGAGTGCCCAAGGGTCTTTTAGAAATACTTCCATAATATCCTATATATCTTTATAAATGGCTATAGGAGAGCTACGTTAACGTCGGCAGTACTACAATACAATAAAATATTTTAGCATTCTGCGAAAGTTACACATTAAGCGTTACAGACAGACAGACAGACAGACAGACAGACAGACAGACAGACAGATAGACAGACAGACTTGTTTACTCCCTGAGCCCACACAGAAAAGGTACTTATTTAAAAATGGCCCCAATCAACGCTTCGATTGCGGTGACGGCGCAGCCAAACGAGCGCACGGGAATATGACAGTGGGCAACACTCAGCAAGAGAGTATGATGGTAGTCAAGTAGGGTGCGAGCTGAGAAGGGTGGATGCCAAAGGCCTACTGACGTCCTGAAAGACGCTTGATGGGCTGTGCATTCTGCGACGGCTGAAGGACTGTACACCCCGTCGGATTAACATCGGCGATAGACCAATAGTACGGATTGCGGAACACGGCGTTTAGAACATCAGCATATAGGCAGACGACGTCTTTCCTTATTAGCGGGCGAGTTCTTATCTTTAGAACACTGTCCTTCAGAGAAACAAAGCGCATTCTTCCGCCATACCTGTGGTTGGTTCTTGGGTTGCCTCCCAGAGATGTTTCTCACGTCTCTATGATGTGCGGTCACATGGGTACGGGGTTGTTAGTATTTTTTTTCTGTGTCAGTTCCAATGACAAAAGTCAGTTACGAGTCAGCGATGTGATCAGTCTGCTTCCTTTTTCTTGCGTCCGTGTCGAGCTTGCGTTACATAAACATGTTCATTAACTACACAGCCTTGTTTGATCCTTTTCGAGGTTTGTCAGAAACTCAAACAAGATAAAATCACGCTACAGTCGTCTGCTCAACGAAGTCCGTTCCATCGGCTTGAAGTTGATAACTGCTGGCCCGCAAAGAGAACTTTTCTACAGATATTTCAATGCCCCTTACAACTTCCCAATCCTCCATACTCCGTATACACTGAACGACCTACGCAAACCCCCTCTCTGCCCCACCCCGGAGCAATGGGAGAGCGGGCTGACCAACTTAGGAACACCTGACCTAGGAACCCCTGGCTTGGGAACACCTGACCTCCCGGGCTAGAGCAGCAACGATTGTTCGCGGCTTCGTGAACTAAGAATGGGCCACCCATCATTGTTTTGATCTATTTTTGTCGGCTCAATATAGTTTACCCTTCCTCCTCCTCCTTCGCTTCGTAAAATTACCCACCTAACGCGTCGCCAGAATTAGTATATCTCCACTACAGCAAAGGTAGGGAGCTTTCGAAAAAGCATGGACCACTGAGTATTGCGGGGGCAAAAAAGAAAACGAAGGAAAAAAGAAATTACCCGCAAACGGGTTTGTTTGACGGATGTCGCTGTCATCCCGAGTTTGAAGCCATCGTCTAAGCTTTTGTGGATCAATATACTCGTTGCTATTTTCCACGTCGATCCGCCACGTTGACAGCACGCTGGTGCAGCACCATGCGAGCCGCATGGCTGCAAGCCTTCTTCTACGCCCAAGTTTTCTCTTCAAGCCATTGGCGTGACCTATATGTGACTGGAGGCGTTTTTTGACCTCGGCCACTCAGAGCTGAGCAGGACTGAGGCTAACCGAAATCTTAATCGGTCCTGCAGGGCTTACTATCTGGATTCTGCTAAGTAGCGCTTTTGCGTTCTCTCTCTCTCTCTCTCTCTCTCTCTCTCTCTCTCTCTCTCTCTCTCTCTCTCTCTCTCTCTCTCTCTCTCTCTCTCTCTCTCTCTCTCTCTCTCTATCTCTCTCTCTCTCTCTCTCACACACACACACGCACGCACACGAACGCACACACATACACACACTTGGCTAACTGGCTGTCTGGCTAACTCCATATAAATATTTCTATCGCTTTCACTTTCGCTCCCTTTATCTGACTGAGATAACGGCGAAGGCGTGTTTAAATCATTACACATTTTTTTTTCAAGCTGATGCAATCGGTAGGCGTTTAATTCGGCCGGCTGTTCTTGCAACACCGATCATGTAAGAAGAAAGACTTGCAGCAGAGTCCACATTTACAATGACCTCTGGTGGTTCTAATTATTTAATTAAAGGCCACGGTTTTAAAATACGTATTAGGAAAACGTCAGCATGCGCAGGCCGTATTAAGGCGCATCTAGCCCATCGCACGGCTTGGAAAAAGCGGTGAGTAACAACTGCGTGCTCTTCTTATGAGGAGGTGTTCGTGAGGGCTACCTGTACGGTTACGTAACAAGTCATAGCCTGTGCGAAGGAAAAAAGATAAACCAAAGCAATCAAGAAGGCGGAAGCTGCGGCGACCACGCCCAGAACCCCATTCACAAGCCAAGGAACAAAGAAGGAAAGATGGGCTCGATGGGGTACGACGTATAAAAAAACAACAAAAGAAGTCCTGCTCGCTCACCTTAGAGGTAATAAATATCTCAAAGATGCTTTTCTCAATGTGGATAGGTGTCAAAACTGCGTCACCCTTAATGGGCAACTCCGATACATGCTGCAATTGGAAATATGAATATAAGATGGTAAATGTCAACATCAATGCATGGCTGGTCACGTTCCGTCTAAGGAATATTCCCCGGGCCTTTTCTTATGCCGGCTGTGTCCCAGACAGTCGATGCGCCAAGGTAACACTTTTATCTCGACCAGTTCCGTTGAATGAGCAAAGGTATACGTGCGTACGCTTTTCTAGACAGCCCTGTCATTCGTGGACTGTACCCGGTAGAGGAAAATGCCACGTCAAAAAAAAAAAAAAAGGAAGCAATCAATTCGAAGAATAAGGAAAGGCAGGGAGGCTGTAAATGCTAGAGCGCACGGCTCATTGCGCACTTCTTTCGCCGAGCTCTCGGGGAAGTAATACATGGCTGCGATCGAATAACGTGCAATCCTTAGAGATGACGTATTTGCCCCGCCACCGCTCGATTACTGAATCTTCCGTATGGCGTTTCACAGTTTTCTTTCTTTCCGTCTCGACAGAGCTGCTGCATCGCGTCTAATTTTGAGCCTCTGTGGTGATTTTTACGCTGTCGTTAGCTTAACATTTGGCCGTGAGTTTGGAATAATGGGCTATCTCGTCTCCGCCTTTGGCTATAATATCGGGATTCAACGCTCGAAGCAACGCATAATACCAGACCTGTTCTTTTGTATCTTTTTCGCGCTAATTCTGTCATCCTACGAAGACTTGGAGAACAACTTCATTCAAGGTCAAAATTAAAGCTTCCTAAAGGAGAGGTCTAGCTACGCCACAGGTCTTTGAAGGTGCACCAATTCCGCGGCAAGTTAGGCACTCCATAAGGAAGGGGACGCAAAATTCGGGGAGGTTATTGCAGCATTGGTTAGAGCGGTCAGTTGTTGAAGCTTATAATGTTATAACTGCATATTTTGCGCTAGTAAATGTACCTATGTTCCTGCAGCAGTTATACGTTGCACGTTTTTGCAGCGCACCCGCTATGCGTTTTGAGTAGATTATTGAGTACGCTACAACAACGGGATGACTGGAAAAGTATTCGTAAGCAGCTACCGGTCTCAACATCTGAAATGTCTGCTTCAAACAGGATATAATAGAAAGGAATCGCTTATTTTTGCATCACAGGGGCCCGATGCTGGAAGCCTGAGGAAAAGGCCGAGGAAAAACCGCTTGGCGGAGCCGCAGGCCCCACGTTGGCTGGTGTACAGCGCATTAAAAACATGTGCAAGCAAATCTTATAATGTAACATACACTCATCTACCCTACCTTTAGGCAAACAATGTAACAATGGCACGCAACGAACTGCGCGACCAAGATCTCGGATAGTAACACCAAAATAGGACGTAGGATTTACAAGAGAGGTTACAAGCAGCAGGGCTTGAATTTTAGGATCACCGCCAGGGGGCCTACCTGAACAGACGTGCTCCGGATGGGCTCCCGCCTCATCGACCTCAAACTCTGGATTTCGACCACGCAGCGAACCGTGAGTGAAATCTATCGACTTCCCGCCAGAACGCGATCACATTGATACCTTGCAAACACCCGGGCATCGATTTTTCATCAAAGTATCGCCTTATGAAGACCCCAGGTGGCTGGGCCTATTTGGAACAACTGACGACTACGGGAGTGATCGCAGCGCTGCCGGCCCACGGCACGGCCTGGCCCCCTGCTGCCTGCCGTACTCGAGCTAAGCCTAAGCATGGCCGACATGGAGCCCAGCGCAACCGCCCTTGAGGACACCAACCATGAAGACAACCAATGCACAGACGAAATGGAAACGAACGCCGCAGCCCTCTCCGAAGGCGAAAGAGACGACACCGAAGACGACCACGGGGGAGATTGGTTCACCGTGGCCCGCAAACGCCGACAACCCGCCCATCAGTTACCGATGGCAACAACCATGACCGCGGGTCCTGCGCGCTCCAGAAACCAGGAACAGGCACGAAAACCCCGACTTCCGCCGCTTCCCAGGTCCGATTACAAGGTCATCTTGCGTCCCCGAGAGGGCCTGAGCTTCGGCAAGTGGCAAAGCCACCACGTCGCTCGAGCAGTAGGCCAATCGGCCCGCCTCATCGCAACCGAATTTCAGGCACTTACGCTGAGAATTTGTGACGATCAGAATATAGCCGTGGCCAGCACGCCAAACGAAGAGTTGGCGGACCGAATCCGGCAAATCAAGTCCATTCAGCTAGGCGATAAGATGTATCAAGTGACCGCGTACGTGGCAGCCCCCCGACAAGTCATGCAAGGGCGTTGTCACCGGCATCGACAGTGGAAATCATTCCGACGAACTGATGGCCAATTTACGCTCCCCGAGAGTACCCATACTTTACGCACGCATGCTGGGAAAGTCCAAGGCCGCTTTGATCACCTTCGATGGTCTGGAAGTCCCGAGAGCAATTTATTATTACGGAGGAGAACTGCGATGTAGGCCCTACCGCCCACTATGCCAGATATGCAGCCTCTGCCTCAAGACGGGACACAGAGCGGTCGTCTGCCCCACGCCGGAGAAAACCCGATGCACAAGGTGCGGACACGAGAACCCACAGGAGGCACACGACTGCCAACCAAAATGTGTGCTGTGTGGAGACGCACACCCGGCCACGGACCCCACCTGCCCAGCCAGACAGCGCAAGCCGTATAACAAGTCACACCTGCTCCAAAACGCCGGAAATGTCGACAACTGTAATGACAGAGGCGCCACGACTTACGGCTACCGTCGACCCCAAGAGCCAATGTCATCGTAAGTTGCTAAGACGGCTAACGCAGAACGAGGATGATCACCCCGACGATCTCTGAGGAAAAGAGACATATCCAGAGACAAGTCCAGGAACAAGTCCAGGGAAAATTCCAAGGACAAGTCCAGGGACAAGTTCAGGTCCAGATCACAAAGCTGCCCCCGCGCGAAGACACCCAGGCATGATGGGAATGAACCAGCACCAAGCGGCCACGAACTGAAACTCAGCTCACCAACCCAGTCATCGGGGACAGCGAAGACCAGAGGGACTACTGTCACGGGTGGACCCGAAACACAAGCGCCGAAGGTAAGCTGGGCTGAGCGGCTTTCCATCCGTCCTCCCTCACATACCCACATCGCCACCTTTCCCCCACTCCCTACAACACCGACGCGCAACTCACCCACAGATCAGCTCCCTGCTAAGAGCAACTTCGCCACTACTGCGCAGGTACGAGAAATGATCGACGACATATCCCGAACACTTAGACATGAGATGAGGACATTGGTCGACGAAGTGGCACGCTCGCTAAGAGAGGAATTGCATCAACAAAAGGGCGAGCTGCAACAAGATAGGCAACGGTTCAAAAACGATATGCAACATGACAGAGAGCAACTTAAACAAGAACTTCAACAATACAGGCAGGAGTTTCAGGAAGAACTCAAAAATACCCTTCAATCTATGTTCGCGGATCTCGCCAAAGAACTTAAGCAACAGATACAAGACGAAAAGCAAGCAATCCCCTACGCCAACACGCATAGTCGCAGCCGGACGAGCCCGCAGGATACACGTGATGATACCCGAGTACACCCATACACACGCCCTCACCCTCAAACTAGCTCGCAATAAACCATGGCTACACATTAAAAGGAAGTACAGACAGAACCGATTCGACTCTGGCAGTGGAACTGTCGCAGTTATAGACAGAAACGCGGAAGTCTCACGCAATTCATACAGGCACAAGCACACATACCGGATATATTGGCATTGCAAGAAACATACGTGGAACCAAAATTAGCAGGTTACACCAGTTTCGTCTACACAGGCTCCCAAAACACTCCTATTAAAGCGGCGACACTGGATTCAAACAAAGTAACGGTAATAGACCATACGCTCAGCACCGAACGTATACAGCACGTGCTGACTGAAATCGTACCTGCGGATAGAAATAAGTCCAGCCTCTTTGTACTCAACGTCTACAGTGCTCCCAGAGAACGGACAGACTCTTTTGACCGACTTTTCACATACGCTGTAAAGGAAGCAAAGGAAAGGCTAATTATTTTAGGAGACTTTAACTCAGCCTACCCTACATGGGGTTATCAGACATAAAACCCAAAGGGCCGGCGGCTAGCTCTAACGATTGCACAGCAAGGCTTGACCATCCAAACTGACCCCACACAGCCGACAAGGGTGGGCAACAGTGTCAGTCGGGACACGTGCCCGGACCTGACACTCGTCAAAGATCTAAAGTACCAGGGATGGCGCAACCTAGGCGAGACCCTAGGCAGTGCCCATAATATTATAGAAACTGAACTTATCGCAGCGCGAACGAAAATCAAAGAGCGCAAAGTAAAAAATTCCCCGCATTTCCCCGAGGGGAAGAATGTGAAAGTGCGAATGCACGAGTTGAATTTGCGCGGTTCGGTAATTTTCGCGAAAGAGAGATCACACACACACACACAACTACAAAGAAAGAAAGATGCATTTATTCACAGACACCTATTTGTGTTGTCGTTGTACTTGATTGCTAGAGCGGATCTCAGCTTTCAAATTTCGTGTCAGTACTCCTTTAAGCAGGTGCATTAGCCCTTCTCACGCCCGATTCTTGGCCAATCCCCCACGTGGGTATGTGCCATGTCAGCGGCCAGGCAGCGCGCGCCCATCTCCCCCCGTTGCCAAGGAAGACGAGGAGATTCTTGGCCAATCCCCACGTGGGTATGTGCCATGTCAGCGGCCAGCTGCGCGCGCCCATCTCCACGTGCGCGGACATCGCCGGTGGACGCAGGTTCAGGGTCGCTGAAGAAGTGCATTGCACTTAAAATAACCGACTGGGACTAAATCCGCGAACTGCGCGAGCTCCAACGTGATAACGAGCCAGGCGAGGATAAAACAAATGGAGTAACTCTTCAGGAATGGGTCCGTCAGCTCAAACAGACCTAAACGAAACAACCAAAGTCATAGATACGTCCCCGGAGCACCCAGATGTAGACCAGCACTTGATGCACTTCTAGGATGCCCGCAACAGCCTGCCAAAACCATGGCGAAGGCAAAAACATAACAGAAAGCTCAAGCAGCGAATAGCCGCAATAACAGCACAAGCAGAAAATTACGCAATGGAACTGACCCGAAATAATTGGAAAAACTGCGATCGCATGCAGGGATCCCTCGGCACGGCTAAAACGTGGGCGCTGCTTAGAACCCTTATTGATCCCAATCAAACAAAAGCAACGATCATCAAAACTCTTCAAAAGATTCTGAGACAGACACCCGGGGACGAAGCAGCCATTATCGAGGAGCTAACGATCACCTACTTAGGCGCTGGCGCCACACCGTCCTACAAAGACTATCCACACGCGGAGACCACGGATTTAGACAGGGACATAACAGAGCAAGAAGTCAGAGCGGCACTCCACCGGATAACAATAAACACTGCGCCGGGAGCAGACGGCATACAATCATCATCATCATCATCATCACCAGCCTGTCTACGCCCACTGCAGGGCAAAGGCCTCTCCCAGTCTTCTCCAATTACCTCGGTCCTGTGCCAACCGTGACCAATTTATCCCCGCAAACTTCTTGATCTCATCTGCCCATCTAATTTTCTGCCGGCCCCTGCAGCGCTTGCCTTCTCTAGGGATCCACTCTGTTACCCTTAACGACCAGCGGTTATCTTGCCTTCGCATTACATGCCCTGCCCACGTCCATTTCCTCTTCTTAATTTCTACCAATATGTCTTTAACACCAGTTTGCTCCCTGACCCACTCCGCTCTCTTCTTGTACCTTAATGTTACACCTAGCATTTTCCGCTCCATTGCCCGCTGAGTCGTTCTCAATTTAAGTTGAACCCTCTTAGTCAGCCTCCAAGTTTCTGCCCCGTAGGTGAGTACCGGTAATATGCAGCTGTCATACACTTTCTTCTTCAGCGACAATGGTAGGCTGCTATTCATTATCTGGGAATGTCTGCCATATGCACCCCACCCCATTCTGATTCTTCTAATTATCTCTGCCTAATGGTTGGGATCTGGGGTCACAACTTGGCCTAAGTAGATATATTCGCTTACCACTTCCACTGCCTCGCCACCTATCTCAAACTGCTGTGCTGTCCCGAGGTTATTGATCATTACTTTAGTTTTCTGCATATTAATTTTCAGGCCCACGGTTCTACTCTGTTCGCCCAGTGCAGAAAGCATGCTTTGCAATTCGTCCCCCGAGTTACTTAGCAACGCAACGTGGTCAGCAAATCTGAGGTTACTGAGGTATTCTCCATTAACCCTTACTCCCACCTGTTCCCAATCCAGCGTTCTGAATATTTCTTGTAAGCATGCTGTGAATAACATTGGAGAGATTGCGTCTCCTTGTCTGACACCCTTCCTTATAGGTATTTTACTGCTCTCCTATGGAGGATGATGGTAGCTGTGGACCCATTGTAGATATCCTCTAGTATTCTTACGTATTGCTCATCTACCCCCTGGTTCCGTAATGCCTGAATGACTGCTAGGGTTTCGACCGAGTCAAATGCTTTCTCATAATCTATGAAGGCTAATATAGGGGTTCATTATACTCAGCGCACTTCTCTATCACCTGATTGATCGTGTGAATATGGTCCATTGTTGAGTAACCTTTACGGAACCCTGCTTGTTCTTTAGGTTGACTGAAATCTAAGGTTGCAGAGATTCGGTTAGCGATTACCTTGGTAAATACCTTGTAGACGACTAACAGTAAGCTGATCGGCCTGTAATTTTTCAAGTCCATCATGACGCCTTTCTTATGGATTAGGATGATGTTCGCGTTCTTTCAAGATTCCGGTACCATTGCGGTCTTTAGGCATTGCGTATACAGGTTTGCCAGTTTTTCAAGTACAATTTCTCCGCCATCCTTCAAGAGGTCTGCTGTTATCTGATCCTCACCAGGTGCTTTGCCCCTTTCATTTCTTTCAAAGCCTTCTTTACTTCTTCGGTCGTTACTGGTGGGATGTCTATCTCCTCTGAACTACTGTCTCGTTCGGCATAATCCTGTATGTCCCGGCTACTGTACAGATCTCTATAGAACTCCTCGGCCACTGTGACTATTTTATCCCTATTTGTGATGACATTGCCTTGCTTATCCTTAAGTGCATACAGCTGATTTTTCCCCACGCCAAGAGGTCTCTTCGCTGCTTTCAGGCTACCTCCGTTTTTTACAACGTATTCTATCCTCTCCATATTATACTTCCGTATGTCAGCTGTCTTCCGCTTATTGATTAACTTCGAGAGCTCGGCTAGTTCTATTCTGTCAGCTGCGGTAGAGATTCTCATGGTTTGCCGTTTCCTGATTAGATCTTTCGTCTCCTGTGAAAGTTTACCAGTATCCTGTCTAGCCATAGTGCCCCCGACTTCTACTGCACATTCCGTGATAATGCGTGTAAGGTTGTCGCTGGCTTCCTGTGTCGTAAGCTCGGCTTCCATGTTAAGGGCGGAATATCGGTTCTGCAGCGCGATCCTGAATTCTTCTACTTTATGTCTTACTGTTAGCTCATTTATTGGCTTCTTTCGTACTAGCTTGTTGCGGTCCCTCCTCAAATCTAGCCTAACTCGAGATCTTACCATACGGTGGACAATATCGTCTTCTAAAAAAACTCGACGACAGGTCAATACAGGAACTAACCCCCTATTATCAATACCACTGGCAGGAGGGAACGCTACCACAAGAGTGGCGCCACACAGATATAACCATGATACCGAAACCGGGCAAACCACCGTCCCTAAAACAACTGCGGCCCATCTCCCTCACGTCGTGCGTGGGAAAGTTACTTGAGCCTATCGTCTTAGCCAGACTGCAACCATACCTAGACGAACACGCGCCACTGCCGCACACAATGGTTCGGTTTCGACCGGGGTTATCCACACAGGATGTACTAATACAAATTAAAGAAGTTATTGATCGAATTAACAGCACAAAAACGAAAGCCATACTAGCTTTAGAACTTAAGGGCGCTTTCGACATTGTGGCCTACGACCTTATACTCGACAACCTCGCAGGAACCAAGTGTGGCCGAAGAACGTACAACTACGTACGAGCATTCCTCAAAGATCACACAGCAACAATAGGGGTGGGGAACATTCGCTCAGACACCATCCCTCTAACATGAAAAGGCACGCCACAGGGGCCTGTTCTTTCTCTGATGCTGTTTAACTTAGCGATGAGCCGACTGCCCCCTTTCTAGATGCCATTCCCGGAATCAGACGCACTGTACGCGGATGATATTACCATCTGGGCCTCCAGCGGCTCTGGTGGAGAAATACAAGACGCGTTACAGGAAGCAGCGAACGCCACCCAACAGTATGCAAGGGCCGGGGTACTAACCTGCAGCCCACAAAAATCAGAACTGCTCACAGTCAGAGAAGGCTGCCGGAAGACACACCCACCGCCCGCAATTACGGTGACTGTCGAGGGCGAGCCAGTTAACAGAGTAGGCAGGCTACGGTTGCTAGGGCTGCATGTGCAAACGAACGCGAAGGCCACGTACACCTTGGGACTACTGAAAAAACAAATTAATCAAATAATCCACATGATCCGAAGGGTAACCAACCGCCGCCACGGTCTTAAAGAAGCGGACGTACTACGCAACGTGCAGGCTCAGATCATAAGCCGCATAACCTATCATGTACCGTACCACCGACTTACCCAGGCAGAGACTAAGCAGCTGGACACCCTAATTTGCACCGCCGTAAAGGCGGCGACAGGCATCCCTGTCTACGCTTCAACGAACCTGTTATTACGATTGGGCCTACATAATACCACGATGGAATTAATCGAAGCACAAAAAATCAGAAAATTAGAAAGATTGAAATGCACCCCCCGAGGGAGACACGTCCTCCGACAACTAGGGTACTCGACGTCTGAACTTGTTCCTCGCGAACTCAAACCAATACCCCCGGAAGTTAGAGCGAGAATAAAAGTATCACCCATACCCAGAAATATGCCCAGAAAATCACCCCGGCAGGCGTGCCGCGCGGGCTAAGGCCTTGCATCGCATATACGGCAGTAACCCCGACACCCTCTATACGGATGCAGCAGACTATCCAGCCATAAATGCCAAGGTGGCAGCGGTAGACGACTGGAGGGGTGAGACGATAACGTCAGCCACCATACGCTCCGGGAACAGCACGGAAGCGGAAGAGTGTGCAATAGCACTCGCTATCAGCACTCGCCCTTCAGGGAACCCAATAAATATTATATCCGACTCACAAGAGACATGCCGAAATTATGCGAAAGGACGTATCACCCCGACCGTTTATCACGTCCTGCAGCGAAACCGACAGATTCCACCAGTCCGTCTAATCTGGACACCTGGGCATGCGTTTTACATAAAATCAACATTGTTTCATCCCCTTTGTGCCCCTCGTGCAGTGTGGCTGGTGACATTGATCACTTCATTATGAACTGCTCCAAAACCAACCCTGAGCGGAACGAACTTTTTTCGTGATCTCCAGAAGTTAGGAGTGCCCCATGCTACATCGGAGGACATTATTTTTCCTGGGGACCACTGGATTGTGCGAAGAGATGTGTCTCATCTCCTACTCGGATTCTTGCAGTCCACAGGACTAAGTGAGGTGTGGTGACATTGCGTGTCTGTTATTTTAGGACTAAGTGAGGTGTGATGACTTTGAGAGCTTTGATAAGGTATTGGGGACGATTAGGCGGAGCAATAGCCGGCAGCTATGCAAGTCTAAGTCCGCCTTATTCAACAATACTTACTTACTTACTTTCCCTGGCAATGAACGCGTTCATGCGGTAGCCCGAGGCCTCACCCTCTGGGCGCCAGCGGAAGACCAACCCAAATCAGAGAAGACAGAAAGTATCTGTCGGGCGCTTCGACGCACGAACTGGCGCGGGCCCCGGGACGAGCAGCACAGAAATTGAACGCACGTGTCGCTCGGCGCCTTGAAACTCCGCGCATCCCGAGCAAGGCCGCGCCTGCTCGCACCGGATGCGCTAATGGCCACCACATGGGGTTGGACCCCCACGAAGGACTCGCTTTTCCCTCTTCCCTAGCCCCCAGCGTCAGGGTGGAGGGAAGATGAAGACAAGGAGACGACATCAAGAGACGCGGTCCGAACGCAGGAGAGCTCGGCCCGTCGTCTTCGAGCTCCGCCTGAGCACTGTTTCTGAGCCGCCCGCCGGGCTGTAAATAAATGTACAGTTTGTATCGGAGGCTGAGTTTGTCGGTTGAGGATACCCGGGGTCAGATCCTCAGCGCTACTGCGGCTTGGAGGAGAAGCCCCGGGGAAAAGAACATCACGAAGATAACTGTATCCCACTCCCATACACACATATACTACAACACTACAGACTCTCCCGTAGGACACTTCCTCCGCCACACGCGCAACTCACCCGTGTGGAAGCCGCTGCATGGCGCCAGCTACAAACTAACACGTTTCCTAGCCTCTCGCTCCGGCACACATTCTACCCTACCATGTACCCAGAAAGATGCCCATCCTGCGGAGGACACCCGAACCTGTACAAATCCACATGGGAATGCCCCAAACCCCCGACCCAATTGCCTATACCCAGCCCCTCCCCCTCCGGATGGGAAGCCGCTCTTCCAGCTAGCTAGCTCAGCCTTGGACGACCAGCGCGTACTGATCGACCGGGCAAGACGGATCGCAGCAGCAAATGGGGCCCTGGACTAAGGGCACCACCCTCTGAGAGCTAAATAGTCTGATTTTATAATAAAGTTTTCTACTACTACTATTGTATTGTATAAGCTATAACACGCACACGAAAGGAAACAGGTAAAATTGATTTACATATCAGGTGCAACGTAGTGATTTCTCAATTGTTTTCTTTAGAGAATTATAGTTGCAGCATTCTCAAAAAAGAAAGAAAAGACAATGAAAAATAAAAAGGAATGACGAAAAGCGTCATACATGTAAACGGTAAATCTGAACTTAAGAAAAACAAACGCTCTTTCTTATGAATAGATCTCTTATTTGGTCGGCCAATGTTCTCATGGAGACATTAAAGTCGATGTGATCAGTTTGTTTAGGACTATAATGGTTTGATATAATAACACTTGTTCTCAATAGTTTGTTCTGGCTCTCGTAGTATGCTTATTTGAATGTCTTAAGGAATAGTACGTCTCGTCGCGTTCGTTGCCTACGAGCTGTGTCATATTTTTATGGATAGTTTGAAGCAGTTTAAAGTGATAAATCTGGTCCGCTCGAAACATGCAGTATTGACCGAATTGTGGAGCCGTTCGCAGGTCACTGAGGTAGCCTTTGTAATTAACAGAAATCCTTGGTATTCTTTTCTTCTAATTAATGAAATTTTTGTAATTTTGACCGTATGTAGTTCCCCATACAAGTGCACCGCAACGTAACTTAGAGTAGAAAAGGGATGTTATACATCTGTCTTTTTAACCAAATTGGAATACCGTGCGCGATTTAGTACGACATTCCAACAGTTCGGGCCTGTTCATTGCTTAATCGCGAAATGCGAGTGTTCCAGTTAAATTTTCGTTGAAACTTGTTCCTGGAAATTTTTCTTGTTCCCAGAAAACTTGTTCCTGGAAAATTTGTAAGTTTGTTTTCTTCCCTTTTCCTACCTTTATACACCGGAGTCACTCATGCGACCTTTAATTCCCAAAGAAAAACACCTGTACTTAATGTTAGGTTTATTAGGTGTGCTAGAATTTCACTAAGATTGGCCACTAATTTGATTGGTTCTGGCGCAATCTCACCAATTCCTGCAGCTGTGCTCTTATGTAGTTTTTTATTAGACAACAAACATCTGCAGCACTTGTTGGGTGAAACAAAAATTGCGGCAATTAGTGTTGGAACGGTAAAATTTAGAACACCGTCCGTTGGGTACCTTGTCGCATTTACGCAGTGTTCATTTATAACGTCTGTGTGGTCTGAGCCGCAAAGTGTTGTATCGCCTCTGATTATTTCTTTCGGCTGGCACGTCGGCTTTCCAAGCTCTGTTTGTTAATTTGTTCACTACGCACAAAAATTCATCTGTTTATCTTTAATATTTCATAAATATTTCATATTTCATAATCTAATGTCTTCATAACAGCTCGCTTTTGCCGCCTTTAATTTTTTGTTGAGCGCATTTCGATATTTCTTGAATTCTGTTAATATATCCGAGTTGCGCATGCGCATGAAAGCATAGTAGATCTCACGATGTTTCGCGATTTACTTTTGCAAGCCTCGGTCGTTTCACGGTTGTCGGGACTTCTTACACTTTATATCTGCTGTAGCATGTTTTGTGAATGCAGTGTCATAGCATACCTGCAATATTTGTATGAATATTTCATACGCAGTCTTCAGGTCACGTTCTTCGTAAACTTCATTCCAATCTAGGTCTTCCATCATGGTGTGGAAATGTTTCATTGTTTTTACGATTATTTTTAGGCGTATCTTTAGGTGGTCGCTATTTCACGACCTATCGTATGACGTACAAACGTAACAGAGAATTGGGAGATGGTCGCTAATACCACATAAAAAAGTTCTAACATCGATACCCGATTCGTTCAGGTTCGAAATACATACATCTATTTCTATTGTGTTGCACATCAAGACAAGCTCCCACCCCTTGAGTTTAGGACTCTCCCCAGGTATGCATTTTAGCTCCAATTTTGTTTAATTTATACTTAACGACCTTCGCAGCTCATGTTCCCTCAGCCATACCTGCATTACGCGGAAGACACTCTGGAAAAATTATCATGGTGCGCCATCAGTGTATTTTCATCATTACTCTAAATAAATGATACCCTGGTTGAGTGACAACATTATCAAAATAACATCGAAATAACTGGACTTTTTTTTAAATCCAGTGATGTAATTTATTCAACAAGTTCCAATTACTCTGCACATGGTTCTGCCATGTTTTGTAGACTATAATTAGACAAAAGTTGGAAGTTCTTTTTAAAAATTCACTCCACAGGTAGCATTTACGGCAGTGGCATAGTGTGCGTGCAATATGGATTTTCTTAAATTCTACAGCTATAATCCTGAAATGTGCAGTTTTTAAGTGCGAATGCACTTCTTAAGCGACCCTGAATCACGCGTCCACCGCCGTCCGTCCGTCCGCACCACATACCCACTTAGGGCGATTGGCCAAGAAGAGTTCCTAATTTCTTTAGCACATACCCACTTAGGGCGATTGGCCAAGTAATCTGAATCACGCGTCCACCGCCGCCCGTCCGTCCGCACCACATACCCACTTAGGGCGATTGGCCAAGAAGAGTTCCTAATTTCTTTAGCACATACCCACTTAGGGCGAGTGGCCAAGAATCGGGCATGAGAAGGGCTAATGCACCCGCTTAACGGAGTACTGACACGAAATTTCAAAGCTGAGATCCGCTCTAGCAATCAAGTACAACGACAACACAAATAGGTGTCTGTGCATGGCACATACCCACGCTGGGGATTGGCCAGGAATCGGGCGTGAGAAGGGCTAATGCACCCGCTTAAAGGAGTACTGACACGAAATTTCAAAGCTGAGATCCGCTCTAGCAATCAAGTACAACGACAACACAAATAGGTGTCTGTGAATAAATGCATCTTTCTTTCTTTGCAGTTGTGTGTGTGTGTGTGATCTCTCTTTCGCGAACATTACCGAACCGCGCAAATTCAACTCCTGCATTCGCACTTTCACATTCTTCCCCTCGGGGAAATGCGGGGAAATTTTTTTCCTGATATTTACAAGTATTAACTTGTAAACAAATACCGTAAAAAATAACTTCGGTGTTATTATTTGGAGAAGTACTCATTGGAGACATAAACAATCCAAAATTGTCGTGGCGGTTGGAACGCACAAGACCAAAATAACAAAGAATAGTCTAAACGAGAAAACAAGGTACGACCTGAATGCATAATTCCAGCGCCCACTTATGGGGTGGTAACTTGGTGATGTGGGAATGAAGCGCTCCTGAGGGAACTCCCGTCCGCCAAATGCGTGATCAGCCTAGAACTATTAGAGGAAAGAAAAGGCCACACGGCAGAGGCAGGAAGGATAATCAAGAGAACCGCCTAGGTTAGGATTGGTTAGGAATGGCTAGGGCTGGCTGCTCTACACTTGCAGAAGGAAAACAGATAATTACACGAGCGAGGAACTGTAGGGCAATGAAATGACTCGGGAAATGTAAGGTGAATGAAGCAACACGAACAACAGAGAGAAATAAATTAAGCCAGACGAAGTCGTTGGAGGCAGACACGTAAAGCACGCCACCGAAGTCATTACTTTTGTTCACGCATAGCTGATAGAAAAAAATTCTGCAGATATTCAGAGAATTGTCTACTAATACGTAGCATTCTTACGCCACTTGTGTTCAGTGTGAGTTCTTTACAGCGAATTTTTTTTTTGTTTTTATGTCCGACGAATTATCTCCATTTGCGCTATTATTACGGCTACAGGTGGAACCTTGGTAAAATCTTCATTATTGTCGAAATGCAGGGCGTTGTGCGGTTTGCCATTTTCCGGATTTCTCTCAAAATTTTTCTTATTTTTTTAGTTCTTCAAATTTTTGTTCGACGATTTATCTCCAGTTACGCTATTATAACGATTACACTTTGAACTTTTGGGATATCTGCACTATTGCGAACATTCAGGGAGTTACAGGGTTCGCCAGTTTTCTGATTTTCTTTTCTTTTTTTGTGTTTTAAAATTTTGTTTGACTTCAATACCTCCATTCGCCAGTTTCTGTTTTTTTCGAATGTAAAAATTTTGTTTGACTGGTAAGACTCCACTTGCATTATTGTGGTATGCAGGGCGCTGTGCGGTTTGCCATTTTTTGCAACATTTTTGTATTTTTCTTAATCTGTAGTTTTTAAAAAATTTGTTCTACCAATTGTCTCCATTTACGCGAACTTGCGCGAAATCTGCATTACTGTGGGAATGCAAGGCGTTACACAGTTCGGCATTTTCCGTTTTTTTTTATTTCACTAAATTTTCTAGTTTTTCAAAATTGCGTTCCACCAATTATCTCCATTTACGCTATTATAACGATTACAGCTTAAACTTCCACGGTATCGGCATTTTTGTGGAAATGCAGGGCGTTGCACAGTCACGGCTCAGCCAAGAATGCTACGCATTAAAAAAACGAATTAAGCCTTCCGCAGGCTTTTGGATTAAGTGACGGGCCGCACGCGTGTGTCCCGGAGCTGCTTGCACCACAAGCAAACGATTATTTATTTTACTTAAGTAGGGTACCGTCGCCTTTCTCGCGCAGAATGGACGCAGTTGAGTAAGAGGTGTTCAATCGTCTAATCGGTGCCACATAGTATCGAGATGCGGTGCTAGCCATGGGGATAGTGAAAGATAAAGTTACAAGGACAAAGTAGCGTCACGGTTATGTGCAGGAAGCTAGCGTCATGGAAGTGATCAAAAGACGGGTCAACGAAGCAGGTAGTGTACCAAGACATACAAAAAGACGCAGAAAGGGTACATAAGAAAGTGGTAGGGGAGTACATTCGGGAAAATTGAAACCGAATAAGACGTAGCAGAGGAGGTTAAAGTCACTTATATAGGCCTTCTCTCCGCTTTGCTGACGAGGACTTAGATCAATAAAGTTATTATATTGAGTTAACTCAATAAAATTAAATAAGTAAAGCGTATTTACATCCTGTTAAAGGCATCGTCTTTGTGGTGCATATATTTTATTATATAGCTATCATTTGCGGGAGGACCCCCAAAACAACTTTTTTTATCCAGCAAACATTTCGCAGAAAGCAGTCGTTTTTGTTCGCTAACAAAAGAGTAGTGGTATTGGTGTTAGTACTACTACTGCTACTACTGCTCCTACGACTACTGCTGCTACTACGTAGCAATACAGCGACTATTTCCGGTAGTAGTAGTATTAGTAGTAGTAGTAGTGGTAGTACATTTAATCTAGAAAAAGAGGACTCTGTTTTAATTGAGAAAATGACCATTAGACAATGGGGAGGATGATAAGTACAAGGGAAAAGTATTATCTCTGGAAGCAGTTTTTACAGATGAAGTAAGGAGATTCTTTTTCTTGGGAAGGGCACCGAGCTACGCAGTGTAGTCATTTAGTCATGTAGTCAATGACTATTTACTTAGGAACACTGCGAATGCAGTGTTCCTGAGTAAATGGCTATTTTACGGACAATTGAAGGCAAGTTGTCTCGAATCTGCACTGGAGATTTAAGGTTTCACAAAATTTTGAGGGGTGTGAAAAAAAAAACAAGTTTTTGTGTTTTTTTTTCAGGAAAATATAAAAAAAATTAAAAAAGGCGATTCCGTACAGATCTATAAAAAATTCGACATACTTCTTAATGCGGAAGCCTTAGTTGTCTCATCAAACGCGAAAAGTTACCGTGGTAGCTGGCGACTGCTCAAATGAAACCACACTACGGCCGCTGTAAAAAGAAGTAAATGAAATATGCATAGAAACTTATTTTAGCTCCAATGGGATTTGAACCCGGGTCGCGAAGAGCCGCAGCCAAGTGTGGCAACTGCAGCCCTAACCCTGTACCGTGCCAAGATGCATCAAGAATTATCCGGATACGTGCCGCATGACAGATGAACGCGGCGGCACCTCAAACACTATGCATCAGTGAAGAAGTGTTCGATAATCGCTGGTTTGCGCCTTCAAATCACTTAAGAGACTTAACCGCCCCATAATTTTCTCTGTTAACACTAAAACTTATATATTGTTACATGTTGCGTCACAAACGTGTCAGCAGAGCTTCCGCACTCAAAACCTGCGCACAATTTCACGTCAAGGCGCTGATCTCTGAAAAGCGTTCCCCTCATTTCAGATTGTTCGCATCACAACAAATTTAACCGGAGAAGCTTTGTTTTTTTAGCGTTATCCCGGTTGGAAAAAAACCAAAAGAAATAAGTTTTTTTTTGTATGCCTTTTTGTTTTGTTTTTGTTTTCAAACGCGAACGTCTTAAACCTGGACTATACCTTTTCACAAGCATAAGGCTATCAACTACCCCGGCCTGTTAGCCTCACATACCCAGAACTTCCCGCCCTCTGCATCTATCACACCCTAAATGTTGGTCACGTACGATCTTCGAGGCTTGAACTCTGTGCTATCTTATATTCCATCAATTCTTAAGCCACGCCTATGGCGACATTATGGCGGCCCATGTTCGCATCATCCATGATTCATTTGAAATCCTTCAGGAATTACGAGCACATACTTGCACACTTAAGTTTTTTACACCTTTTTTTTTGGCCAAAAAGGGTATAGCATAAGTGGAAAACGGGTGTTGGCAGGCAATTACACCTTTTTTTCTCGGAACTCAACACCCTTATTCGTGGCTCTGAATCCTTTTTGTGTGAAAAAAAAGGTGTTGACCAACTTCTACACCCTTGGTTTTTGGTAGGGTGTTGAAAAGGTGTTCAGCTGTTGATTGATTAAGGCCATGCACGCATGTATATTTGCATTGCGAAACACGAGACGTCCCCTCATACCATCCTCCCTCCTCGTAAGAAATATTCAAAAGCAAAAAAAGAATGTTCGTCTGCAATTACCGCTTGTTTCTATATACGGTGCCCCTCCCGGCGCGCGTTTAGCTTTGGCACGTGAAACGTCAATTTGAACTCTTAAACTTAAAAAAAGATTATATATACACACTAAACTGAGACCAACTTTAGTCGGATTTTACAAGGCTTTTGCAGTGTGTCCCCCACACTGACGGCGGATTTAAGGGAGAAGCAAGCTAGGTTGACCACCAGCTCCGCGGTTTCCGCAGCCTTGCACCACTAGTGCAAGCTGTGGATTTTTTTTTTTTGGCGTTTCAGTGTCACAAAAAAACTGGTACCTTTAAAATGGTAGTGTTAGAGGCGCGCATCCGCATGCGCCCCTTGTGCTCACACTCGGACCCGCTCCAAAGCCAGCTTCCCTGTCATAATACCCTATCTGTGGGGGTGCACCCTTTACAGGCGGCGCACTTCTTTGTCTTTTTTCGCTAACGCCACTAAATCTAGTTCAAGCTTAAACACCTTCCCAGGTGTAAATTCTGTCAATTCATATTGTTTTAAACATCGTGAGGTAGAAAAGAACCCCCGCTTGCGGAAAATGTTCAGTCCCCCCGTGTAAACGAGCATAAAATACCTGCAAATTCGGAGGTCTTTCAACCCATTTTCCTTAGTTGGCGGTCGTTTCTTACACCCTTTTTCTACACCGTTTTTCTTTACGCCTTCTTTCTCAGTTTCCAACATCCTTATTTGTAGCTTTACACCCTTGTGGGAAAAAGGGTGTTGAAATAACGAACGCCCTTTTGGTAGGTGTTGAAAGTATGTGGAATAGGTGTTTGGCATTTAACAAAATTCTATGACTTATTGGACATAATAACTACCTCACGATCAAAAAGTTTTTGTTAATCCGTATGTTCCTTTGTACATGCTCAGATTAAAATGAATATTTCCAATATAAGCGCTTTAATAACTGATTTTCGCGACATGCCAACCGACTCTATCGGAGGGCTTTTCTCTGCTGGATATAAAAACAAGAAGAGAATGTGCACTTTTAAGCATGTACTCGCTGTCCCCGCGCATCCTGTGGGTTTGTCCAAGTGTGAGTTGTGCGTTTTGAATGTGTCCGCGTATGTCATGCTGTGCGCTCGGCCCATAGCATTGTCACGCATATCTGCACTACCCACACCGTTATTTTAGGGTGTTAAGCAAACATGCACCCTTTTTAAAGTATTCACACGAACACCCTTTTTTCATCCTTACACCCTTTTTTTAGCCAAAACACCTTTTAAAAGTGTGCGCCATGACACAAGATTTTTACACCCTTTGCGGCCAAAAAGGGTGTAAGAAAGTTTAGTGTGCATCTCGGACCTGTCATAAACGGGCAGAAACCCCTATGAACGTGTTATTCATTCAACCAAATGTTCCATCCGACAGGATCTGGGCACGCTTCATAAAATGATCCCGAAGAGAACATACAACTTCGCTCCATTCAAATTACTTTATCGTAGAAATAACGTTTAGGTGAACGTTCAACTAAAAAAATGATTTGGCATTTTTGCAGCCGCACTATTCCATAGGGGCGATTTTCCGTACAAGCCGGGCGAGCTTCCCAAGCGTTGTAGTCCCCCACAATGGCCGAGCGCCAGGCCGGGGAGTCGCTTCTACCAATTTTGCCCGTGGGTGCCCGGCGCCACCTAGTCATACGAACGCACATGGTGATTTCCAACGGCGGATTTGTAATCGCCTGTGGCAAGACATGCCGCCAGACTCTTCACCCCCCGGCAATGCGGTGTTGTAGAAGGCAGGGGGCCCCGCCAGATGGACAAGGGTCAGGGGCCCCTCACAAGGGTAAAAGCAGCTTTCCAGGCGTGAATCCCCCTTCCAAGGGTCCGCACTCGACCAGGGACGCCTGTACCCATTAACGAAACCGGTTGGTTCCCGGTGGTACCAGGATTCAAACCCGGTACGCCCCGCATACGAGGCGAGTGCTGTACCTCTGAGCCATCGCTGCGGTCGGAGTGTAAAAAGGACAACATAGGAATAGGTGGCGACTGAGCGGCTATCTTTCCTGCACGTGGCTTGTGACAGCATAAGGCAAAACACTTATAGTCTGGCTGATAGCTATAACTAGCAATGAAAATAAAAATGTAGGTTTGGGCGTGCAGTGGGAACTTGTTGTGGCGTGGCCCAAGGTCAAAGCAAGTTTATTTTGCCGAGATAATGAGATACCGATATGAATAAACAACAAATACCTACCCGTAAATATCATGATTCGGAGGTGAACACTGCAAGAGCCGAATAACAACTGATCGTTATGGCCTTTCCCTTAGCTACATCATGAAGTCCTTACGAAACCATATTTTGAGAGGGAAGCGGGTAATGTTATATCAACCCGTTTAAACAGTACTTCCTCATTGATGCCAGCAATGTGTGCCGTCGAACCATGACATAGTATAGTATATAAGCCTCCAAATCATTCACAGAAAGCTAAATTTTATGTTATCTTGCCGGTGCGCCCTATTTTGAAAGCCGACCACGCGCCATCCTTCCGTCAGTAACTTCCTCCTTTTCGTGACATCTTAAAGCTCTTTTCTCGTGGATGTTCCAGAAACTACCGCTGTCCTCTCCTTTCATCCTACACACTGTCTCTGGAGCTAATTCAAGTCCCAAACAGCATATCTCGGCCATGATTTTACATCGACCGAGTTAGTCCTGCGTGCGTACAGAGTGAACCCCAGGAGTTGCTTCGTTATGCCAAGACAGGAGCGGGCTACGCAGACGCCGAAACGCGACTCAACAGTGATGCTTGTTTTGCGAGAGACCCCGCCACTCCCTCGGCGCAGTTAAAAACGAGTCGGAAGCAGATGAAAGGTGCAAAACTTTTCCGCACTGCAGGGGCGGCGAGATGGCAGGGGAGTCGTCATTTCCGGGTTCACAGAACACCAGCGTGAACACGATTTGTCCATTAGGGCGGCGCCTCTCATGTGTTACGCTGGTGAGAGGGCGCCTGCTTCGGCCCCTTACCCTTGCCACCGACTGCGATTGCTTCTGAAAGCCCCCATCATTGCGGCGACGTGAGATGAGATGATCGCCTCACGTCGACGCTTTTTACTGCTTCGTTTCTGTGCGTCTTTCTACACTAGCTTTTTTTTTTCTCTTGACTTTTATTGTTTGTATTACACCAACCGGCCTTACAGAGAACGAAGAAAGGAAACTAGGTTGCCCTTCTCCCGTGCTTATGTCTCGATTTGTTACTGCCTTCTACTTCTTCTTTCTTCTTAGCATACGTATGATGTGCGCCATTCCGCAGCGGGGTCGTCTTAGCGTCGTTCTCTGTTGTTTGTTGGGCCTTTCTGTCTTTTCGCGCTTAGATTTCTCGCTTCAGCTACCCCATGTGCTCCGCGTACCCCATTTTCTTGGATGCGGGGCAACTAGCTGATCGGTAAGAATAATAAGTCAGATTCCAAAAAAAAAATATTCTTCATGCGTGAGTAATACGGCTAGGCTAATGCCCGATATTTGGTTTCGGTTCGGAACAAATGATCTGCTTTTGTGTACGTCCTCTCGATCCCCGCGCTGCTGATGAACACAAGTAGGAGGAGATCAAAGTACGGACTACCCTCGTTTATGCCAGGAGCATTACGCGGGGCGAATGTGCGACCTTTCTCCGCTTTTGTGCGGGAACGTTTAAACTCCAATAATTGCCCAAGAACAAAAGCAGGAGCAGGATCTGCATCCCGCTTCCCAGTCTGAACACCCATGCAGCTGCAAATCTGGCGCGTGTTCGGGTTAGTAATGCTTCCAAAATAACCGAACAGAGGTTTGCTTTGCTGCATTAATCTCGCAAATACAGATGAAACACAAAACGATACAAATTATATCCCAATTGACCGCAGAGCAAACTCTAAGCACAGAGCCAAGACCGACTTCCGAATGAGTACAGGCCAATCCCCACCGGTCGCTAGCTTGCAGCCGAACTGCCGAAAAATACGCAGCCAAGGGCAGAAGGAGTGCAGCATCTGTGGTCATCCTTAGGCTAGCGCGTGCATCTCGTAGTCTAAGACCCTAATTAAATCTGGAATGGCAAAGTAAACGAAAACTATGAGTCCGCTACTGGAGAGCGGAATTCCTTGTGGCAATGGAGCAGCGCTAACAGACTGCTTGCCACCAGCAACCAGCCAGAGGCTCAGGAAATCCGGAGACGACGTTACTACCTCGAGAGAGCCGTTGGGACTCTTGGCCCGAATCCGAATGGCCGCCACTTCCAGGGCCCTGTGAACATCGGGGCTATATTTTCCATCCCATCGCTTTTGCCTCGCTTGACTGACCCATGGCGTTTCTCGCAATGAATTCACTAACTGCATTGTGACATAAATTACAAAAAAAACGCAAGAAAACCAGCATCTAACTACGGCTTATTCGTGGCGTTTTAATCGGCAGTTGGAAAGGGTGCATGGCGGGAGGACCTCTAGAAAGACACCGTCAAAAACCTGGAAGAAAGTCCCCGCGGGTTTTTCTCGGACGAATCAAAGCACTGGTTCCGCAGGCCTATCGGAGGGGAAAAAAACGTGGGGTTGGGAACATAACCGACATTTGCGTCGGTGTTCTTCCTTACCAAAGCTATTATAGAGTACACACTTGCAATGGCGACCTATTGGAAAACAGTGAGGCAGATGGGTTATTCAAACTGTAAAGGGCTAAGTGCGAAAAAGGGTGTTGGGATCGGAGTGACTCTAAGCAAGGAGATCGCAGCTCATAACTTTCCAAGGATGGGGTACGAGTCTTTCAGACTTCGTCGCAAAATAAAGCCTCGTTTGTGTTATGACACGGTAAGGGGACAGTGATTCCTAATACTGCATGACGCGGTCGTGCCTAAGGCAAACAACTCTGTAAGCCATGGGACAAGGGACAGCTCCGCTTGCACAGAGCACAAGTTTTTTGTTCACTGATTCACCAACACATACTTTCCAGTTTTCTCGCAACCACACCCCTCTATTTTTACAAAACAAAATGAGGGGGCGGATTGGATTCACTGATCCAATGTACCATGGAGTACTGAGGAAAATGAAGACTCTTGGTTGCCCCAAGTAGAGACCTTGACATGAGAAGCCACTTGAGGTCTCATTCTCCGGACGCAGCGGCGACAGTCACAGCACCGTGTTCTTCATGAATCTTGGACTCTGGGTTGACGAAACGCTCAGCTACGACACCCTCCGCACGGTCCTTGCCGAAAGCCTGTAGTCATCACACGATGGGTCCGGCCGCCTGATGCTTTCTGCCGAGGAAAAAGGGCCCGAGAGGGAAACAAGAGGTGTGTAAAAAAGTACCAAACATCAATCAATCAATCAATCAATCAATCAATCAATAAATTTCAATCAATCAATCAATCAATCAATCACTCAATAATCAATCAATCAATCAATCAATCAATCATCAATCAATCAATCAATCAATCAATAAATCAATCAATCTATCAATCAATCAATCACAAAATAAACATGTACAAAAGCAAAATAGGCGTTACCGGGATATCTAAATTTTGAATAAACCCAAAGCAAGCATTCACCTTCAGTGAAAATTTCGCCAGATTGCTTGGAGCACTGTTAAACGCCATAGAGAAGTTTCTCCCGAAAATAAAGGATGTCAAGAAACACTGGACATGCGGAACTAAGGGTGGGTACACATGCAAGACTTCTGTAGTTTTAGTCCCTGCTTTCTTTCGCTTTCCCCGGGAGACAATTAACTTCAACTGCAACTTCAGGCTCTTAACAGTTCAACTTATGAACTTTCAAGCGCGTGGTATCTCGTCCCGAAATGCCATCGTCGTAAGTTTTCGCTTTCAAGTAAAATCTTTGTATTATTGCTCGTAATTGACCTTGACACCATATAAATGCGGCATGTCAGGAGGTCAGGCTGCCCTCGTCCGAATGCCTGTTGGCGCATTAAAGTGAAACTCGGATTCGCTGGATGGGGGTAAGTAGGCTGAAGCGTGTTCAGTGCTCAGAGGATGCATCGCTGGCCCCCAGGCGATTCACTGATGACCATGAAAACGATGGCATTTGGCGGTGCCTTGGTGTCGCAGCCTAACCCTTGATTAGGACGAGGTCCTTGAGGAGATCGCGCGTTGCTCCGGGAAGCAAAAGCTCGATGTTGTTCCCGTGGTTCTACATGGGTAATAATAGGTTTACTCTTGTGTCCACGTTTTACGCCTTTAAACTATTATTACCCATCAAGACAGAGAAGGCGCCACTCCTTCCGGGTGCTCCCCCTTCCGGGATACTCTCCTTCCGGGAAGGGAGAATTTCATCATCAAAGTAGAAGTAAGTAAACACGGTTGATGAAAGCCAGACAAAATGAGGGCAGGACGGCAAGGCAGTTCTCGAACCAGCTGGTGACGCTGCAGGGGCAAAGGAGGACCTCGGGATCGGAGAAGTGCAATTCACGATTGCCAGGGAATGTAGGACGCTTCGGTGGAGGCATGAAGACGTACACACTTTCGGCAACTGTGCGGCCGAAGCGGTAAGTTGCTTCAGGAACATTGGCGCTATGTGCGACAAAGGCTTTGCTACTTGCAAGGACAGGGTTAACTGAGCCGAGATGTTAGCACCTTAATATATAGGATGGGGTGGGCAGTTTATAGACATTTATTTATTCGTAACAGCCTCCAAGTCGTTGCGGACAATGGAGGGAGAAATTATTCCTCGGAGTACTTGCCGGCTGTGATTGCGGTCGGTATAGCACTCCCTCTCGTGATCCGAGCCTGCATGGACCGAAAGTGCGGCGTTCGATCTCGTTGATGAAGTTTTAGGTGTTGTCGATGGTATTCCTCTCGCACTGACCACGCAAATGCGAGCTGCACGAGCAAGATCGTGGCCCAGTAAAAAAATGGCCGCATATCTGCTCCCTTCACAGCAAATGTCGTCGGAAGACGATTGTCCTCTGCCTATTCTACAACTTTAATGTCTCTCTTCTCTCCGTCACCCACCTCACACTCTTTCCCTCTAATCTCACTTCTCCCACATTAGACAGTGCGGAGGTTTGCTCGAGGAATTCTATTTTCCCGCGTCCCCACTGCTCGCACTCCAGGTATTGGAACCTTTCGTGTCTCTTCGACTTAAAATCCCCCATGAGGTGTGAGCCCCGACGCGACTCCTTGTGTATTTTTGGGGTTCGAAATGTTGTTTTGGACACGCGTTTCTATGTTCTCGCACAAATATCAAGCACACATTTATTTGAAATCAAATGAATAATAGTTCAAATTGTGCATGGGTGTTTTGCTCTAATACGCCTAAAGTTTTCTTTTTGCTCAACATGTTGCCAAGTACGACGAATGTTTTCAGATTTCGTGGTTTGGAATTGTTTTGCCTATTTACACATCTCGTTCAAGGATTTTTAACTTTTGGCCGGATGGCTGAATCGAGGGGCAGACAGGCAGACATAAACTAAGTGAGGCTTGTGAAATGAAATAAATCAACCGGCCCACGCGAAGCGTAGCCGACAGACACAATTTTAAAGTAAATGTATTGCCGAAAAGGAAAAGAGATTTGTACCCCCCAAGGATGGAGATAAAAACAAAATTGGCAAGGCTACTGAAGCTTCAACACGGCCCGAAAAGGGAACGGGAAGAGTACCTGACCTCCCTGAGAGGTACGGAAGGGGTTATGAGAAATGGGATACCGAGTTTTTGCACTGATCCTTGGAAGTCTGACTGACCTTCCACCTCAGGATGGTAGCTCAGGCCTGATCTGCCACCTCAGAAGTTCAGGCCTGATCTGCCACCTTAGTAAGGGCATCAGACTATGCCAATTAGGAATTCTGCGGCCCCTGAAACGGGGTTGCCGCTAACCCACTGCTGCTCATTGCCGGATCCGACCGTCAGAGAGAGAGAGAAACCCTACACGGAGTGGCGACCTTGCCACTCCCCGACACCCGGTTTCACAGCCCGTCCTCAAAGTGGTCCCGGACCGTAGTGAGTTCTCCTCGATTCGGAAACAGACAGCCACAAAGACAGAGCAAAAGTTTTTTATCGTCTTCAAAAGAAATGAACTAGCTACCCGCCCCCACTCCTTATCCGCTGTGACGGCTGGGGCCACCTGTCGAAGAGTGCCAAGAGAAGTCCGCTGAACACTGCGGCCTCCGAGGACCGAATAGCTACCCCATCTTTTGTGAATCTTATGCGCGTGTGATGACCGATTTATTCCGATTATTAGACCTGCCGGGAGCTTGTCTGTGCTAGCGTTGCGCTCAGTCTGAAATCTGATGCTGAAGATTGGCACTGCTGACGGCACACATCTGGTACGCACGGTATCCATGATCGCACACTGATCGGTTCTTTAGCGAGCATTATCAAAACATTTGCCAGAATCTGCACACTCCTTAGCATTATCTGGTTCAGGCATGCTTGGAAGTACCTGGACGAGTTTGTTCAACCAGGTAATGTCTATAACTATTGTTTCATCTTTCAAAAAAAATTCCGCATCGATAACACCGAAGGAATTTCAGGAGGCGTTTTCCCTGAATCTATGAAAACCGACAATCTCTGATTTTAAGATAACGTTGAATATATGAAAACAGCTTTTCAGAAACCGAGCGACTTTTCAATGCAGTATTTTCTCAGTGACACCAGAAAAAATAAAGCTGACCATTATCCCTGGCGTTGATGAATGCACACCTCCCACGTCTTAAGAAGTCTACTAAATATTCACTTTTTAAGGTTTCTTCTGCAGAAGTAGCTAAGGAAGCGCACACCGCAGATTATCACTAGTATTTTCAAGGTACTCTCGGTTTCCTTGACCACCCCGTGCAAAGCGTAAACGGTCGCGCGCATTTTCCGCCTTGCGTTTCCTGGACCGCAACGAACGCTCGCTTAAGGCGGAAAACCGCACATAACGTAACTGCCCATTTCCTTCAACAACTTCAAGAGTTAATCGCATGCTGCTGGAAGAGCTGGGATGGAGCTTGTCTTTATTTGTCCATTCCTTCCGTAAAGTAGCTTCGTATGTCTTCAGCAAAGTTTCATACAGTCAGTTATATTGTTTTGTGCAACTGGCCTAATCGCAAGCATTGTTGGTATAAAGCCGTTGCAAACTACGCGCCCCAACAAACACAGAATTATTCATGCCATTCGCACCAAAGACACTTGCTGTAACAGAGAATAAGAAGAGTAAGAAAGAAGAACCGCTCTCATATTGAAAATTAAACACGGAAAATTCAGAATCCTAATGAGAAGATGAAGCAGCGGTAAGAAAACGGTCCTCCGATGGATATACATACCATGAAACGTTCGTTCACCATTGCCTATGCGAACCAGATATGGGCTTCTGAAATTGTTTTTCCGGGGACATGAATTATACCTGCGTTTCCAGTACGGCTGGGGAACTGAGGATGGGGTCTATTATTACAGCAAACTATAGGTGGAGAGAGAGAGGGGGAGGTCCAGTAGTCATTCCCAGCGGTCACTTTTTATTATTTTTTATTTAAAAAACCCTAAAGGCCCTCCGGGGAGGTATTACATAGCGTAAGGGGGGTTACACTGGTGTCATAATAAACTACAAAAAGAACTAATAAACACAACAACTAAAAAGGCAAAAAAATTACATCGCTAGAGTGGAAACAAATAGGAAAAATTCAGTAGAAACAATAAGAACAGCATTGGTACAGTAACTGAAATGAGCTACGCAGAGTATTACTACACTAGCTAGCTACAATACGCTAGCTACAATACGGATAGGCTGCGTGCTGATGCAGAGGTTTTTCGAACTTTGCGCACAAAACTGCATTTAACAGCGTCAGTTGCAGCGTCCAAAACTGCCCTAGCTGAACCCTCTTTTTCATGCAGACGACAGGGGGCTGGATCTATCGCAATGTAAACAATCACACGGTACGTTCATCCGCATGTGCCTTTATTCGTGGTGGATACCGTGGAAGAGACCCGCCGCGGTGGCTCAGTGGCTAAGGCGTTGCGCTGCTGAGCACGAGGTCGCGGGTTCGATTCCCGGCCGCGGCGGCCGCTTTTCTGATGGAGGCGAAAGCAAAAACGCCCGTGTGTACGAGATTTCGGCGCACTTAAAGATCCCCAGGTGGTCAAAATTAATACGGAGCCCTCCACTACGGCGCGCCTCATCGCCTGCGTTGCGTCGGCGCGTTAACCGTATACAATCAATCAATACCGTGGAAGCGTCGGGGACACTGTCAACAGCCGTCATACATATCTTCGCCACGGAGCACTGCGTGGAATTCCAACAGCAAGCCAAAGAAGTACGAAAAGGAAAAAAAAAATAAGGAAGAAATTGACGACGTGTATATCGGTCTCGCTCCCCGGGACATCATTAGTTGGCGACAAGGCTAAATCTCCCTCTGGTGCTCCGGTGCCCGAACCCTCTCGGCCGCCGTTTGCGGGGACCATCTCGGCACACGTGCCATCCCGTCAGTAAATGTGCTTACGCGTCGGCCGCGTTGCGATGAGTAATGCCGCCCGCGCACATACAGAAACGCACGCACCGCGTGCCGCAGCAGTCTAATGGCTCGAACGTGTTTTCACTCTTCATAACGCGCACATCCTCCCCGCCGGGTGGACAACTTCGCCACTGCCGACCGCCGGGCACGTGCCGGGCGGACTGTTCGCGAAATGTGGTAACGCGAGAGGGCGATCCCGACGTGCGGAAAGCGCAATTAGGTCGTCGTCCTAGTCGTGCGCGCCACTTACTCGGCACTGGCACGAACACGCAATTACTGCAGCGCGGACACGGGAGCCCGTGTCGCCGTTTCGCTCTTACTTTATATGTACATACCGCGCGCCGTTTCTCCCCTGGCCAGGGGAACGTTTTCCGGAATGCCGGCGGGCTCTTAATCTGTACGCGTCAGTCGGGCTGGTGCCAGTCACGGGTGCGAGTGACAACGAGGCGTGGTAATTTGATGTCCCTGGTATAGACAAAGATTTCAAGTAGACTTGAAACAGCGATTAATTAAATTTTAACGGTTTTCGCTGTTATGGATTTTATGATCAAATTAAAAAAACACATCTTCGCTGTGAGAACATTTTTAGTGCCTAATATTTATATAGGTGTCAAGACAGCTGAAAAGCGACCGGCAGCGTTATTAGCAAGGCACAGGGTGGTGATGATGGTTACGGCTCAAGGCTTCCGCCTTGAATCGGGGTGATGACAAATGCCGTATCACCTGTGCAAGTAATTTAACTACTGCTGCTAATCTTTTTTAAACTTTTATGACTCATATTTTTTTCCTAGGCTAAAGCTGAGTATGCTTGTGGAGGCCCCGTGTCCACCCATCACATGCTTTTTCCTCACCAACACAGTAAGCGATTTTTTTCTAATCTCCACTACAGACCAGTTAACGCTTTCTTAACAGTAGACCGCCCATGCCTCGAGGAAAGTAAACTTCCCGTCCATTTAGGACGGAATAGATGCTTCTGCATGTTATTACTTAGTGCTCGATTGATTCAGTAGCCCTTCCACAGCATAGACGAGCTGTTTGTTGCGAGTGTTTACTCCTATGCGCCCTCTCCACACGCAAAAACTCAGGCCTCAAAGAGCAACGCACTCTCTATAGTGTTATCAGAAAAAATCTTCTTCGATCCCTCATTTTGCGGCTTTGTCGGTCCCCATTGAGTCTTTCGGTTCAAAGCTTTCCCACGACCTTGCCTTCCAGTTTACTGTGCACTTTATTTGAAACAGTCACTTCAAGCCCGCTCACCCTTTTAATTTTATAACATCTCGTCAGCTTTCTCATCCTCTTCCACCATTCCCGTCCTTCTCCTCCACATCATATTATCTGCCCTCCCAATCCCTGTTGTTACATTCGGGAAGACGTCCCCAAACTGGGCTCTGTCGCCTCCGTCATATTTGGTAGCGTGGTGGTCGAGCGGCCAGCAAAAGCTGCTGCCTTGGTGATGACGACAAGAAGCCGAAGGCAAACTTAATTGGTTTACTGCATGGCGAGAGATGATCAGCGACGTTGCAGTAATATCACCCTTCCGGGCGAGCTTACAGCAAGACTCGAACAGAGCTACAGCTGGATCCCATGCTGTCAAAAGGATGCCGTTCGGTGCTCGGAGGAACCCCGAAGCACTAACGGTCAAACAGATTTCCCAGTGTTTTGCACGCGGCACGAAAATAGTACACAAACACTCACACATAAACAATTATTCTTTCCCAGATTTCGTGAGGGCCGGCAGTAGCGGCGCACGTTGAGCCTGAGAGAGGGAAATAGGAGATCTCGACGAGTGGCGAGCGGCGCCCGCTTCGCAGGTGCATGTCTCTGACTGAACATTTGTTTTCGTATTTTGTAGCTGCAACGGCTTGAGTAACCGCCAGCGGGCCCCACTTGGCCAACACACTCTAGACTAGACAGTCTTGGCTCGGCAGGCGTTCGTCGGCATGTTGTAGCTGATGATGATGATGATTTCTATGGTCCCTTTGTATCGGGGTGATGACATGTCATCTAACCAAAAAGACTAATATACCTATGTTTTACACTTTTGGGTCAATACTAGCGCTGCTTAGGCAGGCACAAAAAGCTTATTAGGCACAAAATACCTGTTACAAGTGGTAACTGCCTAGGCAATATTCCTCTCTGCTTTTCGTCCACCAGCATTCTAATCTTCTTTTCGTCCCCTCGACAGCCTTGAAGTTAACTTCCCTGTGATACCTTTAAATCCTAGCTTCTGACAGCCCTATTCCCTTCATGTAGATTTGGATGTCCTCACATTCTACACGATGTGCCGCAGTTCTGTTTCTTTCCGCAGACCACGCATACCCCATCATTTGTGAATACTTCCCACAACTCTTAGTTCCAGGCAACCTGCTCTAGCTCAAAAAGCAAGCACTGCCCTGAATTATCGTAATTCCTTTCTGATGTCATCTCCAGCCTGTACATCTCTAACACGTTTGGCTTCCATTTTTTCCCTCCTTACCGCCGAGGAAGGCGGCTCTGCCAGCCAGGAACAGTACAAAACACTGGCAACACGCGCTAACATGGTAGCGGCGCGCTGCCATGTTCGTTCCTTTCATCCACTCCACATTCTTCACCTTCCGCATCCCCAGCTCCTTTTTCTCGTCCACTTTCTCCCGTGGTCCTCAACCTCACCATTCCTCTTCTACTCCAGTTCTCACCTATGCCGGTCCTCTTCCACCCCTGCATTCCTCTTTCCATCCTCATCCTCATCTTCCCTCTCCTCTCCTCTCTTCCACCCTTCACCATCTCCTTATCCCTCGGCACCTCTCTTTTCCCGCTGCTCGTCATGGCCTATGGCCTCCCCATTCAATCGCTCAATCCAACTCTCTTTCTCCCCCTCCGGATCCCTCGGGCCGCCCGTATGTAACCTGGTCCTCAGAGTAGGTCACTAGCAAGTCACCAGTGCATCACTAGTGATTTGTGGGTGAATGACCATCATCAGTGACCGAGTTGCAGACCACGTGATCCACTTGTCTACCTCGTGTGGGTCATTTGGTAATTTATAACCACGGGCGGGCAACAAGTGGCCCACCAACTTTAGGTGCGTCAGGGACACTGGCAAGCAGGTTCGTCAAACCTTTTTGGGTGATTCGGGTCACACACGGACCAAGTATATATCGTTTACCTAACAGAAAGACGATCGTCCGAACAGCAGAGCTGTTTAAACCGAGCGTTATCCATGCGTCGTCCCCCCAAAAAACTTACGGAGCAATGACGTCACCTCGCGTTGCCAAGCAACCTCTGGCGCTGCTATGCTTAGCTTTGCGCTCGCTTCGATAGCCGAGGCGTGGCTCCGCCGAGCCTCACCGACTCCCGTCAGGCCGTGACGTCACTGCGCGACACAAGGTAAGAAGGCTCGTGTACAGCGACGTCGTCTAGGCTTGTGCGTGGGCTTGCGCCACGTGAGGGGCTCACAAAAAACTATCACGAAAGAATACCGAGAGCACGTGGGCGTGCGCATCGTGAGGAGCGCCCTGCGTCGGCCAGCTCGACCTACCAAACATTCTGCCCAGCGTTCGTGGCGTCATCTTTGGCGTGCTCTTCTACTTGCCAGTTCACGTGCGTTCGCGCCTGAAGTGGGGAGCACAGACGCCGACTTCGCGCTACAGACGCCGAGTTCGCGGAGCAGGTTGTCACCGGTTCTAGCGCGTTCTATCGCGGTCAACTTTGGGAGCGACCTTAAATCCTGCGGACATTTTAAAACGATCCGGGCCTGCACGTCATTGGGAGCTTTCAGCGGCAAGTTAGGAAATGCTTGTGAGGTACAACAGCCGGGTCTCCGATGAAGCGAGAGGGGACCCCAGCTCTGTTGTTTCTCCGGTCTCGCATCACTAGTGCAAGCTGCGGCAATTCTTTTAGATCTAGACTTTAAAATATTCAGGACTGCTTAGCCGTTAACTTGTGGCGCTTCAGGCGTTACCTTCCCCCGCGACTTCCAGCTGTAGCGGACGCACAAGTTGGCTCAAGTAAGACCTTGTGAATGGTGCCAGCTTGCGGTCTACACGAGAGCCCGACGTCAACGACCCCGGAATGGCGGGGAAGCGCAAATGTGCACCACCGAGAGGGAGGAGGGCAACAGCACTACGGCGGCCCAGCTTCTCCGGGTCCGCGTACCTGATGAACGACACTGCCGCAGAGCCGGCTCTGAGATATCCCTGCCGCGGTGTCCGGGGCCAACTCTCGTTTGGCGAACCTCTTCCGCTTTAACCTCTTGTCACTTCGCCGCTGGTGGTGCGGTTCCTTTTCTCTGCCGCGCTGGCCCGCCACCACGTCGGGGCGACTTCTTCTTGGGTGTCTCCTCGTATCTGGCCCATCTCTTCTTTTTGGCGCCTCCACGCTTTCAGAAAAGAGGCGGCGGCACAGCGCCGGTCTTCAAAAAGCCGTTTGATGCAGCGGCATCGGCAGATCCAGCCGCTTGCCGCTGCACTTCTGGTTTTGTCTTCGCCGCGGCTAGCACAACACGCGGCCTAGAGCGGAAGAAGCAAAAGACCAGGATGCAGGTGCGCCCAAGACGCAGTGTCTCTGCGCCTGTGGAGGCATGGTAGAAAGGTCGAGCTAAACTGGCCGTTAATGCAGAGCGAATGCGAAGAAACCGGATCGGCCAAATCAGGGATGCAGGAAGCGGCCGAGTATAGTTAGTTCGAGTGCAACTGAGGGCCTGGCGTCGTGTCTATACAAACTAGCCTGTGGTTTTTTAGATGTGCCTTTCTATGCACGTCGCCGAAAGCGCCTGTGGCTTTGTAGTATGAACCAAAAAGAGAAGGCCGACGTTACCCTGAAAAAACGAACATCAGTAGTTTGCAAACCAAAGCTTCGCAAAGCCACACCGCAAACACGTGCGCAGCCATTGCCTTAGTTCATGGGGTAGCCTAGAACGCCGTTGTTTTGTTAGGTCCTTCTACACATCGGATACAAATTAAGGCTCGACGCATGTGGCAGATAAACAAAAAATGACTGAAGTAGTGCATTTAAGTTAGTGGAAATTAGAGGGAGACTAAATTGTAGAAACAAGTTGGCCATCATCAGTAAATTACACGGCCGAATGTCAACATACAACTCGCGGAAACTTGATAAAGAAATGCTAAAAGCGTGAGAATACATGTTGCCGCCCCGTACGATTTCCCGGATTACAATTTGGGATGTCTCAAGTCGAGATTGGTGAAACGGGTACGGTGAGCTTGTCCAAGCTGTTTCCTGGAACAAACATGACAGCAACCACGCGGAATTGTTGAACAAACGTTCGCTAAAATTTCAAAAGGGCACGGACTTTGATTCTAAACACCGTCAAGAGTGCTCTTTCTCTGCAACTTCTGGTACGGTTCGTTTGGATTTTGATGTCAGTACCAAGTTTCGCATAGTAATAAGTACTGTCAGAAGACTCATACTGGTGAACGAAAAGGGTATTGTCCTCTTCTTTTGTCATGGTTTATGTATACACGACAACCACCGGCCAAAGTCCGAGAATATTGGCGCAAGTGTCCGGCTATCAGCCGCCTTACTGAGAAATTCGCGCAGTTACTCTCTACTGAATTATGTACGCAGCCGGAACTCTTTTCCTAGAAGTCCCTTGAATGACTTTGCAGGCAGTCCTTCACAACTGGGGACGTGATCTTTTGCGCCAAATAAAAATGGAATGGAAACAACATGGAGAAATGAAAGCTTTAAGGATTTATTCATAAACAACGGAAACGAACAATCATTTATCGTCGAACAAAAGCTGGCGCAGCTTTGAATAGTGCGATCTTTCCGTTAGCTGTAGGAGGCGTCCATCCTTTAGAAACCCTTTTAAACGACCAGGGCAGCCAGACCAAGATTTCAGCGCATTACCTAAGGGTGCTTTGAAAAATACTGGTGAAAACTCCCTAAGAGGAATAGTCAAACAATTCGTAAGGGTCCTTGTCAGGGAATCACCTACCCGCATGCACCTATGTGTATATTTGCTTTGGGGGACTTAGCCCCTGCCGCCTTTGTCAAGGGCATTTTCAATAAATTAAGTGAATTTTAATTTGTTGAGCATATAAAACAATCAAATAAAACACGTTTGTTGGAAGAAAACCAACTGTGTAGTTAGAAATTGCACCTCATTTCCGTGATAACCGCTCCAAAACTAATCTTGTGACGCCACCTCTTCAGCTGCCACACAGGCTTAAACAAAAAGCCTTTCAGGTAAATTCAAAGAGAACTGCAGAGGGGGGTGTGCCCTTGTGTGCGTGAGTCCATGCGTGCGCGCCGATTTTAAATGCATAGCATTTTAGTAACTCACAATGTCACGCGGCGTTGGCGTGCCTTGTCGTAGTCCGCATGCGCGCTCTTGTCGTAGTCCGCATGCGCGCCTTGTCGTAGTCCGCAGCCAGGAAGAAAAAAATAACAGTTTCCGGCGCCCGGTTTCGAACCCATGACGCCGCGGGCGGAACGCAAGGTGCCCGGCGCCCTACCGACCGAGCCACGAAACCGACACACATTTTCGACGCACCGAACGCGCCTTATATCCTTCACTCATTTCTCGTTTGTTTCGAAAGCGCCACAAGTTGTCCCGCGCCTCCAAAAGATGGCGACACGGGTCCGCAATCAAGAGATACGACTTGCCGGCGCACCCCCTCGGAAATGCTGGTGCATTTGATCGTGCCCCTCGCGAGGGGGATGTCTTTCTCATGGCGTGTCGGTCTCGTGTGTGCGACGCCGTGGCTCCGTCGTCGCCATTACAGTGGTACCGGCTGGCGACGTTAAACGTAAAGAGTGACGTTAGGCCTTACGTCCTATGCTTAGGTTTAACGTTAGGTAAGCTTAAAGTTGACATCACGACGTGACAAGCCGCGTCAAAGCATGGCGTTAGGCCTAACGCTTAACCTTCGCACGCCCGTGTGACACTCCCTTTGGCTGTGCGTCAACCTTTGCGCACGCAAGTTATAGGCTAGAAAATACGGAAAGCGTCAGAAAACACGGCTCACGAAAGAGGCTTTACGAAACAGACAGGCTTCATTAAACCACCTTCACAAAGCCGACTTCACAAATTTCTTCATAAACCGGCAGAGGTTGGCTAATTGGTGTTCCGAATTAAAGATTAATTACGCGAAGAAAGTAACTTTACGTTGTTTTTGTGTGTTTACGATAACAACGGCTTTCCATCTCACGCGGAAATGACGCTAGTATAAAGGTGAGTAGGACTCAACAATGTTTAAATAACTTTGATACTTGTGATCCGCACCCAGCACAAGCGCGCGACAACAACTCAATGCTCCAGTGCGCTGCATAATCACAGAAACTTTTTGAAGAATGCCGGCAATGTCGTCGGGGATTTGGGCATCCCGATAACTTTGAGGCCAACGGCTCCACCTGCCTTTCTTCCAGTTGTCTTTGGTAACTGAACCAATATTGTCTGCCACCAAAATTCTCTTTTGTCGGCAGCGAGGCATCGGTAGAACTGGTGGTTCTATTTGCGATCCATTCAGGGTCCTGAGTGAAGGAAAGGACTCGCAGCCAGTCGTAAAGCAACCGAACCTGACGCCTTAATTCTGAGCGTAGGATCCTACACAGCCGCTTGACGTGTCCGAAGGAAGGCTTCACACATCGAGTTAGAGAAACTTGCTAAAGGTATCAGCGAAAAGTGGCCGGACCAATTTAAAGGTTTTCTTCACGGCCAAAACCATAAGGCCGGGATTCCCTTCAGGTCTATCGTGAGTGAAAGGGATACGTGGCAGTCGCTTGTCAGTGGCTTTCTTTTGAACCAGCTTAAAACCTTAAGTGTGAACGACCCTTTCGAAACTAGGAACTCTGTCGCTGTCACGGATGTTA